>VWZE01003719.1:56601-109378 GCA_013396675.1 Eubucco bourcierii
GATGTGCAGTCTTGGCACAATGTCATGCTGGCTATGCAGGCCGATTGTGTGGAGATGTTTAGAGCCTGTTCCTGGTAAACTCTTGGAAGGCAGTTTCCAGGCAGTTCAGGATGCAGTGGTGCAGCAGGAGCACACATACAACAGCAGAGTGTACATTGTGTTACCTGCTCATCCCTTTACATTCATCCAGCCCGAGACTAGTGGGCCTTTGGACATAGATTAGCCAATCAGGGATGGCACTTTGCCAAGCTTGACCATGTTAGGTGAAGCCATAGGCTTGCTTTACCCAAGTATGGGCAGAGCACAGGCCTTGCACAAGGCAACCATGTGTACCTTGTTTACTGCAGGATGCAAAACAGGTCTGGACAAGCCAGAGTCCTCAGGTTCAGTGGCTCCAGGTTCTTTGTCATCTTTCCTGCGGTTGCTTCTCCCCAAAACAGAAGGAGGGGGAGCAGAAAAACATGTTTGGGCAAGCCAGGACATATGTAAGCCTATTTTGGCCTGCTTAGGCCTACCATGACAAGGACTTGCAAGACTGGGAATTTCACCTACAGCGTCCCTTACTTGGGCACCAGGGAGGTAGCAGACCTCTCTATGATGTGGTTTCAGTCTGCATATTGAGAGTAGGGAGTCTCCTATAATAATGACCCTTTCAGGTTTCTTCTCAGTATTGGTTTTGATGGCTGGCCTGAGGCAACCTCTCTTTGGTGCAGTTTCTGGGCTTTTTGAGTCCTCATATTTGCTGATGACACAACTAAATTACAGGTTTCATGTGCTTATTTTGTTCTAGTTAGATCCCTATATGATGTGTCTTATTTTGCCTTCCAGTAGAACAGCATTTTATACAGACTTAATATTAGGACAGAAAATTTGAGGCCACTGAAAGTCAGCCTTTAGAATCTCATTCCCTTCTTGATTACTTCCTTGTTTCCATGGAATAGTCAAGGGTTGTCTAGTAAATCTTACCTAGTTAATATGATGCATTTCCTTGCTGAGCTAATGTGTGATGAATGCCAAGATATAAAAAGGCATAGTCTATACATATGAATAGAATAAAATAAGAATATTAATAGAAAAAAGATTACCAGGTTCACTAGCACCAAATGCAGTAAATGCTGCTTGAGGATAATAAAACCTGTGAGGCTTAATTAGTTACCATCTTTTCTTATTTTCCTAGTCTTTCCAAACAGAGTTGCTGTATTTATCAAAATCTTGATTTAAAGAACTAAAGCAGAGTCTGAATTGAACATTTAAATGCAAATCACAGGGAAAAGTTCTGAATTCAGTTGTGGATGTGACCATATCAATACATTTCTTGCTTGCAGTTGGAAAATACAGCAGTTCCATGCTTAGGCCTTTTAGGCAAGAGTGCCTCAGCAGTTCACTTCATCCACCTGAAGCTCCTCTTCTTTCCTTCACAGCCAACACCATGCATACTGCCTCAAGTCATGCCCAGTCGAAAAGATGGAGCTGCTCCCTTTCCATTTTCTATCTTTCTCTTTCCTTCTACTGGGGAAAATACTCTCTGTAATCCTTTGTTTTCTCACTCTCACCAGCTGTCAAGGAAGATGTATTTAGACATAAGCAAACATGTGCTTCAAAGGCTGATTTTCTGTCTTCCAGCCCAACATCTCTAGAATGCTCATTCTGAAGCTCAGCTGTAAAAGGAAGATGCCATACCAGTTTTCTGTAATGTCTGTGACAAGAATGGCTGGAATTAAGATGAGACTTGGCAGTGAGCTGCACATACAAACAGTCTCATTGTCTTCAGTGAGAATCCTCAGGGAAGTGAAACATGAGTAAAACCCTTTCAGAAATGGGAATTGAGGAAAAATGCTCCATAAAATCTAGAAGAAAATATGATGATTTTGGAAATTTTATGTGTGTGTGTGTATGTATGTATGTATGTATCTATCTATCTATCTATATATATATATATGTGTGTGTGTGTGTGTGTGTGTGTGTGTGTATGTAGGTATATATATCTATATCTATAATTACAGCAAAATATTTTATATATTGAGGGTATTTGGAATATTTTAGACTTCTTAAAACAGTCTTTCAAATACATAATAGCATATATTAGCACTATTCCATAAGAGAATCTGTATGATATTAAAATCTATTCACCAACATTCCTGTAAATCTCCTGTCCTACAAATATGGAAATTACTATTGCAGCAGAAAAATATGTTCTGGGATAGCCAGCACAGTATCTACAGGAGCAGATGAAAATTAATTTTGTTCTAAATTGGAAATTCAGCCATTGCTAACAGAAGCCCACTATGTCCTTGTGTGTGAATAAGGAAACCACTGGCACAGCACATTTATATCTTGTGTCTTAGGTTCTTTGGCCTCTAGTGACAAAATAAATATTTTTGTGTTCAATCATTCAGTCATATAGCAAGAATTCTCCACAAGAAAAATGCTCCTTAAAATGGACTGTTTTCCTTCCTGTTGTCCTTCCATCTGCTTTTTCTTTTTTCCTTTAGTTTTATACTTTTTTCTCTTTTACTTCCTCCCTTATATTTTCTTAAGACTGAGAGCTGAATAAAAAAGTTAAGAAATATGAACTAAACAGGATGGTCAGTGCCTGCAAAGGTATTAATTTAGATCAATCCTTTTAGAAGTATTCAACCTGCAATACCATTTTACTTCTTTTGGGACACTGTGGAAACATTCTTGAGTATATAGTATAGAAAGCCACATATTTGGTCACTTGTAATGTGCAGTTATGCTACAGGGACTCAGGAAGGTTGAGGTTTTTCTTTTGTGCAACGGCCTTAGTTTTAGCTTTTAATTTAGAAAATAAGTAATAAGAAAAATAAATAATGTATCATATGAACCTCCACAAACCGATTCAGTATACCCAGAGGTGATTGTCTGGCATTGCAGAATAATGGCTGTGCTAAACTTTGGAGCTTGTGGGATATGTCTATTTTTGAAGTTTAATCTGACTTGAGTACTGAATGCCTGCCAGTACCTTAGCAGTGGGGTATGCAGCTTACACTTTTAAGCAGCACTGCGTTTTTCCTCTTGTTTACCGTTAATGTAGAGATCCCTTGCTTTTCTGTTTTCTACTCTTCAGCATATTTTCTCCATTTTTTTATGATCTGCCAAATCTTCCTTTCTTTTTTACTTTGTTTTAACCATTTTTAAAAATTACCTTTCATGTGCTTTGCTTTCAGAGCAGTCCTTTTTCCCGTATTTCTGTGTCACTATATATACCAGGCATAATTTAATCAAATACCCACAGGGATCTGTTTTCCTTTGGCATGTCCTTGAAAATCTTGAACTGCAAATCCATGAAAGCTCACTCATGTCCCATATTTTAGTTACCAGTTCCATGAAGATGTCTAAAGTACCACAAAGTATATCACATAGCACTAAATCCCTATGTTTCAGGAACTGAATTGTCCTTATTATCTCCTCCTCCCCTCACAGCAAGTTTCACCAAAATATTCTTGTTCTCTCTTAATCTTAATTTTCCCCCCAGTTCTTAAAATCTCACCCTAAATTGTCTCATCCTCTTCCTCAAAACACTCCTCCTAGCGGAAGTGTGTTCCTCAGGACCTCATCTTAGGCTTCTGCCAACAACCTCGTCTTTGAAGTAGGAACATCATCCCCAACCATTTCCTTCCTCAGACAGTTCCTCATTAATCATCACATCCAGGTATTCCTATTAAATTTCTGCCATGCAAGTGGTTACAAATATAGGACAGAGACAAAATATGAAGATTTTGTTCAAAATATAGAGAAAGCTGAGGTTTTGAAAAAAATCAGTGTATGGAGAAACATAAGGAGGATGCTGAGAAGCAATCTACTTCCACAGAGTGACAGCCATTGTCCCCTTGATACTTCTCTTTTGAAGAGAAGACTGTTTGGAGGAAAGAGGATTCCATAAGGAAATTCAGACAAGCAGCCTGAAATTGTGGAGCCACTGAGGAATAGGAAGTAGACAACTGTTTGTTTGCTTTTGGAAGGAATGGAGGAGAGTTAAAGGAAATCATGTTTAGGCCTGAGAGCAGCAAACTGAAAACACATTGCACCTTCTCTTCTCCAGAGATTAACTGCCCTTGGCTGACAAAAGAAAAAGAACCCTGTAAACATTTGTAGGCTTGAATGTGCACAGCACTTTCCTACACTTCAGGAGTAGTGAGGAAGCAATGGAACTTTGCTAAATACAGCTGCTGTCAATATTTAGCATACATAAGGGGGTGATTCATACAAGAAGAGTTATGGTTTCCACAGTGTTAAATGAATGGCCACATTACTAGCAACGAGCTGTTTCAGTCTAAACCAATCCAAACCGTAACATGCAATATGCAACTTTACTGTTAACAAGAACCAGAGCATGTCCACGAGGAAAAAACTATGCCTTTACTACCTTCTCCAATAGTTCTTTCCTACAGTGATACTTTTACCATTTTCTATTTGGTTCAGTGTGACACTTCTGCATAATCAAGGGAAGTGTTTAAGGGACAATTTTAGCACAAGGATTTGATGGAAACATTCACATTTATGGCACACGTAGTTTTGCAATTAAAAAAGTATAAAAAAGAAGTACCACTTTGGCTGCCTCAGTGTGTCCATGAAAAATATGCAAAAGGAGCACTTATGCACCTTCATATTATGTCTGGTCCTATGCAGCTGTCCTGCAAATGTCATTGGTAGTTTTCAGCAGTGGTCATCACTGATGTGAAGGCAGAGATTTAGGTCACTACTGGGGTTTGCAATGATTCAACACAACTCACTTAATACTGTTTGACAGACTCTTGGCATTTATCGGTACACCCTCTCTGTGAAAGAGCTAGTTGGTTTGGTTTTGGTTTTGGTTTTATTTGCAATGACTGAGCTAGTAGCCTGTGTATTAATTTTTAGAACATTATTCCCAGGATAAATTTTATCACCCCTATGTTCAATATATGTTTTTTTATAGTATGAAATACATGAGTCACGTAACAGCATGATTCTTTGGTTATACTAGCCTGATGTTCTGAATACTGCATTGTATAATTAACTTTGCAACTGTTAATTAAAAATGTAATTACTGCTTATGATACATGACCATGATACAATAAAGACTAATTTTTACTTGACTATAAAAAAGAGATGAAGATACTAGGAATAACCACGCATATTTTAATACAATACCTAACTTTCTATTCTGCTTGGCAGCATGCTTCCAGCACACAATTTTACAGTGCATATATACAAATAACAGTTTTCTAACTCACTTTAATGGACTGTTAGCTCATGCTCATACCCATAGTAAAAGGAACAAGTAAGGCTTTCAAAACTGTTTCAGTGTTTAACATCCTAACTCACATTAAAAAAAACCAAAACCAAACACACACACACAACCCCTGCATTCCTGTGGCCTTTATACTCTAGATGATTACTTTTCTTAGCAGAACATGTTAGGGGGGAATCAAGCTATGTATCTTCTGAGCTGGATCCTGTGGAAGTGTCTGTGACACTGACACTGGTTGATGCTTTGTACTAGCACAGCTGTCAGGACTGGTGCACAGATGCTCAAACCCAGAGCTGCCACTGGCTTTACAATAGAAACCAGGTAATTATATACTGCACTTTTTAACCAGAAATGTGATAAGAAAGTAGTTGATAATCATGAAAAGTTTCCATTTTCAAGTTGGGAGAAAAAACAAAAGCATTTTACCAACTAAATTATGTCTCTAAAGAATTCATATGCTGATCTTCCTCTTGATTCTTCTGGCAGGTAGCATGTTTTAAAGTATTTGAGAATTTGAGATTCTTAGTTTATGGCAGCACTTCACACAACAACCACAAGTAATTATGGTCACACGTGAGTATAAAGGTCATTGTCAGCCCTGTTAATGTCAGATAGCAATGTACATTTGAAAGTAAATGGCTTTTTAGTGTGATGGTTTGGGAAAATGACCCAGACTAGAACTCAGCCAGCTGGAAGTTAAGGAATGAAGCTCTATTNAGCCAGAACCAGAAGCTGCTAGACTGCCCCAGATGCTGTGCTGTGTCCCCAGAGAGAGACAGACAGAGAATGCTTTATCTATGTTTTGGTTATTTTTTCCCAAACAATTTTCAGCAAGCCTATGAGTAAAATAGACATCATGATGTTTTCCTTTCACAGCCTATAGTGTAATTTTCTCTATTAAAATATTCTAATTAGCCTCAAACCAGCACATTTATTCTGATGGTAAACAGGGAAGTTAATGGGCCTGGAATGTATTCTGAGCTCTACTATTTGACAGCTCTAGATAGTATTATTATTATTACTACTACCATTATTAACATTAATTGTAAGAGTGAAAAACACAGCAGCATGTAGTCAGTAAGAAAACCAGTATGCAACTAAGTGGGGAGTCACTGTTGGATCCCTGCAGCACACCTGTGCTCATTTCTAATAAGAAATGGCATGGTTTATTGCAAATGTCTTGTGTTTGGAATGTTCCTAACTCTGCAGCCAAATTTCAATTATAAAAATGACCCCAAATTCTCTATTTCAAACCCCTCAACTTCCCCTATGCATCAGAGATCTTTCAAAGGTTAATCTGAAAGATGCAGTTGACAGGAGAAATGTACTGATAGTTAATTGATATTCTTGCAAAACAAGGCTGAGCCTGCTGAGCTGAAAGAGGGAGAAATGATCCTCAGTTCTTAGNATATTATTATTATTATTATTACTACTGCCATTATTAACATTAATTGTAAGAGTAAAAAACACAGCAGCATGTAGTCAGTAAGAAAACCAGTATGCAACTAAGTGGGGAGTCACTGTTGGATCCCTGCAGCACACCTGTGCTCATTTCTAATAAGAAATGGCATGGTTTATTGCAAATGTCTTGTGTTTGGAATGTTCCTAACTCTGCAGCCAAATTTCAATTATAAAAATGACCCCAAATTCTCTATTTCAAACCCCTCAACTTCCCCTATGCATCAGAGATCTTTCAAAGGTTAATCTGAAAGATGCAGTTGACAGGAGAAATGTACTGATAGTTGATTGATATTCTTGCAAAACAAGGCTGAGCCTGCTGAGCTGAAAGAGGGAGAAATGATCCTCAGTTCTTAGCAACACATAGAAAGGAAAGAAAACGAGGCTCCTAGAAAATGTTTTGTACTCCACCACGGCAGGGAAAATAAACTCAAAGCAAAGAAGGAACTTTCAAGTTTGGATTACTGAAGGACCTACAGGGACCCTTGATCAAACAGACCTGTATCTCTTATTTTCTTTTTAGCTCTACGCTTTCACACTTCTATCTATATCCATACCAAGTAATTCTTGGCTAAGGGAAGGTGGAAAACAATATAGGTCAGATAATTTGTTATGAGATTATAAAAAATCTTTGGTGGCTGTGTGTTTATTGGAGGTGTGGATCTGTGTTTTTGTGTTTATCTGCTTTTAGCACTTAGGGATATGGTTTAGCATTGGGCTTTGCAGGGTTAGGTTTGAGATTGGACTCAATAATTTGAAGGTCTTTTCCAACCTAAATGGCTCTATGATTCTATGATCTATCCACCTTTGCTTCATTCCAGATTTCTGGATGTGTAGTATGAGCACCTCCATGTTCTTTTCCATGACTGACATTACTGAAGTGTTCATGCTGAAGAAAACAGCTCTTCTGATCTGAGAGCCAGAGATTTATTGGTACACAGTGCCTGTAAACATTTTCCAGATCAATTTCTATTAG
This sequence comes from Eubucco bourcierii, assembly GCA_013396675.1. Lineage (NCBI taxonomy): Eukaryota > Metazoa > Chordata > Aves > Piciformes > Ramphastidae > Eubucco > Eubucco bourcierii. Next base: position 64,290 of record VWZE01003719.1, read on the forward strand.
GCAGAAGAAGGACAAAGAGCAGGAGAGGTGTGAAACTAGTAGTACCAGTCCACTGAGACTTTGAGCTGCTTAGTGATGGCTGGCATTTTCCTGCCATACTGCCTGGCAAGGAGTGGAACAGCTCAGAGAAGGAATGGTGCACTGGGATTACCTTGAAAACTTTGGATCTTCCTCACTGAGTCTCCTAAATTAGTAGTGATTTTGGCCTAGGAGTTATTTGAATTGAATACCACTGAATTGCACAGTTCTTGCCTTCTGTCATCTGAGCTCCTTGAACTTACTGAATGCGGCTTCAACATGCATTACTGTCATGCCTTTCTAGTTGCTATGTCCCTGTCTTTCTCCTTTAGAGGCTCTTCCTTCATTCCATACTTATTCTCAATTCTGAGCAATCCCTATGGCCCCTCATACCATCTTCAAATGCTAGGAACACAGTGTTTGACTCTCTGTAGCCCCATTTCTGTTTTCACTGTGATACACCTGAAGTCCATTTCTTCTTCTCCTTCCCTTATTTCACTCTCTCTTGTCTTCCTCATCTTCCCACTGTGCATCTCCTGTCAGCTTTGCACATGCCAATGCACAATTACAGTATTTCTACTGACAGAGGCAGAGGATGTTCCTGAGATTTTGGCCCTGGTGATGGACTTCATCTGACTTACTGCCAACCATGAAAGTGAAAGACTATACCATCATTTGGAAGGATATTTAGAGAAGTGGCCAGAGGCTGTGGCAGAAACAACCTTTTCTATGGACTGTGCTGTGGTGAGCATGAAGCATGTAGCTGGCAGAGGTTGTGGAGTGAAATGCAAAATAAGTCCACTCTGATGAAAGCCTGTGCAGACGCAGCTACTGGACTGCAAACGTTCAAGCCCTCTTCTGTTGCACTTGTTCCAAGGATGAGGAATACCTGTGCAGGTTTTTGCTGCCAGAGAGACAAGCTTTTGTGCCTATCCTCAAGTTTTTTCAACTGCCATCGGATGGATGAGATTTATGCAGCCATTCTCTGCGTTTCTGGCACTGAACAGATACAACATTCAAATATTATTGTGTGATGAATAATGAATAAAATGTGAGGCACCTTGCCTCACCCAGTTGATTATAAATCAGTGTGGATTTCAGATAACATTGCTGACTATCATGGTGCTTGACATCTCAGAACTATGCTTTTGCTGGAATAAGCATGACTTTTTTATTCTTGCCATGTACAGTACCATGCCAATGCACAATTTTTTCTTTGAACATTTTTGATTGTTGTGTCACTGTGTTTAGGAAATGCCAACCAGTCACATTTTCCTCAGAAGTGATAGTGCATATAAACTGCAAAATGATTTTATAATTTCTGCTAGAAGAAATATGATTTCCTTTGATGCTTGAGCAACTTTGCCAGCACTAATGAAAGAGATTTTAATTAGATTTTTAGGAATTAATTCAAACTATAAGAAAACATAATTTCTTGATTAAAGTTTGCATGATTAAATTATATTTTGCAAATCCTTGTGACCTACAGCTCTTCACTTGGAAGCTGAAAAAGGATGGCTAAATTGTACAAATAAGAAGCTGATTTGGCCGTAGAAATACTCTTACAAGTAGTTTTGAATATCCAGGAGCCTGGAATTGCTATTTCAAGTGTAAACTTTAATCCCGAATTTATTTTGTTGTGTGACCAAAGTCATTATAATGCTTAGGGGAATAATTTCCTCAGTTCTGAAGAGCTAATAAAAAGCAATTAAACTGCAAAAGGACTATTAATGTAACATGTAGGGGATGGAACTCAGGACTTGAATTGTTAACAGCACAAAACAGAATTAACTTTACTCTTCTTGCATAGATATAATACTTCAATCAAAAGGATTTTTAATGACATCTTGGAAGAAGCATAAGTATCAGACCTTAAGTTGTCATTGGGATCAAATGGAAGGCAATCAACTCAAGATCCCTTTATGTCTTTGAAAATTTCCCACCAGCTTGTAGGTGAATCAGGTATCAGGAACACATAGAAGGCAGGAGAGGATGGAGGGGCCTTAACATTAGGTGACAGAGCACTTTGTCCTTCATCACTCCATGTGACCATGGTTATGTGGATGTGCAGCCTATCTACCTCTCTGCTCCCTCAAGTAAGAATGAAGCTGTATCCATCTTTCAAAAGTATACTGTATCTGTCATTCAGCTAATTTGAAATTGCATGGCTGGAATAGTGAAATTTTTATGTTGTATCTACTACTTTCTTGCAGCACAAAGTTCATTTTGACTACACTTTTCTGAAGGGCTCAGCAGAGGTTATTCTCTGAAGGTGGTCAACTTGACTCCTGCTTCTGAAGTAGGATGGAGTGCTTGGCCGCTAGGAGAAGCAAAACTTTGTCTCTGATTACTAGTACAAAGGTCACACTTGTATTCATATATAATTTTAAGCAGTCATTTATATAATCTATTCATAGTGTAAACCCCACTGTGGCATTCCCCCTGCCCCAGGCTGGCACTGGCAATGTCCAAGGATCCCTAGACTTACTTTTCATGGGCCAGATACATAGCCTTAGCTCATATTGCTGAGGAATAAAGAGCTGTGAGAAGTCTCCAGAAAGAGAAGAAATGTGAAATAGAGGTATGGTTGTTGAGATGGAGATTCACAAGTAAATGAAAGCCATTAGGAAAAGTTATAAAATCCTACGGAAAAAATAGGGAACACTTTTTAGATCACAAGATGAAATGAGCAATCTGTTGGGTCACCAGCGTTATTGCTGTGTAGGTGTTGATAGAAGAGGTAGGCGATGGAAGACAGAAACTCAGTAACATTGATGTTCTGCCGGAGGGAGCCAAAGAGGACTCTCCTGACAAACACCTGCCAGGTCAGCAAAGCTTCTTACCAGGGTAATGCTTAGCCAAAGATTTCTGGCTATCTTTTATGCTTTTTTGGGCAATAAACAATTTCATTTTAAATTTAAGCAAGGTATATTCTCACTGCATATAGCTAAAGATGTTGGAACAAACTAACCTGAATGGGGATGCTAAAACACAGAAGCTGATGGTCTGGAAACCTTGAGTAAAAGCCATTCTTCCCATGGATCACTCCCCAGATGTTCCCATTGGTAGGTGCCCTGTTACTATTTATGTTAAGACTGGGCACTGAAGTCACGCAGTATTGTTACTGCTTCTCATTTGAACACCTGGAACTTTTTAAGGAGCAAATGCAGGATGGATAGCCTTATTACTCAGAGCAAGTACTAGAGTGAGCAAGTAATATTTTTTGTTTCTTAGCTTTTGTAAGCATTTCCTAGGGAAAAACCCATCACATTATTTCTGAAAACATTTGCTCAGTCTCAACTTGTGTGTGTTAAAGTTTGTTTGAGAGCAAGAGTAGCCTCTGGAGTTTGCAGAGAGATTTACAAATAATGTTTTGATTGTATCATTCTTGCTTTCTTCTAAGCACTGAAGAATGGATAGTAGTGGTCCTTATCAATGCTGTAACAACAACTGATAATACTGATAGTGGTTCCAGGAGTTGGTAGTCACTGATGTATAGATACACTTTCAGAGCCATTTTATATCTGTCTCTGATTTTCTCTTGAGTGTGAAAAATAACTTGGAAGAACCCATAAGCATCAGTCTCTACATACCAAAAAATGTTGCTATGTTTATTTCTGATCCTTCCTCCTTGAGAATTGTGTTTTATGTGGAAATCCTTGGGTTTCTTTGCTGAATTATGAGTGTGCAACTGAATTTATGACAGTAGTGTTGGTAAAGAAAATGTTTAACTTTTAAAAAACACTCTATGTGATTTAAAATTAATTAGCCCAAGCATTTATTAAGTGAGGTTCCAAATTAAAATTCTTAACATCCTTACAGTCAGTGAGGTCATAATTTGTGCAGTGAAATGCCTACTTTGGTGGAGCAATACATGCATGCAATGTTATGAGGTACAGTTATAATGATGTCAGCATTTTCATCTACAGCAAATAGAGTTTGTAGGTACACATTGAGAGAACTGGATCTATTACCTTCACTGACAGATTTATTGTTTCTGTGTACATTCATTTTACTAAACTGTGTGTATGGAAGCATGTTATTTTCTCAGATGTGCAACAGATGTTTTAAAACATCAGCTCCAGTTTTATAAACTGTATTAATTCAATTCTAAATCATGTCAGGAGTCCTGTTACTGCAGTGCTAAGAAGGATTTATATGTCCAACAGCAAATAATTAATAGAACAGTTGATACACGGGGAAGATTACACTGTTTAAGAGTACATGATAGATGATACCAAACCAAACTTTTTCTATAGACATCATGTTTAGAGCCTTCAAAGGCTGTCAGGGGTGAAATGGTTCTGGTTTTAGCTCTTCACTTTCTAATATATCTACTTGTCTTCTAACAATTCACCTCTGTCAAATAGATGTGAAAGGTACATCATTAAATTGAAAATACAGAGAACCAGCTGATTCAGTGTCTGTTACAGGATTTATTCCCCTTGCAGAAACATGACTTTATTTTACTGCCAATTTCACCTCACGTGGCAGGGTTCGCATAGTCTTTGTAACACACATACACAAAAATACCTCATCTGAAAAAGGAAGGCTAAAGTTCTACTAGTGTAAAGCATTGATGCAAACCCACTTCTAGCCTGTTCCTTCCACTGTTATCTCAGACTCATTTGTGTTACTGCCAATCAACACAGAAAGAAATGAATTTGATAGAAGAGCTAATTCCCATATAGTTTCTTTTTCCTGTATTTCTGTCATGCGAATAGATGTGAAAGATTCTCACTGGTAGGCTTTATGTTCTGTGAAACGTTAGGCAGAAGGCAGACATAGTACCTCTGTGAGGCTGTCTTTTATTGATTTGGTTTGGAGCAAAATATTCCATCTTGGTTAAAAAGAAGACTGTACAGTTCATTGAAGATGTAGGTTCTTGGGCTGTTCTTCCCCTGAACAGCTGTAATAGGTCTTTGCCCAACCAAGTCTTTAACTTGTGCAGAAGTTATTATTCAGCCAGTGTAGTTTTCTTGTAGTACTTCTCATTAGAGTCTCTGCTGATTAAAAAAACAAAACAAAACAAAACATGAGTAATTAAACTAAGTTTAGATATTGAACAGAGCTGTCTGCTTGGCAGGTACGTGGTGCTCAATCAGAATTCAACCTATGTCCTAGCCGTGGAAAGAAATAATTCTTAGGATACATTGAAGTGTTTTCTAAAGCTTGAGATGAGTTTTACTCTTGAGAGATGACATACTCACTTCAGATAAACACATGTACAGCAATTAAGAATAATTTTTGAGAAAGTGGTTTTGGATGTATTTTGGCCAGTGAGAAAGTAATAAATTATTTCCAGCAAAATCCATGCTCTGTGAACTAAAATGGGCATGTTAATCTGGGCTACTATTTTACCTACCTTAATTTAGCGTATTTTTAGCAGTTATAAACAGTTTTAAACCCGGGTTAGAAAACAAAGATGTGGACTTGATGGACCTGTCTTTTCTCCTTTCTTTGTCATTCACAAGTCAGCTCAAAATGGGCAAATCTCTGAAGTGAAAAGCCTTCCCTTGAAGTGTTTGGTAATATTATAGAAGGTCATCATGTATAAATATAACATGTCAAACATATAAGTGAATAGCCTGTCAGAAAAAAATCTTTTTAGTTATAGAGAGCAACCAGATATATAATAATTACTTCCTACACATTTTTTCCATCATGTTTGCCATAAAACCATAACTATTTTCTATTGTTATAAATTTAAATGTAGCCTGAAAATGTCTATATTCAAGTGTCTGCAGAAAAGACATTGGTGGTGACTCAGATCCATTCCACAGGATTCCATATGTGTCTGCTTTTTCTCAGGGCTTAACTCTGCAGTGATGGCTTCTTCTCCCTTGTGCAGAACAAGTCATTTTCTAAGACTTCACTACTTCCCTCCCAAAATAGGGAGTCTACATAGTGTGAACTGCTGGTGACCTCATGCCATGCGTTAACCTCGTATTTTGATTCCATTCTATACATCTCATAGGTAAAACCAAACTGAATTGTGTATCATGAATCTACCATATTTGTTCTCCATTGAAAGTGCTTGGCCAGCTATTTTCCAGTTAAGGACAGATGAGTAAAGAGGTAAAGGTGGTTTTTTTGGCCATGTCACTCTTAGACAGCAGATAAGTACATCTGCAGTACAGAAGAATTATATTCTCTTTCCCATGGTCCTTTCCTTGGAAGTCTTACTGACTCTGCAGTGGGAGAGGCAAAGATCCTACAGCAATGTGATTGGTGATGATACAGTAAAAAAAAAGGTGTCATACTATGCAGACATAAGAGGGGAGAAGGTGCTGTTGCCAAAATAGTTTTCGTTCTGGCATTCCTTGGCTGTTGCATGTCTGATTTTGCCATCCTCACTCCAGTCTTTTTAGAGGTAATTTTTTGCCCATACTTTAAAGTTCGAGTCTAATTCTGACTTTTCTGTTGTTATCTGTGTTTGTAATGGGGAATTATTGGCCAAGCCAGCAACATCTCTCCAGTCTTTACTGCCTATTTGTTCTCATAAGTTACTTCCTGGAATTGATGGAATAAAGCAGCTCCTGAATCTAAAGTTAGCTCTCACTCCATCTCTGTAATTTCATTAAAAAAAAAAAAAATTACCTCTGGGTGTACTTGTTCTTTGTGCTCCAAGTGTGATACTAGCCATGTTACCATTGCAGATAACACAGACAGATGATTTTACATTGTGTGTTTTCACCGTGCTACTTAAGTCTCATCATAATTTTGATGTCATAGTTCAGCCATGACTCCTTTGTTAACAAAAGAGGAACAACAATTCATCTTCAGCCCTCACCATATGGCAGAGATATTGATATGCACGAAGACATTAGTCAAATTAGCATTTTCTGAAAGCCGTGCTCATCTGTGTAACTGATTCAATAATTAGATGTGTTCTTTCCTGTCTACAGTGACACTTATCATCTTTGCTAATTGAAAATTCCCAGACTCCTTTTAGCAAATCCATGAAGTGTGAGTAATCTAGTTGTGGGAAGAAGTTGTTTGGTTTATCTTTGTATTCTTTTCTTCTGCTGACAGTTGCTTTTCTGAGAGGAGAGAGTCCAATATGTTGCTATACAATGATTGAGACTTTTTGTGTACTCTCAATGCAGAAATAGGTTTTTATTATTTTATTGCATCTGTTGAAGGATGGATCTAATGTAGAAACCCAGGAGCTGCTTCTTTCAGGCTCATCCTTAAAATATTTTTGCATATTTTTATGCATGTATCAAATCAAATAAAACCAGTTTACTTACATACATTTCCATTCTGGTGTTTTTTAAACAGAAGCATCTTTTGAGCGGTCTGCCTTATGATGTATGTGTTGTAACACGATGGATGCATGTCTTTGACAGCATTACTTTACTGCTCCACTCATCAAAACAATTTTGTTACCTTTCACAGCAAATACTGCTTTTCTCCTTCTTCTGAGAATTTCTGCTTTTTCTCCTTTTCTTCTGCAATCCTAAAGTCACCATCAGGAGCATCATCTGAAACACAGAGCCAGCCACTGAGACTTTGCTGAGACTGTTGTACTGTATGTTGTTGTTGCTAATGAATCTTTGGACTTCTGCTTTGAAAGGTTTTTTGTTTGTTTGTTTGGTTGATTTTTTTCAAAGGGAAAGAAGAAGATGAAATGCTGTCTGTCACTGTGAGGACAAGCCTCATGGACAGTTAGTAGTGCTCAGCATTCATTGAATGTAAGTGCCTGTGCCTGCAAAAACTAGGTCTCACCTGCGATGACCCAGGTCCCACAGCGGTGTCAGCAGGCACTGATGTGTCAATACTCACATGGCTGATGGTTCTCTGAGATATTTTGCTCTCTCCGGCCTAAGGACTAGGATCTTCTGTTGATGCTGGCATTTAGCTAGGATGAATCTAGATCTAAGTTTATGTGGTTTTTAATTGTGATGGTTTGGGAGTTCCCCACACTTTGTAAAATGACCCCAACTAGAACTCAGCAGGCTGGAAGTTATGGAATGAAGCTCTGTTTACAGCTCAGCACAATGTACAAGCAGATATATACACTATAGACAGGAATAGTTACAGGAATATGCAAGTTAAAGGTAATACAGAAACACAACTCCCCTCCCAGAAGTCAGAGACCCCAGGAGGGGCTCCCAACCACCCTTCCACTTTCTCCCCACTCCTGTACCTTACCCCAAGGTTTGCCTTACACGCAAGGTGAGTTTGGAGGATCAGCCAGGGGAGGTTAGAAGAAAAGTGGTTAGTGAGATTATTTGGCAGAGAGAAGGCCAGAAGCTGCTAGACAGCTTGAGACGCTGTGCCCCAGAGACTCACTTATCTATATTTTGAGTGCTTATTCTTAAACATCTCAGCAAGCCTATGAGTGAAGTAGACATCACAATTGTTTCCTTTTCACAGCCTATAATATAATTTTCTCTATTAAAACATTCCAATTAGCCTCAAACCAGCACATTAACGCAGTAGGTACATTATCTTTGCTAGTTTCTTAGCTTGTTATTTAAGTTTCTGATTACAACTCAACTTATTTAACAAGACCTAGGTAATTTAACATATGTCTTGTGTTTTAAGTTGTAACCTCAGGCACCAATTGAGCACTTAACAAGCACCACCTGCAGAGAACCCGTGGGCGGTGCTGTAAGATAGAGATAAATGGAACCATGGCTCCCTTTTTTGAGGTGGTAGTTGGAGGTTTGTGTAGCAGTGAGCTTTATATGCTAGTGCTGGATCCTCCTTGAGTTGCCCAAAGCAGGATAGAAACCTAGATTTGCAAATATGTGGGTGTTTGGTCATCTCCCCCTCTAATCTCTCGCTCTTGAAATGCAGGGAGCACAAGCTTCTATATGCTTAGAGATTCAATATGTATTTTTTTTTCTCTCTCCTGAGTTGGCTGTGAGTTAGGAGATCAACAAACTGGCAGGGGAGTAGATCAGAATTTATGAACTTACAGTAGCACACATTATGATTTGAAAAGAATTTTTTTCCAAAAAATTCTTTAATCCTAAAACTGCTGAGTTTCTCAGTCTTGTGCCATTTAAGGAATTTTAACTGTTTGCCTCTCCTTGCTTTCAAGCATCTGTGTTTTGTGTTGTCTTGTAGTCTGTTGCCCAATAGTCTCAGGTGCTTACAAATTCATTAAATGTAAATATGAAGCTGAAGTTTGTTTCAGAAATCCAGATTTTCTCCTCTGGTATTGCTGTGACTGTCTTTTTAATTTTCCAAATGCTTGTTGTTCTGCAGCCTTTCTGTTGTTATTTGGAGTTTGTAGTTGGCTGGCTGTGTAGAAATAAATTCTACTTGGATGTGTCTTATTTCTCTTGGTAACAAATGCTCTATTTTTCCTTATATTTAGTCCTAATATCTTAGTCTTTTCTTAAATAGTCCAATTTAAAGACAGAACACAATCTAAAATGTAACAGTCCATTACAACTCTGTACCTTTGCTACAGATTTATCGAAGCTATTTAGGTCTTATTATAACTTCTCTCAGGAGCGTCACATGCCATGTTTTTTCTCCCTTATCTCACTTGTCTTTCTGAGAACATGAGGTACAAAGTGATAATTCACTCTCCTGCTGTCTACCTCCTTCTAGGCTGTACCACTAACTATACCCTCTGTGTCTCAAAGCAGTTCAGCAGTCACTTGTGTTTATTACTTTATACATAGCAATCACATTTGTTTCCTGCAGAACCCTGGATATCGAATTCATTGCAGCAGCTACACAAATATATGCACAAGGGAGGTTATGATTTTGACTTCAGCATCTGCCCAACCTAAGGCCCAAGGTGGAGCAGTGCTGGGGACAGTTTTTCTGAGTCAGGTGCTGTAAATCCTCCAAAGAACATATGTTTGTTGCCTACTCGTTTTGGGTAATGAGTAACCCACCCACTTCCTTCCCTGGCTTCTCCTGACTATAGGACTCTCTGCCTGCTGTGTTGGGAGGGAGTATGGGAGATGGCCTGCCTTACCAGTGCTGCTGCCCCCTCCTGTACCCAGCTCTCTTCTGCCTCCTGTCGTTTCAGTGGTTATTTGGCAGCCTAATGCTGCCCCATATACAACATCTTTTGACAAAGAGGTCCACCACTCATCTGTCTCTTGTGAGGATTATCCTCTTCACAAACCTGACTCTTGCCTTTACAGTCCCTTTCCTAGGAAACCCAACTTTAGACCACAAGAGAGCAGCAGTACACAGCCACCTAATTACCTTACTGGAGTTTACTTAAACGGTATGCTCTAGTGTAACTAGGAGATCTGATTTTCAGGCAGTGTTGAACAGTCAGAGCTCACAGCAGAGGCAACATGAACTCTGGCTTTAAGCCTCAGGAAAAATTAGATCTGCAATGATGCAGGGCAATCTTTAATTCTCAGGCTGGAGGTAGTTGTTGTGAGCTACAGGTAAACTGTTGCATTTGTGCACAGCTAGACCTGAAGGCGTATTTATCTTAATAGAAAATGAAATATATACCTTTCCTTCCAATGATTAAATCTCTTATTGTGTGTTGCAAGCCTTTCCATGGCAGCTATCCACTATTGTTTTCATTACAGTTTGAAGGCTGCAGGAGAACTAAAGTAAAATCAGGAGGTGGCTGCAAATTAAGCTGTTATATAAACAGCTGCTTCTGATACTCAGACAAACGACTGACTGCTGCATTGTGTAGCAAGGCTTAGTCCCCTAAAAAGAAGCTTCTGGCATGAATGGCTATAACCCATGGCTCTGAGACTGGGATGACAGTACTGTCATCTCCAGTTGCAGGTGACAGGAATATTAACTGACATAGCCATAAATTCCCCAAAATTTAATCATCTCTGTACTATTAGGGAAGTCAATCTTGTCCATCCTTCTTGGTTATGGATATATATACCAATTTATATGAGGAATTTTCTTCTCCATCAAGAATGGTGGTAGGAATTTTGCAGGGAACTAAGAAGGTAGCTGCTGGGCATTCATATGTTAAACAGAAAAAGAAATAGATGGTTTGGGACCTACCAATTTTCAGGAACCCTCAAGGGCTGTGCTGGAAGAACTAACTGCTCTGGAGCTGTGCTACTGCAGCAAGGCTGTGGTGGTCTTAGGACAGCAAGGGACAGTAGTCTGGTATCTTGTGGTGCAAAATACCCATGCTGTTAGCTTCTGCACACCAGGCTGCTGCTATCGAGGCCTGATATGGAGCCTGAGATTTATTTCTCTGCCTCAAATATGCAGTTTTCAGGTAGACTATAATCAAGGATTACAGCCTTGTGGCTGGAGATTACATTGCTGGTTAGAAAGGTACAGGCTTGGCTATGGACAACTGTGGGGGAAGAACTGTGAGTTAATAACTGAGGAAGTCAGTGGTAACACTGTCACTCTTTGAGAGCCCAGGAGACTCCTCTGTTCCACAGATAAATCACCTCTCAACTAACCACGGATTGATGGATCCCTAGACTGAGAGATCTATGGCCGTATACTGTGGCCTATCCATAATGAATGAAAGGTGTAGATTAAAGCAAGGGCCGGTGGTGTTATTTGTAAATAAGAAACATTGTCCTGTTCTGAGAATAGCTTAGAAAAAACATTATTCACCCACCAGTGCATGAAATATTGTAGAAACTTGTAGAAGAAATCACCATCCTCTTGTAGAAAAATCACCTGTGTTGATTTCACTCATGCAGTACTTGCTGAGCTGATGATGGACAATATTGTTGGTGCTAAATTTAGTGAATATGGATACTATATGAGAAGCTGTGCTCTAAAATATGACTGCATCTCCATACTCAGCAAATCTGTTTTCCCTCCATGTTCATAAATATGCCTGCTAGTAGTAATTTTTACTATTTTTTTTATTCTTGCTAGAACTTCAGAAACAAGACAACCAAGTGGTGTCAGCTGGATTTGCCTGAGTGCATTATTGCTAGAATTGAGCACCACTTTCCACTACAGGGACAAACAGGACATGATTGCTGCAGAACTGTGATGGGTTGCAAGGCACCCAGAAAATTCTGTCCCCTCTGGTTAAACCTATACGTGGCAGCAGTGCAACTCAAGGGCACATACTGTATTCTCTCACTGTTTACACCTTCTCTGTCCTAGCTGTGGCTTATGCCAGCGGATCCCTTCCAGGCAATTAATGGGTTCAGCTGTATGTGTTCTTGTAGTGGAAGATGCCTTCTATATATGTTAGAGGATGCATCCTGAGCTATTTTGTCAACCAGTGAAAGAAGATCTCAAGCAGATATGAAGTCTTGAGTTTTACCTGGACATGGAAGAGAAGGCACCTGACCTCTGCCCAACTCAGCAAAGTTCCGAGTGATGTGCCACCATTTGCTCTGGTTGCTGTTGTTCTGAGAGATTAGATTCAGGATTATACAGATCTGTTTGGTGAGATCTGGTTTAGGATCACCTAGGACTTTTACTCTCTCACAGAACAAGGCCAGTGGCAATTGTTAACCAAACAGCTTCACACTTCATACAAAACTATTATTAGAAAAATGCAGGGAAAGCTGCTGCATACCCATGTAGCTTGGCAGGGCTTCTATAGATTTCCTTAAATGAGCCTTTCCTAAAGCAAATTAGACTCCCTGTTAAAGCAACTACCTGTCAGGCAGGTAGTTTTCCTTCCCAAACTTATGAATCTCAATCAGACAGAAACAAACTGATCTGCATCTTAGGCCTCGTTTTGATGAGGGAATGCTTGCATGGCTACACAGCTATTAAACCAGTATCCTGTGACATGGTTCAGTAGAGCTGTTAGTGAGGTGAGGGGCATGTATGCCCTTCTAATCTCATCTTGAAACACAATTTTCCTGTTGGAAAAGATCATAGGGTAATCAACCTGGCACATGACAATAAAACTTCTACTTTTCTGTACAAACATATTCTTGCCTGATTTCTAGACAGCTGATTTTGAATCTGTACCATTTATTATCCTTTAATTCAGACAATTCTCCTCCCTCTCAAATACTCCTATTAATGTATTTATAAGAGCTTAATCATACCCCTTTCCACTATATTTTTTTTGCTAAGCTAAGCAGATGAAAGTAATTTAATGTTTCATAAGACATATAAAGTGTTCTCAAAAATTCTCCTTTCTCATAATCATTGTGATGGTGCTTCTTTGAGTCTGTTCCCATTTTGATTCCCTTTCATAAACATAAGTCAAAGGATATCTTGCCTTTATAAAGGATTTCTCTTTTCCTTACATCACTGTGAAATAAAATACTTCTTTTCTCTCAGCTACTGCTGTGCTCTTTCTTCATCTTCCCTCTTTTTAATGCTATTTTGACTTCTACTTCTGTGTTCCTAATGATATATACTCATTCCCTTCCATCTCTTTTTAATGTGAGGCATAAACAAAGCATCTTATTTTGGGAAAATACTGCTGTAAAAAGTTGTCTGAAAAAAAAGAAAAGACAAAATCAAAGCTCTGCCTACTTTGTGTCATACTTGCAGTGACAGATTTAGGACAAAACTGAACAATCCGAAGCTTTCTTCACATTTTCAAAGTAACCTGAAGCATTTTGTTTTGGCATAGAACCTCTAATGAGTATTGTCATGGTAACTATTTGAAGACACTATGCTGCATGTCTTTTGGTTTTACTGATATAATTTTAATACAGTAATATTAAAAACAGTGTGAAAACTACCCTATTTTCAAAACTTGGATCGCTTCTGCTGATTCATGATGGAGTTGGGAAACAGATTATTTGCATGTCGGTCTGTGAATACTTCATTTGAGAGGAGTCATGGCCTGGGTGTGAGTGCTGTCCTCAGCTACTCAGGGATCTGGCTGGTCTCCCAGTTTTGCCTCCCTGTGTGTTCATTAATGGACTATCACTTAACTCTGCATGATGTCTAGTGTAACAACATGATTAAAATCTTATACCACAGAAGACAGTAACCTAGTGGCAATGTACCTTACATATACTGGCAAAACCATAGGCACAGGTAGAACAGGAAACCAGTCAAGACTCACTCTTAATTTCTGAGGTAAGCTCAGTTATAAGCATTTTACAGACAAATAGACTCAAATAGGAGGTGGTATGGCAGAAAGTGTGGTCAGAAATAACAAATGCAGCAGATGGAGTGTGAAAAGAGGCAGTGGTGTGACTCCATATATTTTGGCAGGTATGAATGTACATGTTTTGGAAGGTATCAGTCTATGAACCTTGAGAAGAGTCTAGAGAGATGAAGTACTATGTGGGAGGGAATAAAGGTAGGTTGGATCGCATCTGACAAAAGCTATCCTTAAATGTCATCCTCAACTTTCTGCAAAATGCAAAGTTAAATTTAAAGCTCCATTGATTGTTCAGATATGTGATTTTGTGTGCCAGGTGATCTGAAAGACACTGAATGCCTCCTTCCACATTCAAATGCCCTCCACTGTCAAGTCCCAGAAATTTATGACACGGTGTCATGCCTTTATACAAATCAATGTTTTAGATCAGATTTTCACAAATATGAAGAATGTTGTCATCAAACATTGTCTCTTCATTACAGAACTCTTTAACTAGGATATTGTATGTTTAATGATGTCAGAGATTTCTCCCGTAGCTCCAGAGGTAAGTCTAAAGCAGTGTTCACTTGCTTTCCTTTTCTTACTTTCTTTGTACTTGTTATATTCTGAAAAGACTTAAAATGTGTCAAACCCAAAATCAGTGGTGTAACCATCTTGTTTTATCCGTGGCATTCTAAGATTCTTTATTTATTATCTACTTCCATCTGAGGATTATTGTATGTATGAATGTTGATAGCAGATTGGGTTTTATGGGTATGTTTGTATGACAGAATAGATAAAATTAAAAGAAAAAAACAGAGGCTTCAGTAATTGTGGGCAATAAAGAAGAGTTAGAGTCTAGTTCAGCATGGTACTGAAGTAGATGCTTAATTTCAAGCACATGAGCAACTCCATTAAACTTGATTGCACAGTTAAGTGTTTGAAAGACTGGTCTCTGAAAAGCTTTTAATATTTAGGATATAGTGTAAAAATGCACAAGCTTCTGATAATCTGTCCTGTTTGGATTGAAAAATTAATCAGTTAATATTGCACATGTGAAAACTATGCCAGAAATGCCCTTAGAAAGTAAAAAGCGTGTCCGAAATGAAGGGGAGAAGGGAACGTCAGTCTTGTCCAGAAGTGCTTTATTTTACCCTAATACCTCACTAAAAGAAGGGAACAGAACTAATAGGTCACTGTTTTCACAAAGAATTTGATTGTCTCCTAATGGAATTTAAATGTATTCTTGTTAGGAACACAATGAAACAAGTATTCAAGGTTTAAATCTGTGCAAAGCCTATGAAATTAAGAACTGTGACATTGAATTTTAGCTCGTTCAGTGATTCTTTATAACCTTATGACACAGACTTAGCTGGAGAGCTAAAATAAGAACACACTGCAGTTTAGATAGACTTAAAAACTAGTAAAGGGACGAATGTTCTGAGAACCTGTCAGTAGATCTCCGAGGGAGCAATTGTAAATATTCCAGATGTATAAATGGAACAGAAAGCCATTCAGATCCCAGAGCTAGTAAAATTTAACCTCTGTCAAAGTTAAGTTGGAAAGCAGAGAAACATAAGAAAATGAACACCGAGATGGGAAAAAGAATTACCTACCTGAAGAGTTCCTCCATGGAAGCTGACTGAAAAAATGTTTAGGACAAGTCTGCAGTGGAGGTGTAATTAATTACTGTGAGATGATATTTTTATAAATATTAATATTGTTTATTATTAATTATTCAGAACTCACATAACCCTAATCACCAATTTAATAATAATAGGTTCTTTGCATCACTCATGGAAACTTTATATACAGGTAATAACAGGATCTAGAAATAACTAGTAAATATATACATTAATTGAACTCAATTCAACTGGCAGAGAAAGCTTTGCAGTTAGTGAACTGCTTGTAGTCAATACTCCGCTTGCCCACTAGATTGCCTCAAGGAGCCCCTTTCTGCTTATGGCAGAAGACAATTAATAATTACAAGAGGTTTTGAGAATTTACTCACAAAAATATTACCTGGCAGTACCCAAAGCTCGTGGTGGGGCTGCTGTCAGTAGAGGCCATTAGAGGCCTACAGGAAGGCTGGAGAGAGGGACTATTTACAAGGTCTTGCAATGACAGGACAAGGGGCAATGGGTTTAAACTGGCAGAGGGAAGATTTAGACTAGATGTTAGGAGGAAGTTCTTAGAAGTTCTTAGTTCTTCTTAGTTCTAACTTAGAAGTTAGTTCCTAACTAGATGTTAGGAGGATGGTGAGGCATTGGAACAGGTTGCCCAGGGAGGTTGTGGCTGCTCCCTCCCTGGAGGTGTTCAAAACCAGGTTGAAGGAGGCCTGGAGCGAGCTGTCCTAGTGGGAGGTGTCCCTGGCTATGGCAGGGGGTTGGAACTAGATGATCCTTGAGGTCCCTTCCAACCTTACCATTCTATGATTATATGATTCTATATCAACCAGGCACTGACCCTCAGCACTTTCGGGAACCCTGGTTAAGTATCCTGTAGCTGAGCCTTGGGAGTTTACAATACATTGCGGGAAGAGCTAGAAGTTAAATAATGTAAATAGAATATAAATTTAAGCATAGTGAATAAGAGTGGCTAGTCATACGTAGGCTGGAGAGAAGCAGAGCCTGTAATATGTGCTGTATAATTAATCAGTATTCTGGTTGGAGTCTGCAAACAGATTTTGTAAAATGGGAGCACTACATAATTAACAGGTAACCATATCATGCTGAAGAGTTGATTCATTGCTAGAAATAGGAGCATTACATCAATCCTCTGTACATCCTTGGATGTGCTAATCAGAATATTTCAAGTTTATATAAGGGAAGAAAGATACTACAGTCTGCACTTTTTTATGTCTTCGTTGCTACCTGTGGAAATGAAAGACAAGCCAGGGCAAGCTCTTGTTTTCTTAAATGAAGCATGTGTGCAGTGCAGGACGTCTGGTTTGGTAGGAGTGTGCATGCACACATGCACACATTTGAATGCACATGCAGAATTTCTGTGGATTTGCAGAGCACATACATGTATTTGTCAGCTTCCCAGTCAGAGTCCACTGATTCCATGACATAGCTGCAGTGTGATGCTGTTGCGTGATGAATGGTCACTGTCCCTTTTAGAATGGGGCTGCTTTCATGCCTATCCCCATACACAGAAGCAAGCAAAACAATACTCTCTCAATGGTTTATTTTGATTTATAGACAGGGTTTGGCTGACCTACTGTTCAGCTCCTTATTCATATACTGGAGGATGGAAACATCTAGTGATTAATGGGTGACGTACAGCAGTACAAATACATTTATCATTTAATGATGATACACTTGCTAGAGCATTAAAAAGTAGCAAGATACTTGCACTAAGAAAAAAACAACCAAATACTCAGTTTTGACCTCATTTGAATGATGTACCTCACAATAAGAAATACTGCCATATTTATTACTTAACTTTAGCACCTACAAGCCCTAGAAAAAAAACTGACCTTGCTATAATTAAGTTACAGTCTAAGTTGAAGAGAAAGCACTGCCCGATTTTTGGTATAGACTGCTGAAGAACATTTGAAATATGCAATTCACAACATCTAGCACAGAATATAGCAGGATTAAGAGAAATAATTACCCTGGATGTAGTTATATAAAAAATTAAAACCACAATATGATCCATTTTCTTAAGGGTGAGGATATAAACTTTTACTGCTAAGTTCATGACTTCTGTACTTGGCTATCTGTCTCACTGGGACATGATTCTACTGTCCTTGAACACAGTGTCAAAACTCCTGCTCACTTCAGTGGGACACAATCAGGTTCTCAGCACTGCTTTTTCCTATTAGAGCACAGTTAAAGATGTAAAGAGTGTTTCTTCCACCTTACTAAAACAGAGTAATAGCCCTTTTTGGTTTTAACATGTGGGTTAGTTGTGCTAATGGACTTACTGGTTTTAAATTCTGATTGCTGAACACTAGGTAAGTATTCATGAACTAACGGTAAGGAAACTTCACAGTTATAAACAAGTCACAATTAATTGCCTGACCAATTTTGAGTAACTGAGAGTGATTCTTTTGCTGAATACTTCGTTTGAGGAATTAAGTTAAGTGGTATGACATGTAAAATAAGATCTTAGTTAACATAGTATCGCTTGAATATTTTTCTTAATTAATATTGATGTATAGGATATTGTTAATTGAAATGAAATCTAATCTGACACTGCTTTCAGACTTGTTTTCCCTCAGTTGTTTCAGCTTGAAGAGGACCTAGTGGCAGTTTTGTAGAATAGTCATGTAGGTCTTACAAAGTAAGAACAGATTAATTCTGGGGGAGGTTGTATGAATGCTCTTGTTTTTCAAAAGGAACCTAGAAAGTCATCAGAAATTCCTAGGGGAAGACAGCTTGCAGAACAGAGATGGTGGTGTGTTTAAAGGTTAGAACAGATTCAGAGATGTATTAAAGCTAACATCACAGATCAAAGTGACGGAAGCAGACTGTTAATGGTCACTCATACGCTTACCATAGAAATGTTGAAGGCCATAGTAAAGAGCTGTGGAAATTAGAGACAAAATGATATAGTAGGCATTCTAAAGTAATTTTTACTACCAATTTGGGATTCCCACGGTGCACTTTATAGTGTTCTGTGTGTGCTGGTTTGAGGCTAACTGGAATATTTTAATAGAGAAAATTACACTATAGGCTGTGAAAGGAAAACATGGTGATGTCTACTCCACTCATAGGCTTGCTGAGATGTTTAAGAAAAGAACTCAAAACATAGATAACACAGAGTATCTGGGTCACAGTGTCTTGGTCTAGCAGCTTCTGGCTTTTTCTCCTCTCTGCTGAGTAATCTCACTAACTACTCCTAACCCCTCTGGCTGATCCTCCAAGCTCACCTTGTGCATAAGGCAAACCTTGGGGTAAGGTATAGGGTTGGGGAGAAGGTGGAAGGGTGGTTGGGAACCCCTCCTGGGGTCTCTGATTTCTGGGAGGGGAGTTGTGTTTCTGTATTCCCTTTAACTTGTCTATTTCTGTAAATATTCCTGTATATAGTGTATGTATCTGCTTGTACATTGTGCTGAACTGTAAATAGAGCTTCATCCCTTAACTTCCAGCTGGCTGAGTTCTAGTCGGGGTCATTTTACAAAGTGTGGGGGGGCGGGGAACTCCCAAACCATCACACTGTGTAACCTCATTTTCAGTGTCTAGGAATAGGAATTATATAATTGCTTGCTAGTAAGCAATTGCTAACAGACAACTTAGGGTCACTAAAGGCTCAGTAAGTTTCTAGTCTTAATAGGACTCACGTCTCTGTTACTTACTGAGAACTACTACACTTAAGTCCTATATCAAAACCGTGTAAGTTGTACAGATGGTTGGTTCTAAGTATTGACAGCATGTGAGGTTTTGAATGATTCTTAATCTTCAAGGACCACAATAGTTTTTTGAAATGCAATGTTAACTGTTATCCTTGTAACAGAATCTTTGCTTGAATTTATGATCAGCAAGTAGGTTTATATTCTGTTCTCTCTGTAGCTAGTGGATAGTTGCTGTCTTGAAACATATTATCCCTCCCTGGAGGTGTTCAAGTCCAGGTTGGATGAGGCCTTGAGTAACCTGTACTAGTGGGAGGTGTCCCTGCCTATGGCAGGGGGCTGGAACTAGATGATCCTTGAGGTCCCGTCCAACCTTACCATTCTATGATACTCTGGTATTTGGACTGAGGTTCCTGAAGTGGCTATGTAAAATGACCATGACTAATGTAGAAATAAACGCCAGATGTTACAAGCATTCCCAGACTCCCTTTTCTCAACTTCTTTATGATCTGTCATAGTCATAGAGAGAAGACATTCCACTAAAAACTTATTTTGTTGTTGAAGGCATCTATTCCTGTGCTTAAAATTGTTGATGGTAGATGTCTTTCTTCCTTTAACTTCCTCACACATTACTGTTGCTCATGCCAAATTGGTAACTTTAAGTAATATGGATTTTAGGGAACATCTGAAGAAACATTGTGCGTTAGATAACTGGTGATGTGGAGAGCCACGAGCCCATTTCTCTTATGCATAAGTACGACTAGATGGCATTCACCGATAGCTAGGGGCTTCACTCTTGATGCACTTCTTGGATAGATCAAAAGAAGGGCAAATCCTTCCCAAATGAGGTGAAATAGTTCAACAGAGAAAAATGCCTGACAACTGTGAACAGATGCACAATTTAGCATTGATTGAATGTTTTGACTTCTCCTTTGACATATGTTAATATGAAATGCAGCTAAACCTAATTTCAAAATGTAAACACACTGCATACACTTTATGTATTATTTCAGCTGAATGTTTCTATCTTATAAATTGAATGAAATAGAATGAATTTTAATGTAAGTGCAGGGACTTACCTTACTTGTCAGATCAATAACAATTGGAAGAATACTTAAGAAGTCTTTTGTAGCTGACAAAGCATTTACTAAAATGAAAGTCATAGTGCTTTGTAGGAGGTTCCAGACAAACTGGTCAGAGAATAGCTGCGCTTCAGAGAACTTAACGAGTGATAATGATTTGTCTTCAACACTATTAACCTATTTGATTACACTGGATGGAGGCATCTGATTTTGTTGAAGTGAGGTGAATATTAAATCTTCGACTTGAACAGGCCAATAATTTACACTAAATTTTGTGGTCAAGAGAAAATTATTTTGAATTTTCTCTCTCTTCTCAGTTTCTCACTTCAGTAATACAGATCTTGTCAAGACCAGTGATATACAGTAATCATAGAATCATAGGATGGTAAGGTTGGAAGGGACCTCAAGGATCATTTAGTTCCAATCCCCTGCCATAGACAGGGGCACCTCCCACTAGTACAGGTTACTCAAGGCCTCATCCAATCTGACCTTGAACACCTCCAGGGAGGGAGCATCCACGACCCGTTCCAGTGTCTCACCACCCTCACTGTAAAGAACTTCCTCCTAACATCTAGTCTAAATCTCCCCTCTGCCAGTTTAAACCCATTGCCCCTTGTCCTGTCATTGCAAGACCTTGTAAATAATCCCTCCCCAGCCTTCCTGTAGGCCCCCTTCAGATACTGGAAGGCTACTATCAGGTCCCCTCGAAACCTTCTCTTCTCCAGGCTGAAGAGCCCCAACTCTCTCAGTCTGTCCTCATAGGAGAGCTGCTGCAGCCCTCTGATCATCTTTGTGGTCCTCCTCTGGACCCGCTCCAACACTTCCATGTCCTTCCTGTGCTGAGGACTCCAGAACTGCACACAGTACTCCAGGTGGGGTACTGTCAAGACCAGTGATCTGTCAAGACCAGTAATCTGAAATATGATCTTGCAGAGTCATTTGTTGCTCTTCTTCTGGAGGAAATAGAGTTGTAGGAAAGCCTTCAAATGTAGCTGAAACAAGCAAGGAGACAATGGAAACATCTTAACTTTTATTTCTGATAGAAATTTGAGTTGTTTTGTTCTAGAAGAGAAATAGTGAGAAAGCTGTTGAAAGAAGGAACTAGATATTGATCTGTTATTCTATATGTCCATTGTGTGCAAGAATTTAATTCTGTTTTCTCTAAGGTAGGGTTGATATTAGAGTACAGTTTCTAGTTATGAGGATTACTCAGGAACAAGTTACCAATGCATGGGATGAGGACCCCATTAATGGAAATTTCACAGTATCACCAAGGTAGGAAGAGACCTCAAAGATCATCAAGGCCAACCAGTTACCACAGACCTCAAGACTAGACCATAGCACCAAGTGGCATGTCCAAACCCACCTTGGACACCTCCAGGGATGGTGACTCCACCACCTCCCTGGGCAGCCCATTCCAGTAGTGAATGACTCTCTCAGGGAAGAACTTTCTCCTCACTTCCAGCCTAAACTTCCCCTGGTGTAGCTTGAGACTGTGTCCTCTTGTTCTGGTGCTGGTTGCCTGAGAGAAGAAAGCAACCTCCTCCTGGCTACAAGCACCCTTCAGGTAGTTGTAGACAGCAAGAAGGTCTCCCCTGAGCCTCCTCTTCTCCAGGCTAAACAATCCCAGCTCCCTCAGCCTCTCTTCATAGGCCTTGTGCTCAAGGCCTCTCACCAGCCTCGTTGCCCTTCTCTGGACACGCTCAAGCACCTCAATGTCCTTCTAAAATTAGGGGCCCAGAACTGGACACAGTACTCAAGGTGTGGCCTAAGCAGTGCAGAGTCCAGGGGGAGAATGACCTCCCTGCTCCTGCTGGCCACACTATTCCTGATGCAGGCCAGGATGCCATTGGCCTTCTTGGCCACCTGGGCACACTACTGGCTCATGTTTAGGCGGGTGTCAATCAGCACCCCCAGATCCCTTTCTGTTTGGCTGCTCTCCAGCCACTCCCATCCCAGCCTGTAGCTCTGCATGGGGTTGTTGTGACCAAAGTGCAGCACCCAGCACTTTTCTGAGAACAGATCAGACCAAATCTGCTTAAAAATCGTGTAGATACATTTCATCTTGTCTTAGTATGAAGGACTAAGGCTGATGATCTAAGATCTTATGTTTAAAGAATCTAAGATTCTATTGCTAATGATTTACCTCTATATTTCTGTAACTAGCTGAAAATTCAAGAAGGCAAAGTGGTAAGAGAGATCATCTTACTTTGGCTCTTTTTAAGCAAGAAAGGATTATTACTTCTCCAGGTCTATGTCAGGAACAGTACTGCATCACTCACAGATCATGCGGGTGTTCTTCCCTGTTCTTCAGAACTCAAGAGGCTGCATTTGGAGTGCTTGCTCCTATCTGGTACTCTCAAATACAGGAGAATATGGAGATACTGAAGTGAGTTAAGCAAGGGGCCAGGAATGTGCTGAAGGGTTTGGAGCATGTTAACTAGGTGAAGAGTTTGAGAGAGCTGGAACTGTTCAACCTGGAGAAAGAAGGCTCAGAGTAATCATATTCATGTGTATAGATACCAAGTGAAGGGCAGTAAAGACAGAGCCAGAAAAGGGCAATGGACACAAACTGAAACGCAGGAGGTTCTGTTTAAACTTCAGGAAACACTTTTTTATTTTATTTTTTTTCCCTCAACTATGAGGCTGACTGAACACTGAACATGTTGCCCTGAGGGGTGTCAAGAGTCTTTATCCTTGAAGATAGTAAGAATCCATCTGGGTGTGGTCTTAAGCAACCTGCTCTTGGGCACCTTGCTTTGACTACATGATCTCCAGAGGTGCCTTCAAGCTTAGCCTACAGATTTTGTATTTACCCATAGCTTATCCACGATCTATAACCCACAGATTCATAGCTTAGTCCACAGGTGCTGTGATCAACCAACTGCAGATACACAGCAGTATAAGTAACTAAGATCTCACTGTGGAAAGAATTTAGTGCTCTACTGTTCAGCATTGTCACTGTTTACTTTTTTATGTACTCCAGTATGGACTTGTGTCAAATCTTCACAGGGCTGTTTTACAGGGAGATCTTCCTATGCAAGTGAAAGAGAAAGTCCTGCTTTCTTGAAAGTAGGATGTTGTATTTACAAGACAGAAAAAAAATTTATATCAATAGAGAGATTCGTCTAATGAGGCTTGAGTCTGAAGATTTGCTCAGGAAATTTTCTCACTCAATTTAAGATGAGGTCACTTTGTTAGGCTAAGCAAAAGCTGATGCATGATGCTGTAGTTTAGCCTCTGATTACTCATTACTGTCTATAAGGACCGATCTAATGTTTAAAATTCAAGTACTGACTGAACTGAATTTTAAAACTGTTGCAGTTCCTGGAGTCTTTATCCCAATAAATAAGCCTATAAAGGAACAATTTAAAATTTTGAAGGATAGATTTGGAATGCTAACAATATTGCAATATTGTGCAACTGGAAATGATAGTAGTTAAGAAATTGTGGGAAGTATTTTCTAACAGAAAGTATCCCAAGGTTAATTCTACCTAACACTCATTATTTGAATTCATGAACTAATGGCCTGAGATAGAGCTGGGGCATTTGTGCACTCTTGCTTTTGCTGCTGTGAAACTGAACACAGTGAATATTAAAATGCAGTCTGGGAGATAAGAAGTCCTGGTAGCTAATCTTTTTGTGTTACTCTGATAGAGCAACCAACAAATAAAGTGGTTACTCACTCAGTTTTGTAATTTTTCTAGGACCATGCCCTCTGATCCACACAATTTTCACCCACAGTATATTTTTTTATCTAAGATCACCTACATAAAAACCCAGACCATGCTATTGCTTTGTCTGCGATATAGCCTGGAGAAGAGAAGGCTTTGAGGAGACCTTATAGTAGGCTTCCAGTATCTGAAGGGGAAGACTGGGGAGGGACTATTGACAAGGTCTTGCAATGACAGGACGAGGGGCAATGGGTTTAAACTGGCAGAGGGGAGATTTAGACTGGATGTTAGGAGGAAGTTCTTTCCAGTGAGGGTGGTGAGGCACTGGAACAGGTTGCCCAGGGAGGTTGTGGCTGCTCCCTCCCTGGAGGTGTTCAAGGTCAGGTTGGATGAGACCTTGAGTAACCTGTCCTAGTGGGAGGTGTCCCTGGCTATGGCAGGGGGTTGGAACTAGATGATCCTTGAGGTCCCTTCCAACCTTACCATTCTATGATTTTATGATATATATACCTGAAGTATTTTTTTTACAATGGGCAGACTCATCATATAAAATTTTTCTCTTTCAAATAATTTTCAGTCTTGTTTTAATATTTGCACGCAAATGTGAACATGTCAATTCCTTTATAGACATAGTTTTTTAGGTAATCTGTGTGGGGAAAAAAAATATGTCAGGGAACTCAGGTGGTGCTCAAAGACTACCTTCTTCCTGCAGGCAGTGGTTGCTGTCAGATATGTGTTGAAAGACCTTCGGAGTGACCTGGTCTAATTTGTTGGAGCAGTGACTGCCAAAGGCAATGTCTGCACTCCAGTGGCTTCATTCCAGTATAAGTTGTAAAACAAAATGGGCCCAGAATTTCATGACAATGAATTATAAGCAAGAGTTCACTACCTGGTGGGTCTAATCTGTCTTGCCTCTGAATAGTTCAAGAAACACTCTGGAGTTATGTTTTGAAATGAAAGAAACATTGTAGTAATGCAATTCTAATTAATATCCAAAAGTTCTTTTACCCTTTCCTAATAAGACACTAATCAGATATAGGCAGCTATCCCTTCTGCCATGCTGCTTTGTATTTTTGTAGTTCAGTAAAGCTTGACAAACATTTTCCTGGACTTTGCTATCAAATATAGTTTCTCTGATTTATTTGGAAAACACAGGGATAACTCAACTAAAAACCTCTTCATGGTCTTAAGAGCTTTGGCAAGGTAGGCTCTCCTCAGTGCCAATAGATGAACTTTTGGTGATGAGGACCTGCGATTAAAAGCAGTATGCATATCCTGACTAGATTTTGTATGTTTGTGTATCTTTTTGCAAAAGTTTGTCTCCAGCATTCTCTGGACTTGAGACTGTGGATGTGAAACAGCTGTTAAATCATGCTACTTTTCACAGTGATTTAAAACTTGTATGGTAGAACTACAGGTTCTGTTCTTTATATGCATGGGTTTGTTTTTGAGAAATATTAGTGAGCCAATAGTGTATTAATACATCTAAGAATTGTATCTGTATCCAATTCTTTTAGTTTTCTCTTTAAATTTATTTTAGGTTTTTTTGAATGTGGTCTGACTGAAGTTCTCTTCATGTTTGGTTTTTTGATTTCTAGTACACTGCAGTTTACTGAAGACTTCCCAGTTTTATATTAATATATAAAATGAAGATGATGTTCCCTGATGAATACAAATCTTCACAGTTTTCCTACTCTGATTTAGGCTTTTTCCACTGCTGATAGCTTTGCTGATGTAGCAACTAGTACATGAAAAAAACACATTCATTTTTCAAATACACTATACCCTTGAATTTAACACCGTGATAATAACTTAAATTGATTCTCTGGCTTGTAAATGTACAGTCAGTGAACTGTCTTGATTAACAAGTAGATAAGTCAGCTGAATGTACCAGGAGGATTTTGTTACTAGTCCTTAAAAATATAATCACATCACACACATGTGGTGTTTTGTTTTGTTTTGTTTTGTTTTTTTTTAAAAGACCCTAGAAAAAGTTTTATATTGATAATCACATAACTTTAAGTATCTACTGGATAACAGTGCAAACTGCAAAGGTGAGCTAAATTTGAAAGTTTACTGCAAGTTGAGTTGT
Source organism: Eubucco bourcierii (assembly GCA_013396675.1). Classification (NCBI taxonomy): domain Eukaryota; kingdom Metazoa; phylum Chordata; class Aves; order Piciformes; family Ramphastidae; genus Eubucco; species Eubucco bourcierii. Next base: position 90,409 of record VWZE01003719.1, read on the forward strand.
AATATGGTAACATGAACCATCAGAAAATTCACAAACATTGCTTTCAGTGTGATAGAGTAACTGGGATATTTTATTGCTTTCGATTATTAGCTAAATGTGTTTGTTTCAGTGGGTGGTTGTCACAAAAAATTCTCTCCATAGCTTTTGTTTTAACTGAGGAACTACTTATTTGGCTTTGAGAGTAATTTATTCAGACTGTTGATCTGCTTTCTGCCTGCATTCGAGGGATCCTGGGGAAAGAGCTGGATAGCTGGTAGGATGCAAGATGAATGAATTATTCAGGAAATGCTGTAGAGGTAGCCCATAAACCATAGGTTGGTTATCTCACCCTTAGCGTTATAACATTACAGCAGAGAAAATTACATGAACCAAAATAGCACTAAATAGATGAAGAGTTTTGACAATGTAAGATGTCCTTCAGAATGTTCTTTCTGTGGGGAATATCCACATGTATCTCCTTGGGCACATTAAGAATATAATTTATGTCGTTGTAATGGAGGGTTAATTAATGTGAGATGACATTTTCCCAAAATTAGTATTTATTAATTTTGATATTCAGAAGTCATGCCCCCCTGATTACTAATTTTAATAATAATTGGTTCTTCACATGGTCATGGAAAAGTTATACAAATAATAACACAGGATCTAGAAATAAGTAGCAAAAATATATAACATTAATTGAACTGGAAGAGGATGTTCTTGCAGTCATACACCATTTGCAGTTAATTATCCCACTTATCCACTAGATGGATGCAGGAAGCTCCTTTTTGCTTATGGCAGAAGGCAATTAGTGGTTACAAGAGGCCTAAGTATTTATTCACAAAATAGTATCAGACAGTCCCCAAAACATGTGGAGGGATTGCTGTTGGTGGTCTCACAGCCGTTAGAGACTTTGGAGTTTTCCCAGGCTCTTTTTTTCAGGCAGCAGGGAGTCTGACACAGTCCCTGACCTGGTTCCTCTTGACTCCTGATTCAGCAGAAGCCTTGCAGAGGGGCAGCCAGGATGCAGTACCATGTGCAGTCTTGGCACAATGTCACACTGGCTGTGCAGGCTGATCGCCTACAGGCATTTAGAGCCTGTTCCTGGTAAACTTAGTTTCCAGGCTACAATAAGGCAGTGAGCAATGGCAGCAGGCAGTAGCAAGCATCAAGCAAGTACGAATACAATGGCAGAGCATGTTGTGTCACCTGCTCATCTCTTTTTATCAATACAGCCTGAGACTAATGGGCCTTTGGACACAGAATAGCCAATCAGGATGACAGTTAGTCAAGCTCGACCATATTAGGTGAAGCCATAGGCTTGCTTTACCATTTTTAGGGCAGAACATAGGCTTTGCACAAGGCATACACAAGCTGAGCATGTGTACATTGTTTACCACAGGATGCAGAGTTTTGCTCTCCTTCACTGCCACAGGAACGTTCTGCTTATTTTCTTAAAGTTCCTGTTTAAATGCCTCCTTTAAGAATCTGAGTTTTAATGTGTTGGCCTGTAGTACCTTCAGTCTGTTGACTGTTGCTTGCCCTATAATTAGATTATAGCCTACTATGAGCAGACTATACTCCTACTACTGTAATTTTCATGGTTTGCATAGCGCATTCTGTGAGGGAGTCCTGGTCTGTAGTTAGATCTGCTAGATTCTGCAGTAGCAGTATTTGTGATAAGACACTTTTTTCTCCCACTGACTGCCATTCTGTTTAATGCAATGTGTCATTGCAAAGTCTCCTGATAACTCCCAGAGCAACTGCAGAGTTGTTGCAGCAGCTCTGGCACCCTTAATTGCTGTTTATGAAAATGTGTGGCTTGCTGATGTCTGCAGCCAGGGCCAGCAGCAAATGAGACTTAACATGACAGCTAATTAAAAGGCTCTACTTCAGCACGGTACTGAGGAGTGGACTCTTTACCTCTTAACTCAAATTTTGAATAATGCTTGCTAAACCCATGAAGATACAAAGATAAGCACAATGTCACTTTGATGTCGTTACCATTCTTGCATGCATTATTTGCTGAGATCGGTGGGAGTAATTTCAGTAGGTTTGCAAGGCCACCAGATGTCAGTGTGACCTTCTGCAATTTGGTGTGGTATAATTCACTTTTTATGAGACAGAATCGAAAGTTTTTTATCTATTTTTTAAAGAAAAGTTCTATTTCCATCACTGGAAAAAAAAAATACAGACAATTATTAAATGACTTCTCCAATTTCCAATGAGTCTTTCAATTATTACAAAGGAAGTACAAGAATAAACATTCTGTGCATATTACACTGGACTTTTGCAGAAAACCTAGACTAGCTGATAGGGTGGTAAGAAACACAAATGTTTTGCTGTCACAAAGCAGATAGCTGAATTCAGTTATATGAGCTGATCCATCTTCTTTCATCTACTCACCTTAATTGTGCTGTATCGCAACAATGCTGGGGCAGGAGAAGGTAACCTCCTGTTTTTAACCCCTGCCTAAACCACTGTTGGCCAGGACCAAATCACAGGAACAGCTAGACTCACCAAAGACTTTAAAGTTTATGAAATTGTAATTATTGTTACTTTCTTAATACTTCATTTAAAAAAAAAAAAGATTTCCAAATCAGATGTCTGTTTGACTACACTAGAAGTGTAGCAAAAGTCCTTCAATTGCACTTCAGGTTAAAAGGATGAGAATGAAATTTGAGAACTCTTTTAGTTACCTAATCCAGCTAAGAATATATATTCAGGAATCAACACGTACTCTTCAAAACAACCTACTTAAACACCTGGAATGACTTTAATACTAGTGGAGTCCAGGAGGTGAGCATGATAGATCTTCCAGGAGCTGTTAATAGATATTTCAGGAACTGGTTCTTTTTTTGAGGATTCCCAAAACCGTTTCAAAACCTCATACCCTCTGTGCAGCTAATTGTTGCAGTATGTTAAGCAATGTACAAGCAACTCTGGGCTGCTCTTGACTGCTTATTTGCTATTCTAGATTCTGATTACCTTGATTAGTGAAAAAACCCAGTCACTATCGCAAATTCACCTGAATGAAAGACAGATAAAACAAAAGGAAAAGGGTGGGACGTCTGTGGAGAGCAGGACAAGAGTTGGAAGGAAGTGATTGTTAATTCAGTGCATAGTGCAGGTGAACAAGGGGAGCAGCAGAGGCATGCATCTGGATTTGAACTGGTCAGTAGCCCAGACAGCAGGAACTCAGTGGGACCATTTGTTGATGCTGAATTCCTGCTGACATCTAAGGTAGCTGTTCTCCCTCTCCCTCTGTCCCTTCCAGTATGATGCACAGGATGGAAAAAGACAGTGTAGTACAGGGTGTCATACTTCTGCTTATTGAGGACTGAATATAACAAAGATCATGTTATTTAAGATTTTACCTTCATTACCAAACTTCTCAAATCCCTCTAAAGGACATATTTTATTAAATCCCTACTTTATCACTTAATTTCAGTTGTAGACTTTGATCAAAGTAATCATAAGGAAATTCCAAGAGATGGGAATTTCTGTGATTTCTTGCATAAAGTGTGGAAGGAGTTAGATTTGTAAGAAGAAATTACATTTTCTACCTGAGAAAGGAGCTGGCAGAAAAACTGCACAAAACTGTTCACACAGAGACTGAAAGGATGCAGGCTGATTTCTGTGATTCTTGCTCAAAAGCTGCAATAATGAACTATAAGTGAATTTGTTATGGAATCATCATCCAGCTGTTTCTCTCATGCAACCACCTTGTTCAGCCATTGCAGGCATCTCTTGGTTATATTGACACAAATGGCCCTCTCCTTCCACCCATTCTTGTTTGTTGATTGAGGATCCTCTTTCATCCTCAACATCAATATTCTGCAATCTTGTCATATTTGGCTCTTAGACCATAGTAAGTATGTTGAGTAGTAATGAAAATACAAAGGCTACATTAATTTTCTATATCTTAAATGCAGTTTAAATACATTTAACAACTATATTTAAAGTATAATTTTAAACTTTAACTTGTCTCCTACGAAGGTTAATGCTGACTGATAAATATTAGTGGGTGAGGGCTTAAAAAAAAAAAAAAGTTGAGGTATTTGTAGTATAACATTGGGTAAATGAAATAAAAATATTCCTTCTCAAGCTCACTTCTGCATCTCTGGTTATGATGTCTATAATACACCAGATGGAGTTGCTAGAGCAGTATCTTCATTGATCAGATCTTTTCTGTGATTGAGCATATATGAAAAAAAGTGAGCTAAGCACAAATCTGGAAATCCATCCCTTCTCTCCACTCTGCATCATTTAGTGTTCTATCAGATGCTCAGCAGTCTTTCCTTGGCTGTTGTGTTATGTTATTTATACATCTGAAACCAACAAGAGAGACTCATGCAAATTTGGAAGAATATGAAAGTTTATTTCAGGTGACACAGTAAAAGATATTTCAGAACGGATGAATTGTATCCACTAACAGTACATATTTAGTACATACATGTATTACTCAGGCAGAAAATTGTTGATATTGAGTAGGAACTGATATTTGGAGTATTCAGTAGCTCAAATGTTGCTCAGCTAATACGACTGAAATGATTAACACATGGAAGCACAAAAGTAGACTTGTTCTTAAAAACTTGGAGAATGAAATTTCTCTTTTTACTATCTAGAGAAAGGAAGGATAGCACTTGGTTCCTAGTGGGCCTTATAAAATATGTCTGTAGTTTCAGTTTTAAGGACAACAAAACACACTGAACAATTTCCTGCCACTGAACAGCAATCCTGCTTGGTTGACATTGCACAACGCTCAAGTGTTTTAGTGTTGATTTCCCACCAGTCACATTTATTCAGCCCTGGAAACATCACAGAGCCTCTGAACACTGTTGAGATTATTCATGAGAGATTGCTGTGGTTAAGAAAAATTGCTGAATGATGAAAGCAGTTCTGAAAAAGTATCTGCTTAGTCCTACCTGGATTCATTTTTAGATTTGTATTTTTGTCTGGAAAAAAAAAAGGGAGTAGAAGGACAGACACAATCTGACAGACTCTGCTTCTGTGGGTGTGTATGGCTGTATGATGTGTGTATTCAAGTTTTGATTTTGTTAGACTTCATAAATTTTGACTGTTTTTCTTTCTGAGATAGTGTTTTGTAGTTAGCTTATCTGTTTCAGACACTATAAGAATAAATGGAGAGACATTAAAAGAGAGTCTCCACCTCAGAGATTTTGCTACTTACTGAAACTCTGGAAAGAAAATGAAGAATTTTTTCTTTCCCCAAGTTGTATTTTAGGAAAGCAGTTGAAAAGCAAACTGATACAGTATGGGATTTCCCAGAAACTTTAAAACCATCTGTATACTGCCCACACTATGCTAGACAAGAACTGGATAGTGCTTCTTTGAGAAAACTGTCCTCTTTGCCCTGGATTTTGAATGGTTTAGATGTTATTTACTGATGTTTGTAAAGAACAACTTACCCAAATCTTGCTTTGGCTCCAAGGGGTTATCTGTGATAATGGTCAACTGTTTTCAAAGAAACACTCAGCTTCTACCTGAAAACATTAATTTAGATTTTACTTAGCCACAGACACACTTACAAACAAACTGTTAAGGTAAACCTAAAGATTCATACCCTTTCATAAAAGCAAATGTTGACTTCTCAATTACAGAATCAGAAAAAAAAAAATGGAATGGAAACACAAACATAAAATCAGCACCACAGCTGGAGACTAACTTTTTCTCATTTTGATGATAAAATCCCAGCCTCTCTGTTTTCAGTTTTCTTCCTGGTTCTTTTATGAGAGAAGTAGTTTTGGTGACTTTATGCAATTATGCTTTGGAATAGAACTGGACAAAACTAATCTCACAACTTCAGTTTCCCTTTTCTTGGAGATTTTCTGAGTTTGTAGTTGCCTTGGGCTGTCTATTCACTATGTTTCTTCAATGATCTAGCTAGCCACAGTTTTCCCAGGACTGTTGGAACCCCTTACAAATTGCAAGTGATAAAAACCACTCATACCCACCTACCAAATGTATACTTTCCCTCTTCTAGTGTAACTGTAACAAGTTGTGCATGGCATAGCATTCATACTGACTCCTGACATTTTCTCAGTTGTGTGCTTCTATTAAGATGCCATGTATCAGATCTGCAAGGGTGTTTCAACTGGTTGGATATGTAGATGGGAACCTAGTGAAATTTTCAGAAGTGCCTTGATATTTAATTCAGCTGAAGTTACAGCCAGTACATTATACTTTATGGACGAATGGCTTTGCTCTGCTTTGTTCTCCCAGTCTGTTCTTCTCAACCTGCTCTTCAGTTCCACATCTTTGCTTGACTTTTTGCTCTCTCTCAGGTCTTTTTTTAACTTAAAAGTGCGATGAGAGAACTTTTTACCATCTGATATGATTTATTCTACTTAAATCACTCCTTAAAATATTCCTTTCCTAGTTAGCCTATAACTGCTTGTGTCTATAAAGCATTTTTTACCTCGGATATGAAGGATTCTGCATAGAAGAAAATTGCATAGTGTCTTGGTATATGGGTGGGTTTTTTTGTTTGTTTTGTTTTGTTTTTTACATGTGTGATACTGGGTTTTATAGGTAGATTCTACTACCTTAGGTAGATTAGTACCTTAGGTAGAGCAAAGTATCTGGCTAATTGTATATCTGAATTTAAGAACTCTGATAGCAGGGTACAAATTCAGTGCATGTTAGAAGACCAAGCTTTGACAGAAGTTGTTCTTCACAGGAAGTGTGATTGGCCATTGGAATGGGCTGCCTGGGGAGATGGTGGAGTCACTGTCCCTGGAGGTGTTTAAAAGGAGGCTGGATGAGGCACTTAGTGCCATGGTTTAGTTAATTAGAAGGATTGGATGATAGATTGGACTTGATTTCGAGTTAATTCTGTGATTCAGGTTTGGACCTGAGACAGTAAAATCCATTAAAAAGAGAGTCTTTTCTTTTCTGTGCTTTAAGACTACTTTGGGTTTCTTTTGCTGGGTTTAAGAAGAATTAACTTTTCTCCAATGTCAATTAAATAATGATTCCATTGACATGTTCTGTCATATAACCCTGTTAACTGAACTAGTCTGACTAATATTTTTTTAATTCAAATTATATTATATAATACCATCTAACTCCAACCCATGAGTTAGATCAGGGTAGCTATTTATCAAAAAGTTCTAAGCTTGGAAGAAATGAGGAATAAAAAAATAGTTTCCAGGCAATGAAACATAGAACAAAAACTATTATTCAGTTGGAAAGCAAACATTAAAGGAGAAATTCTTTATTCAGGGAAACAGCCTTATTTCTCTATTCAGTATGTGATTTATCTGGATTAGAGACACCTGAGTTCTCCTCAAGTGTTCTCAGTGTCTACTTTTAAATGTTGAAACAAGAGAACAAATTAATATAATTACCAGTATTTATCACATTATTTTATGGTATTAGCCTTGAGTGGACGGAAGCAGGGATCCCTTTTGGGCTCAATAAGATGTAAAAATGGAGATCAAATAATGAATGACTTATATTGTCCTTAACCAAAATAAGAAAGAAAGAAAAAAAAAAAAAAGCAGACAAGGGTATCATTGAAAGAGGAGTGAAAAACAGGATGCTTCAAAAGGCTCTGCATGTCTAAAGAATGGATTTTGTTCTTTGTTTTTTGGCAGCTGAAGCAGTTTATATAATGTAAATTTGAGAATAGAGAATTTTAAGTGACTATATAAAGAGCAAATGAGCTGCTGTAGAGGGCATGATGCTAAAAGCCACTCAAGAGAGAATCGAGACCATTCTTAGAGAAGATAGTAGAAAACAGACTAGTATTTGAGGTTACTCTCTTTTGTACTTAGTGAAGGAGCTCTGATATCTGTCTGGTTTATTTCTGCTTTCTTTTTCTTCATGAAAATATAATTTAAAATAAGAAAGATTCTAGTAGATTCTACAGTGTTAATGAAAGCGACCCTTCATTGCTTTGAATTAGGTGACAAAAACTGAGGGGATTCATGTAGTTGAAAACTTGCTTAACATTTCTGTGTCTTCCTCTCTCTGCAGTCATCCTTTCTTCATTGCTTTCTTCAGTCATGGAAAAAACTGGCTGTATTATTTGGCATTATCCCTCTCAGGGAGACCTGGAAGACTCATCTTCTTGGCATAGAATTATCACAATTAGAAGCATTTAAAAATGAGTAACTTCTTGCTTCTCATCTCAGAGAAAGGACAATGAATTTCAGAGTTAACTCTAATCAAATCAAAGAGTGGGACTGTACCCCCCCACTGTTCACAGCTATCATGGCAAGTAGAACAGAGTAGGGGTTGTAACAATCTTTTCCATTGGGCTTTGGTCCTAAATAGTTTGTACAATCAGTGGGAGATTTGGATATGTCAGGGTGGCTGAGGCTCAGAGAGATCCCAAAGCAAAGGCTTTCTGCAGCATATGGCAGACTAATTAAAACCAGTATTCTCCAAAGCTTAGAAATGGAGTTTTCATGCCAAAGTAGGAAATGTTTTTCTGATTTCATTGCAGGACTTTACAGGTCACCTATAAAGAATCATTTTGTTAATAATCAGTTTTGTTAAGAGATATTTTAGAATTTTTCTTTTGGAAAGATACAGTTTCTGAAAGAACTGCCTACATATGTTAAAAGCTTCTGGGGGCAATCTTATATGTGTGAAAAACCCCAAAGTACTTGTATCAAAACAGAAACTATTTTTAGCAAAGTGCAAACCTCAAAGTTAGGGCAAACCCACTCATTGTACTCTCGGAAAGCTAAAATGACAATTTCTGCTGTTGGTTTTTTTGGAATAGAGTATAGTTTCTACTTGGTGCACAGTGGCAAGACACACAACTGAACTGATGAATAAAAAGTTTTCTGAGGTGTTGTGCTTTTTGAGAAGTAGAACATGTAGGTTTGTAAAACAAGCTTATGACAAGGTTTGCAATTCAGACCGGGTGCATACTATTTCTGGTCATACCAGGCTGTCATTATAGAGACAGAGCTTTTAGTTAACCTCTCTGCTCTGATTGTGACTGTCCCAGGTGGTAACTGTATTCCAGGGAATTATCTTCACCTACAGCACCTGCTGTCTCTAGCTGTTCAAAGTAAATTGACAGATATCCTTAATGGGCTTCTCAACTACCAGCTGCAGTTCATCTCAATAGCTTTTGGCAGCTGGAAGTATCCACAAACAACCAGTTCTTTCCTGTGTGCTGCTGGTCCTGTAATTGTACACAACTGGCATAAGATATTAAATGGTCATTGTGCTATTGTAGTACCGCTTGTTACAAGTAAGATGAAATTCAGGAGGAAGATCAGATAGGTGCAATGTTATTTAGCTTTCATCTTAGCCTTACTTTTGGCTTGTTTTTCTGGCCTTCTAATATTGGCATATTACCTTGTGCAGAGGCATGTTGCCATCTTAGCAGATGGGTATGAGTGTAGGTGGCTAGGAGGACATGTTTGCTCATCAGATGTGTTTGTGGAAAGCAGTATTACCAGCCAGATATATTGAATCAGCTGTTCATCCTAGGTTTTTATATATATGTTCAAAACTGCTACTCTGATGAAAAATGCATTAAATAATAAAATAATTAAATATTTAGAACCCTTTAAAGTGTGGCCTTTTTAGCTTTGGAGAGTCAGCATTTTCGTTTCTTAGGTGGTGGTTTGTAACACAAGCATTATAACTAAGTTTTACACACACAGTTTAAAAAAAAAAATCTCTGAAACTACAGAATGAACTGCACCTCTTGGGGTAATAAATGGTATCACAGACAGATGGTAGTGAGACACTCTCTTGTAACATAGGGGGACATAGTGGTCAAGGATGAGGAAAAAGCTGGAGTACTAAATACCTTCTTTGCCTGAGATTTTCCTAGTTATACACTGGATACCCATTTCTCTGAGCTGGAAGATAGAGATGGGGAACAGAATGAGGCCCCTGTAATCCAAGAGGAAATGATTAGAGACCTGCTGCACCACTTAAACATACACCCAAGGGTACTGAAAGAGCTGGTGGAAGTGCTCATCAAACCACTTTCCATAATTTACAATCAGTCCTGGCTAACTGGGGAAGTCCCAGTTGACTGGAGACTGGCAAATGTGATACACATTTACAAGAAAGTCTGGAAGGAAGATCTCAGGAAGGACAGACTGGTCAGTCTGACCTCAGTGGTGTGGAAAGTCATGTAGCAGATTATCTTGAGTGTTATTACACAGCATGCGCAGGGCAATGAGGTGGTCAAGTGCAGTCAGCATGGGTTTGTCCTACTTGATGAACCTGATGTCTAATAACGAGGTAACCTACTTAGTGGATGAGGGAAAGCTTGAGGATGTCATTAACACTGTTTCCCAAAGCATCCTCCTGAAGAAAATGACTGCTCATAACTTGGATGGGCAGATGCTTCAGTGGGTAGGAAACTGGCTGATTTGCCGGGATCAAAAAGTGTTGGTGAATGAAGTTAAACCCAGTTGGTGGCTGGTCACAAGAGGTGTTTCCTGGAGCTCAGTTTGGGGCCAATTCTTGTTGATGTATTAATCAATGATCTGGATGAGGGGATTGAGTGCACCCTTAGTAAGTCTGCAGATGACACTAAAATGGGAGGGGGTGTTGATCTGCTTGAGAGTAGAAGGGCTCTGCAGAGGGACCTGGACACACTTGATTGATTGGCTGAGGACAGTTTCATGGGGTTCAACAAGTCTAAGTCCTACACTTGGGTCACACCAACCCCATGCAATTCTACTGGCTTGGGGAAGAGTGGCTGGGAAGGTGCCTGGCAGAGAAAGACCTGGCGATGTTGATCAACAGGTGACTTAACACAAAATAGCAGTGTGCTCAGATGACCAACGACAACCTAGCCTGTATTAGGAGCAGTGTGACCAGCAGGACCAGGGCCCTCTGTAATCAGCACTGGTGAGACCACATCTTGAATGCTGTATTCAGTTTTGGGTCACTCACTACAAGAAAGAAATTGAGGTGCTGGAGTGGGTCCAGAGAAGGGCAACAAAGCTGGTGAAGGGTCTGGAGAACAAGTCATATGAGGGAACAGAGGTTGTGTCCTGGGTTAACACAGCCTGCTCTCAAAAACACCTCTCACCCAACACAGATGGGAAGGAAAGTAATACACATACACACAAAAAAAAAAAAAAAGTCTGTGTTGAGATAAAGAGCTTTACTGGAAATGGAGTAATAAAATGCACAATTACCTTAGTCTATTTGCAGAAAAGCTCAGCAAAATGCAGAAGCCAGTGATAAAACAGTTCCCTCTAACCCAAGCACACAGAAGTCAGTGCAGTGGAAAATCTAACACCCAAACCCCCAGAAATCATCAGCAGCAACTGGAACAGGAAGCCTCTCATGTTACATTCTGAACTTCAAGCCCCATGATACTTCCTCCAGCCAGCACTTTCATTTTGAAATGAGCATGATGGCAATGTGGTGTTGAATACCAATTGCAGATTCAACTCAACCCGTCACAGGTTGATTAACCTGGAGAAAAGGAAGCTGAGGGGAGACTTTATTGCTCTCTACGACTACCTGAAAGGAGATTGTAACAAGGTGGATATCGGTGTTTTCTCTCTGGTAACAAGTAATGGGATGAGAGCAAATGTCCTCAGATTGTGCCAGGAGAGATTTAGGTTGGATATTGGAAGGAACTTCTGCACTGAAAAGCTTATCAAACAGTGTAATAGGCTTCTTGGAGAGGTGGTTGAAACACCATGCCTGATGTAGTTTAAAAGACGCATTGATCTGCTACTAAGGGGACATGGTTTAGCACCAGAGTTAGCAGAGTGAGATAATGGTTGGACTCAATGACTTAAAGGTCTTTTCCATCCAAAATGATTCTATGATTCTATGATCCTATTTCATGGGAGTAAAGCACATTAGTTATATGAAGTGCATCATTAAATTATATTACATTTTTACTTTTGTATTTCAGACTCAATTACTTAGTACTACTAGTAGAGTCCTTTATGGAGTTATATTTAGTGAAAGCTGGAATCTGCCTTAATTAGTGAAGTACCACAAGACATGTACTAATTGGTGTTTTTAAACTGTTTTTCCCCTTTCTGTTCTGGTAGAAAATGTGTCAGGGAAGTAGAAGTGACATTTGGATCTTTTAGATTACACATACTTAATAATTACTTGTAGTGTTAACGTTTTCCCATGTGAGTTTCTTCACCTTAAATTTTAGTATGCAGTACTGCACTAGAAGATATTAAGCAAGGCAACTGGCTAAGTGCATTAGATCTGAAGTGAGAAGTTATAGCAGCCATGTGATTTCTGTTTCAGTTGCCTTTTCCTTAGTGCTCTAGGGTGAACCAGAGACTCAGAGCTGAAGCCCTATTAGAAACACATGGTTAAAAATGCGAGGTAACATCATTCACGCATGTCATATAGCTGCCCCTCTTTATTTTTCAGCCTGCATCATTTTATCCCCTGTCTTTTCAAGGAAGAGCTGAAATGCAGGAAAGATGTGTAAGGCAAGGGATAAGAGATTGCTGTTGTTGCATTATGGGTAAAATCCTGATGTCTGTCTGTCTTAGAGTCCCATGATTCTCCCTGGGACTATTTGACAAAATTAACATTTGCCTCTTTTTTCTGTTTCCCCAAAAAGGACTTGCACTGGCACATGTTCAGAAAGTTGAAACAATCAAATGGTTTAATTTATTAAAGCCACAGATACATCAGATATGGGACTGGCAGTGATAAATATGCTAACTGCAAGGTGATCTCAGGCTAATAAAGCCTTGGTAACATCCCACAAAGCTAGAAATGCAAACCTTTGCATTAGCTCTAATACATAATAGAAATTCAGCAAACGTTTAGCTGTATATTGAAGGTGCAATTCTTACCATAAAAGGCCTCCCTGTCTGCTGTGGAGGAAAAGGAACACAGCCCAACAACCTCCCCCATCTCTGCCTTTTCCTCCCAACTGCTGGTTCTGGGAACAGTGCACCTGTGCAAATGTGTTACACCTGCTGCCACAAATGATGTTCCTTTTGTGGATTTTATACTCTAGTACTGGCTGTCCCTGCTTTTTAGGATGTTTAGCATGATTTGGGTGGAAAGTTGAGTAACAGTCATTTATGTTTAGCATGTATTCATTTTGACTCAATAGCATAGGGAGGGCTGTTAGCTTTAACATTAAAATTGCAGTTAATTAGGCAAAGGTCTTTGAACATGCATTCTGGTCTGAATCTTGAAGTTGGATGTTTATATTTTAGCCTTGCTTCATCAGTCTTACCAAGAACAAGGCTGTCTTACCATCACAAGACTCTCTTCTTTGGTTGTTGGCAGGTCAGCTTTGTGGATTTTCATTTAACACAAACACCTGCTATTTGTAAGTGACTTTGATCGTGAAGTGTTCTAAATCAACTTGCATTCCTGTCTTATGGTAAGCTAGACAGTTATCCCACAACTGTCCTGATCTGAATAATTCAGTTTTAGAATTAGATGCTGTGATTAGGCTGTGAATGAAATACAGTGGTTCTTAACAGCTCTCAATATCAGTTGTGTTGTTTAATGTGACAGTAGTCAAAATGTAGCTCCCTGACGCACACTGCACCCATGCAAGAAAGATAAATAATGATGGAGCCATTAAAAGAAACTTATAACCTGAGGGACTTCACTATAGAAATATACTAAATGCTGCTGACATTATGATCCAATTTGGACATGAACTTTGAAAGGTGATCTGAATGATAAGCTCAGATCTAGCCAGTGTGATAAACTGTGGTATATAGTCCTATGAATTGCTTCCTGAGGATTAAATTAGTCCTAGTTTCTGAATGAGACTTCCCATATCCTCAGAAGCTTGCAGCCACTCTTCTTCCACTGTTTGGACAAGCCCTGTGTTCCTGGTTCAGTACGACAATCCTTTTTAAAGTCTGTTTGATCCTGTAGATGGCTAGACACATGATGAAACAACTTTGATGCATTGTGATTAGGATTTTCCTTATGCGTCAATTACCTGAAGTGCAAAGCCTGGGTAGAAATAGAAATATGTGAAGCACTTGGGTGCCTCTTGCAGCTCAGGGATATAACAATTACCAAGCTCAGTACTTCAGAGAAAATGGAAACCCACTGAACTCTTCTTCCGAAACGGAACGTAAATTAATGGACATAAATGAAAACTTTCTTTGAAGCTGACTTAAATGCAGCTTGAGCAAACACAACCATTTATTTTCTGGAGACATGCCTAAGTAGATTTATTACAGATATTGGCTAGTTCAGTAAAAGCAAATGGAATATGTGCCATTACCCTTGACCTGCATTATTTTTCTTCTCTACTGGAATATCTCAGCCTTGGCTTTCTGCAATTAGAAGTGATATTTTTGATATTTCTAGGATTTCCTTTCCAAATGGAGCAAAGTATAAATAGCAAAAAGGCAGGGAAATTCTGTTCTTTTAGGCTAAAGGTTTTTTCCTTGGATGTGTTCCGTGTGCTAGAAAAAGTCATGCAACTACATCAGAATGTGCTTTGCTGCCTTTTCTTTGGCGTGTGCCTTGCAGCAAATGCTGGTTTTCCCCATGTAAGTTGCCTTCTAATATGAAAAAACCAACACCCCATAACTCTATTGATTCCTGGGGGATGTCTGTGTTTCGTACTTTAAGTACTTGAATCTAAGTGCAATGTCTTCAAAATCCTGTCTGCCTTGCAGGCATTTAAACTGCAGTTGGTAAGACCCTAAATCTCTGCTATTGAATATACATCTTAACTGTGGTGAGCCAGTGTATTTTATCTCCTGTACGATGCTAAATAGGACTTATTGCCTTGGTCCTATGCCACACAGATCATATTAGGAAAAGGTGAGGGAGCAATCATTGCTGAAATCCACTCCCTCCTATTTTTCATGTTTAATTTCTGTGTCCCAAGGCTCCCAATTCCATTTCTGGCTTGGACCAGCTGCACAAACTTTCTTATGCTACTGAGGAAGATCTGTGAGAAATGTTGTTGAAAAGTAAGAAGGATAAAATTATGGCAAACGTTAGGACAGGTTTGACCAGATTGTCAGTTCTCAAAGTCGGAGGAACACAAAAAATAGCAGAGAAAGACAAAACCCTGAAAGGGAAGAAGTGGGCAGGGAGGAGAGTAGGCTACTTGGGATCATTGGGTAATTGGGTCACGTCATCGGTGTTGATGGAACTGGTGGAATATGGCAGCTTGGCAGTGTGGAGGAGTTGTTCCTGAAGCTATACAGGCTGACACCTGTTTGCCAGATCTGTGCCTGTCTGGCCAACAAAGACCCTGATGACCCCCTTGGGCTAGGAACATACTAATGTTGGGATGAGCTTTAACAAGGCTAAGTGCAGGGTTCTACACTTTGGCCACAACAACCCCAAGCAGTGCTAAAGGCTGGGGACAGAATGGCTGGGGAGAAGCCAGGGACCTGGGGGTGCTGGTAGATGGTAGGCTGAACATGAGCCAGCAGTGTGCCCAGGTGCCCAGGAGAGCCAATGGCATCCTGGCCTGTATCAGAAACAGTACGGCCAGTAGGACAAAGGAGGTTATTTTTCCCCTGTACTCAGCACTGATCAGGCCACACCTTGAGTACTGTGTCCAGTTCTGGACCACTCAATTCAAGAGAGATGTTGAGGTACTGGAATGTGTCCAGAGAAGGGCGATGAAGCTGGTGAGGGGCCTGGAGCACTTTGCAGATTGAAAAGAAATCATAATTTCTTCAAACAATTAAATGCTAGAGATAGTGTGAGTGCACCCCTGAAGAGCATGAGACATGATGCCAGGGGTTCCCAGGCATTCAGACACCCCAAAGGAAACAGGGCACCAGTACCTCCAGACACTCCGCACCCTGGGTCGGTGCCCTTTTTGTTCCCTGAAAGGCATCAGAAGGGAGAGACACACTGGGATTTTAAGCACAGATTTTCTACACAAATTTTAACCACTTTCAGTGGGAAAAAAACTATACCCACATCCTCTCCAAAAATGGCAAAACTTGAAGTAAAAGAATACCACAGCGTGTACTGTGGACTGTGAAATGAAAACTCTATTTAAGAAAGCTCCAAAACCCACAAGTGGTTGTTGGTTGTTTTGTTTTGTTTTTTTTTCTGGTTCCACAGAACTATGTGAAAAGTTATCACTCAGCCTTACTGTTGATGTAATCTGTTACATATAAAAAATAAATTAAGTACCAAAGGGAGAAGCATAATGTTTTATTATTATTGCTTGGATCACTTATGGGAAAAAAAAAATACCCACTGTGCTGACTTTGGTATGCTTTATCTGTGCCAGTGCATCTTTTTCTGTGTTTTCATTGTGATTGCAAAGTGGAAAGTAACCTTCAGATTTCAGGTGGAAATGACAGGTCAAATGCCTTTGTGAATCATTTTAAGCCTCGTTCGAACACAGAGCAGCTAAATGAAGGTAGATATTAAAAGTCTATAGAAATCCTTGACATATTGGTAAATGAAAATGACTGTCTTATTCTCTTTTGTGAATGAGACTATTCGGTATAGCTAAGGAGAAATGTCATTATGTGAATCAGTCCAACACTTGATTAATCTTGTCTCTAGTTTCAGTAGTCCTCCCCTTTCATGCTGGAATTCATGACAATCTTAAGAAATTTAAAGACATTACTATACTAGTAGGTTTTGAATTGGTCTCTAAATATTTGGAACAGAGGTCTCCATTTTTACTTAAGACAGAGTGTTGAGAGTGTCCTGGTGTGAGCTAGAACATAATTGGTTCTGTTCAGTGATTTTGTTTTTCAGGTAACTCTCTCCCAAGTGACTGTGCTTTCTGAATTTAACAGCATATTGTTGCAGAGTGTCTGCTTCTATAAGTGATAACACTTGATGTTTACAGTTACTACCAAGGACTGGTATCAGAAAGACTCATGCTTGTACTTGCTCCTATGGAGATCAAGGTGACTGCTAAATCTTGCACTTAACGTGAGGTGCATTAAGTAAGAGATTGCACCTGCAGCAAGGAGCAGAGAGGATGAGAGACCCAAAATTGACCAACAAGATATTTCATTCCATATATGTCCTATTCAGTATAAAACTAAGGGATCATGAGGGCTTAGCCTTCTTCCTCAGTGGCTGGCATTCAAGGAGAACTCTGTTTTTCTTTCGATCCCAATCTGCATATTCCTGAATTCAGTTCCCAAAACCAGCTCCTGAATCTGATTCCCGTCTGCTGCTAAGTGCAGTCTGGGACTTCCCCAGTGTCTGTCCTGCAGCATCAGTGATGGCATGGTTGCCATCAGAGGGGTTGGGTTTGACACTGTTTTCACAGTCTCACAGTATCACCAAGGTTGGAAGAGCCCTCAAAGATCATCAAGTCCAACCCAATACCACAGACCTCAAGACTAGACCATGGCACCAAGTGCCATGTCCAAACCCACCTTGAACACCTCCAGGGATGCTGACTCCACCATCTCCCTGCGCATTCACTACATTCCAGTAGTGAATGAGTGGATGTTTTGTGTATATTGATATGTATTCCATTATATTGATACTATTTTCATTAAAGTTGCTTCAGTATTCCAATCTGTGTCTCTCCCTCTTACTCCCTTTCTCTTCCCCTTTGGGAAGGGAGAGGTGATAAGAGAGCATATCTGTAATTCATCTAGAGGCTGGCCCAGTCCTAACCACTGACAGACTGTCCCCCTGTAAAAGTGATAATTGTGTCTGTGTGGAATAAGCTTGAGTTTTGTAGAATGACTTAGAAAGGTCAACCTGTAGCCAGCTCTGAGGTCTTCTGTCTCATGGTAGCTTTAATGATTAGCAGCCATGATTTCAAGCCATCACTTGATTTCTCCTTAAATACTGGCCAGTCAAGAGATAGAAATGTATGCCAGCATGAGTATAGAGTATCAACACACACAATGACACTCTTGGTGCTTCTTTCAGTCTACAGACTATGAAGGACCTGATGTTCTTGCAAAAGTTCATTGGGTTTGGACACAAACAGAATACAAATACATGCCTGACCATGAACTACGAAAAAAGAACTTTATAGAGAGCTTATCTGAGCCTACACAACGGTGCCTTCCACCTTCTATCCACCACGTACTGTAGGGATATGCTGCTGGATTTCTATTGCTGGACCCTGGGAGATACCATGAAGACACAGCATTTTCTCTTGGGGAAAATAAATGGAATTTTGTGGCACCATCTGCTGCATATGGAACTAGCATATCAGTGTTTATTGATTGTCTCCACAACCATTGCAAGTGTGTACTCCCACTACAGCTCAGCCAATGCCAGAAAGAAAATCAGTTTTTCTTTTCTTTGCAGTAGTAATGTGAATTTGTCCTTACCTTCTCATTTGAAAATGTTAGTGGATAGTAAGGTTTATGCTCTGAACCTAAACAGCTTCAAAGCTTTGGTGAAAATTAGAGTTAACCTTCATAGCTCTACTCTGTCCCTATAGATAGTATGATAATACAACATCTTTAGCATTTTGGACACTTAGATCTGCTAAATAAGCCATTATGAACAGGTAAGGAATTTATCAGAAAACTTAGTTTCAGATCATCATGAAGCATTTGCATGGTAGTTTTTAAATTTGAGCAACAGCCCCAAAATTCTTGCCCCTCCCTGCCACGCTATTTCCAACACCTACAAGAAAAATGCAAAGTGTACAGGAAAAATGTGAATGTTTTCACTATTTTTGTGGGGGTTTTTGTATCATTCTTTGGAATTAAGTAAGTAAAACCTAAAAGTAGGTATCTAGTGAGTGTGAGCTGATTTTGCTTCAGTTTCTTATTTTGGATGTTACTTTATTGCTGAAATCTTTGGCTTGGTTGGTGAAAATTCCCATAATACGATTTAATGTGAATCTGAAACATGCTGAAACATTAGGTTAAAAAAAATGAAAATCTGCTTGTTGAAAGTGGAGTATTTCAATCATAGAATGGTAAGGTTGGAAGGGACCTCAAGGATCATCCAGTTCCAACCCCCTGCCATAGGCAGGGACACCTCCCACTAGGACAGGGCACTCAAGGCCTCGTCCAACCTGACCTTGATCCCCTCCAGGGAGGGAGCAGCCACAACTTCCCTGGGCAACCTGTTC
>VWZE01003719.1:109920-129840 GCA_013396675.1 Eubucco bourcierii
CCAGCACTGACCCCTGAGGGACACCACTTGTCACTGGTCTCCAGGTGGACATTGTGCCCTTGATCACCACTCTCTGTGTGCCACCATCCAGCCAATTCCTTATCCAGCGAGTGGTCCATCCATCAAGTCCATGTTTTTCCAGTTTGGTGACCAGGATGTCATGTGGGACAGAGTCAAATGCCTTACTCAGGTCCAGGTAGATGACATCAGTTGCCCTTCCCTTGTCCACTGTCGCTGTGACTTCCATTATAAAAAACCACTAAATTTGTGAGGCAAGATCTGCCCTTGGTGAAGCCATTGCTGGTTCCCACCAATCACCTCTGGTTTGTTTTCCATTTGCCTTAGCAGAGCTTTCAACAGGATCTTCTCTATTTGTATATCATTAGATCACACTCAGGTTTTCCCTTTATCATCTCTCTCTACAAGGGTGCTAAAATACTGGATAGTAGTTTGGAGTTGTGAGAGTAGCAGTTAAAAAAGGGAAAAAAAACCCCCAACAGAACCACAACAAACATACAGGAAAAAAATAATACCCCAAACCAAATGAAAAAACTTTTAACATTTTGAAGAACTTCAGTTATTTTCCTGGGGGTAGGATGTCATTCTTTAGTGTTTGCCACAAGTATGATGAACAGCAGCAGAAGTGCTGCTGAATTTACTAGTCAGTCTGCCAGTTTATGTTTTCTTGACTGATTTTTAAACAGTAGGACAGAAGATTCCTTTTAAGCTACAGCACAATTGCTGAGGAAATTTATTGTCTTCTCCGTGCTTATTGGCACAGTAAAGCCTAAGAAGTGGGAGTGAATCCTATTGACCCCACAGTTTTCCCTGCAGCTGGAAATGCTCCCAGGTGTTCTAGTAACTAATTTGGTTCAAAAACAGATTACAGAGATTTTTGACCATTACAGCATTACTGAATAAGAAGTGAAAGGGATTCCATTAGTGTATTCTGGAACTTGTTTTGAAGTGGCAATTGTCAGATTACAGGGGAGCTTATTTTGATAAAGGCTGTTTCTTTCTTAAATTTGAAAAGGTGATGCTGCCTTGTCTACACTGCTAACTTGACCCAGAAGCTTGACTGGGCTTACAATGTGTATCTGGGTTTAGTTCATACTTGATGATTTTTATGGTGTCACATTTTTCAAATTATCTCTATTTAAGGCTTAAATCTTCAAACAAACAAACAAAAACAACAATAAAAATATTTTCCAGTTTTCATTTATGTTGTTTGTTTGTTTTGTTGTGTTGCTAAAATAAGTATGCAGAATGTAGTGCTTGTCCACTTGTCATGCTAGGAAAGACTGACAGGTGCTTGCAATGATAGTATCTTGTTTCAGATTTTGTAAGTCTGCAATATGAGGCTGAAACTTTCTAAGAAAAAGGTCTGTGTCCAATTGAATTTCTCTTCTAGATGCTTCAGCCAAGATAGCAAGGCTATTTCCAAGAATGACAATAAAACATCTCTGGTCTTTCCTTAAATAAATGCTGTAAAAAATGTGTTCTCTCTGGTATTAGAGCAGAGAACACATTTTTGGCTGGAAGATGAACTTTGGATCTCCTTTCTGACCATGAAAATCCACGCAAATCTGGTCAAGACAAAAAGTATCAGAACTTTAAGGGCTAATATGAAGCAAAAGCCAGTAAACTTGAGAAATGGTAGTGATTTTATGACTGATTATATTCTCTGTGTAAACTCTAAAATCAGGCACTTCACTCTTCAACCTCACTATTTGTGCCTCAAGTAGCTTAAGTTTTTTTTTTTTTTTTGAGTGAATAGAGTTGGGTGATTGATTTGAGGTACGTTCAGATTCTGTTTTAGGAAACTAGATTTAATCTATGTTCAAGAAGGTAAAAAAGGGGTTGTGAATAGCAGAAGAAGATACATTCTTGCTATAGTTTGAGAAGACCTCACTCTTTTTAGGGTTTGGAAAAGTATGGGATGACAAAGTGGTGCTGTGTCCTGTATATTCCTTATGTGGAATGAAGGCTACCTTCAGAAAGAGCTGATTGCTTATTATTACACTAATCTCTGTAAAGGTTGATTTTCTGGGAATGGCAGTATTCTGAAAGCTTTGTAATCTATGTATTTATATTTCTTTTGTGACAGTCTAGACTTAAAAATTACTGTTGGTTCTGAGGCTTACAAAGAAAGCACAGCCTTCATCCCCTTCCTCTTCCCCCTTACAGAGATCTCCTGCCGTGAACCCACCTGGAAGAAACATTTTGTTGGCATCTGGTAGCTAGACAGAGGAAAAATAATCTTCATGGCACCTTCAATTCAATGCAGTGCATCAAAAGAAATTGGAAAGACAATCTGGAGATCTGACATCTGTCTTCATCAGATCTCTCATAGCAGGGAAAATTTACCTTTTTCATCATGAAAGGTGGCACAAAAACATCTTGTCTGAAGAAGTCTCCAGAGAAATTAATTTTCTTTCATCCAAAAAATGTCAACTAATAACTGTATTATCCAAAGCAAAGAAACTTGTTCCCAACTTACAAAGCAAAAAATGAAAAACCCCCCAAAAAACCAAACCAAACCAACCAACCAACCAACCAACCAAAAAAACCCCACCCACCTTTCAAGCTCCCAAAACTTTAGCTTAAAAAAAACTTAACATATTTTATGTGCTCTGGATAGCTGAGCAAACGAGGAGTATAGTTTGGTCTGTCCAGATGTGATAGAAATGCATTTGTCAGGCTGTCAGGTATCTTGCAGGAAGCACAAAAAGAAGAAAGCTGAAGTCAGTCTTCTGTAGCAGATAAATAGGGAGCTTGTCATTTCCACTGAAGGCAAGAGAACCATGCATAATACATGTATGCTCTATGTGCTTTCTGTTGAGAAGCTAAAGAGGAACAGAAATAGCTTGCAAACCTTCACATTTCAGAGCAACAAAGAGCTGTAGATGGAACAAAAGCAACAGCAGAAGTAGCTAGAGGAGGGGGAAAGAAGCGTGACTACTGGAAGTTGGTATGTGACACCCTGCTCCAAGCCCAGAAAGTTAGCAGCTTGATTGAAAATTTGCTCCTCAGCAGGAGAGGTGAGGGGAGCCTTATGATTAAACAGCCAACATTTTTGAATAAGATCTTATTTCAGAAATTGCCAAGAAACTGTCTGCCTACTGGTTGCTCCAGCTAAATTGCCCTGAAATAGAGGTGTGGAGTATGTGGGAACAAAAGAAGCAATGGGGTATTGCTATAGTTATACTTTGAGGAAGGAATTCTGACTTACTTTGCCCTGGTCTGCTAATCTTGTCCTCAACACTCTCTATTGTCCTTTAGTTTTTTCAGTTGCTTCTCAATGTTTTGTTTTGTTTTGTTTTTTTTTTTTTTAATATCTATTTTTATTTTTTTCCCCTCAAGAAACTGATTCATCCTCACCAGTAAAACTAGATGGCTTGCTATAACCTGATGATGATCAGATATTTGTTATTGTCCTCTAATCATTTCTTGCTGACAAATAAAGGGCTGTGTCGAGGCATAGCTCCCTGGCAGCTAGCTGACCAAATAGTGCTAACTTTGACCCTGTGCCAAACTTCTATTTAGCATTTAGTTCAGGGAAAAGTACAGGTTTAAGTCCAAGCTCCATCATTATAAGTATAATAAAGGGAAGAAAATTTTTAATTTTAACACAAAGGTAAGATGAGGATAGATACTCATTGGGACAAGCAAAATTACTTCTGGAACTGCCCATTATGGGCAGCACAGCTGCTGGCATATTAATGAAAATCTTGTTTGGGGGCTGAGGATAACCAATGTGCTAAAACTGAGGCTGAGAGAGGACTGAAGGTCCTTACCAATAAGAACTGATGTGGGATTTTTTTTTTTCCCTTTTTGTTTGTTTGTTCTCCTGTGTCTGTGCTAGAGACTCCTGTGATTTGACAAGTTTAGAGTTTATGATAAGGTTAGGATTACTCAAGCTTGCTCGGGGGGGATTGGGAATTCTGGATAACTTCTAAGTTAAGGCTTGATTTGTGACTCACTGAATTTTGTTCTAGTAAGAATAGGCTAGTATTAATGTTCATAGATGCATTTTGTTATAAGTTGGAATTCAAAGTAATAAAGAATGAGCATATGCATGAGGTTAAAAAAAGCATTTAAGCTCATTGCTTTTCCTTTCTCTGGACAGTCCGTCAGAGGTATGATGAGCCTTACAGATAGCATAAAAAGAAATCTAGTCCTAAATTGACTATGTATGTCATATTTGGTATAATGCTGATGGATCTCAAGAGTCAAGCTTTTCTTCTGTCTCTTTGATTTCTTCTTCAATGGCCTGCATCTGAGTAGAACTCTGTCTATTGTGCCTTTGATCTTAATCTATGAGTTCCAGAGTCCAGTCCCTGAATCTGTTCTTATCTGTTGCTGTGTCCAGTCTGGGACTTCTGCTGCAGCATTCGTGGTAACTGACTAATTGTTGTCAGGAAGGCTGGATTTGGTATTTGTTTTGTATATATTTCATTTTGTTGCTACTATTTTAATCAAAATAGTTTTACTTTTCTTTTCCAAAAGTCTCTATTCCTTACCACCTTTCTTTTCCCTTCGGGAAGGTAGAGGGTTTAATAGAGGGTGTCAGTCACTCATTTAGTGGCTGGCCCAGCCCTAATCTGTAACACTACGTCTCAGCTTAAACTGATTGCTATGTTTCTAGTACTGCAAAAGAATCCCTCAAGTTAATGTGAAAATGTAATTAAGATGACAGTTGTAGGCTTGTTTTGCTAGGTGTACCTGAGCTATGCAAGATGTAAAATCTGAACTGTAGATAAAACAACGTTTTTCCAAAAGAAACAATACAAGATCCATAACCATTTAGAGCTAATTTTCAACAAGACTTTGCTTTTCAGTTGACTACCTTATTAATTTGGTTGCATATGAACAGATAAGGTGATTTGCCATGCATAAATGTGTTAATCCCAGCAGGCAAAGCATCACACATGCTCAGTCTTTTCTCCCCTTCTTCTTCCTCCCTCAGGTGGGATAAGGGAGAGAATCCAAAGGCTAACATTAAGAAAACTGATGGGCTGAGATAAAGACAGTTTAATATGTAAAGCAAAAGCCATGCATACAAGCAAAACAAAATAAAGAATTAATTTAAGTTTTCTCATCAGCAATTCTTCAGCCATTTCCAGAAGAGCAGGTCTTCATCACATGTAATAGTTATTTGGGAAGACAAATATGAATTTGAACATTCCCCATTCCTTCTTCCCACAGCTTTTATTGTTGACCATGATAGGATACTCCTCTGTTCAGCTGGCGTGAGCTGTCCCATTTATGTCCCCTCTCATCTACTTGTGCATCCCCAGCCTACTTGTTGGCAAGACAGCAGGAAAAGCAGCAAAGGTCTTGACATTGTGCAGGCACTGTTCAGCAATAGCTAAAATATCACTGTGATATCTACAGTTTTTCCAGCACAAAATTTTTCACTAATAGTTAAGTAGACAATATGGCAGGACCAGCAATTGCACATAACTATTAACTCTTGTCTAACAAGAGAGGTAATTTGTCAACTTATGATCTTTCAGTCCTATGCTAAAGCCCAACCTTAAAAACTGTCAACACTGAACTGCCATCAGTGGTTAATCTCTACAGTTGCAAAACATCTTTTACTTTGGATTTCTAGTATCCAGTTTTACATTTGCTGTACAATATGTGCTTTCACAAAATCCCCAGTCTGACCTTTATTATAGAACAATTAAACCAGCTTGTCCAAACTGGCACCTTAACTGTCAACCTATTCTGTGGACAGGGTTCATGCTCCTTTTCATCCAGCCTAAATATTTTGCCAGCATTTGCCATTATGTTGGCCATCCAGATATTGCCAGGTCGTGGAAAAAATTCAGACCAGAGCAGTGATGTTATCCCAGATTTTCATATTTAGAAGTGGTCTTAATCATCAGTTGTATTTTTTTTACAAAGCCACATAACCTTGATTGCTTCATGCAGGGAATTTTTGCAGTGTGCAGAGACTTGGTAAACATCTTTGAGAATAAAACAATTACTAGTTGGCTAATGCACACAGTAGATATTTAACATTAATATGATGGTTGTAAGCTTATGATCCTGATGAGATATCTCCCAAACCTTTGCCAATCACTGAAAGCATTGGCTGCTCTTATTTCTTGAAATTATTTGATCCTTACTGCTATTTTGTATCTTCAGACTCTCTTTATCCTTTTTTCCTTTAAGATTAAGATTCTACGTTGGGTGCCAAAAATAAATGATGTGATGGTTTGGGAGTTCCCTACCCCCTCCCCCCCACTTTGTAAAATGACCCAGACTAGAACTCAGCTGGCTGGAAGTTAAGGACTGAAGCTCTATTTACAGCTGAGCACAATGTACAAGCAGAGATATACACTATATACAGGAATAGTTACAGAAATATACAAGTTAAAGGTAATACAGAAACACAACTCCCCTCCCAGAAGTTAGAGACCCCAGGGGGGGCTCCAAACCACCCTTCCACCTTCTCCCCACCCCTATACCTTACCCCAAGGTTTGCCTTACGTGCAAGGTGAGCTTGGAGGATTGGCCAGGGGAGGTTAGAAGAAAAGTAGTGAGATTAATTGGCAGAGAGAAGCCAGAAGCTAGACTGCCCAATACGCTGTGCCCCAGAGACCGTGTTATCTATGTTTTGAGTTCTTTTCTTGAACATCTCAGCAAACCTATGAGTGAAGTAGACATCACCATGTTTTCCTTTTCACATCCCATAATATAATTTTCTCTATTAAAATATTCCAGTTAACCTCAAACCAGCACACTCATCGGGTCAGTATTTTTATTTTCTCTTTTGAGTCTGTGATCTGACAACTATTACTGTTTGAGCAATTTTATTTGTCCTTTTTTTTTTCTTTTTTTTTTTTCCCTCTTGCTTGCTTTACTGCATGTTTTCTACTTCTTAATAAGATTTTCCACAATAAAACTGAGCCAAGGTCACAATGCTCTGATGTACTCACATGGACCTTGTATCACAGACAGCTGTCTTTTGTTGGAGCAGGAAGTCAGTAAGATTTTTTGGTATGTCTTGAGCCTTTGACATTCATGTGGGAGTCTTGTAGAACATGTCAGTACATACAGCTCCTCAATGTGACTCCTAAACGGTAATGTTAACCCTAAAATGAGGCCAACAGCATTGCATCAGACAAAAGCATCAGAGAACTTGTTGGCATCTGCTTTTATTGAACCCTGCCAACATTTCAGCTCCTTTCTGCTTAAGGCAGAAGGCAATTGGATTCAGTTACAAGTGGCTTTAAGTATTTACTCACAAAAATTATCTTGGGATTCCTGGTGCTAACTGCAGTTTCCAGACAGTACTCAAATGCTTGCAGGGAGTTCTGTCAGTGTCTAGTCAGTCTTCTAGATCTTCCCAGGCTCTAACAGGGTGCTGGGAGAGAGGCAGATGATCTCTAACCTGATCCTGGTTCCCCTTGGACTTGGCACAGGTGTTTGCAGAGGTGCAGGCAGGATGTCTTGCGGATGTGCAGATGGGCACAATGTCGCGCTGGCTAAGTGAACCTATTGCATGCAGGCACTTAATGCCTAACCCTGGTAAACTTGAGGCAAGACAGTTTCCAGGTATACAAATCCAAAGTATCAGAGCTTCTTATTATGTAGCAGGCAGATTGTTGCAGAGCACGGCAGGATGCAATGACAGAAAGCAATGAGGCAGAAGCTCGTGAAGGCAGAAGCAATGGCAGAAGCACAATAAAGCAGAGCACAGTAAGGCAGAGCATATTGTCTTTACCTGCTAATCTCTTTTTTTATTGATGCAATAGGTGAAACTAGGGCTTGCTTACCCTTATTTGGACAAAACACAAACCAGTGCATAAACATCTGAGGTTACCCTGTTTACAAGTTAGAAGGGACATGGAGGTGCCAGGCTTTTGTCTTCCTTTCTCACAGTTGCTTCCCCCAACAAAAGGAGAGAGAGGGAACAGGGAAACATGTCTGGGTGAGCCAAGACATGTTTAGGCCTACATTAGCCTTCCATGACACTAGCACATAGCCACAAGAAAACTACCATATCTGTGAAATAAAGATTTGTGCATCATGCCAGTTCATTAGGTTGTTTTTTTGTAGTTTGGTACTGATGTAGAGCAAGTAAACATATATCCTTAGTAAAAACCCTCCATCCATCCACAAAAACAAACCATCCACCAATAAAACCAAACTATTTTCTGTTTACATCTATAAAGAGGCATTAACATTCAGTTTTCAGGTACAGCAATGATGCAGACACAGAAAAATTGTCATATAGAACAATAACTTTCAAAGTGAAAATCCACCAGAGCCATAATGAAGTAGCTTAAACAACCTTTTTTCAAGCTTCTCCATTTTAAGATGAAGGCATCACGAATTTACATGTAATCTATTTGCCCTAAAAATGGGATACATTTAAGCTACAAAGTTTGGCATTTATTGAATAATTCAGATCCCCAGCAGTGCAAAAGAAGTTATCTTTATGTTAAGTCTGGCATACAAAACAAAATAGTAATAAATTGAAGGTGACACCTCTTTTTAGATTAACTGAAAATATACTGTGAGAAAACTCCCACTTCTTCCTAGCCTGTGGTAATAAATATTCCTTGTTGACTATTTTATACCAGTTCCTGTTTGAGATTTGTGATTACTGAAATGATATTATAGAGAGTGTAGATAAGATCATATATTTTTCAGCTCTTTTTAGAGCTGGATGGTTTATTTTCCAGGATGTTTTTTTGAAGCCTTTCAAGCAAGGTTATCTATATTACAGTCATGAGGGGAGGTTGTCAAAAGCTGCAGAGTTTCTGGAAGGCCACAGGGCTCATAAGGTGAACTGTAAAGAAAATGAGGAAAGATTCAGTGTGAGTGCGTACCTGTGTGCCTTTTATTTTTTAAAGTTGAATTACCACTGGTATTTTCTTCCATGCAACTTACTACTAATTTTGCATATTGGTGTTTCTGGAAAAAGATAACTTGTAGGTGAAAGTGCTTTTGAAAAGATTTCTTCCTTGATTTTCTTCAGGCTCAATCCCAAGCACATGTTATTTTTCTCGCATCGCAACTCTCTATCATAAATGTTTTTCTTCATGGTACATGATAGATCAAGTTTAATGGTGTAAGTAATACTGAATTGTATGGAATTTACTAGTAGACTGTAATACCTGCTCCATTCGCTTAAACAGCAGTTGTACACAGATATACTGCCTTGTTTACCTGTTCATTTTTTTACCACTAGGATTTATCCGAAAAGTAATATAGCTGTAGTAATTGTTGTCATGTATTTCTAGAGGTAAGTTTTCAAACATTTTTAACGTGGCTGTCATCTGAGACAAGTACTCACAAATTACCTTGATTTAGTATGCACTTCTAAATAACCACACTTTCCAAGCTCTCCAAGTTTTCAAGCTGCCTGCATCTTCCAAACCCTTGCAGTTGTGTATCGGTATAACACAGAGCCCACTGTCTTTTCGTGCCAGTGTAAATCAAAAGTAACTTAATTAAAATCGGTGGTAGTAGATGCGAAGAACATTATTGTCTGAGATGACTCTTCTGTATGCCTACATAAGTATACCTACATACAGTGTGGCCAGCAGGAGCAGGGAGGTCATTCTCCCCCTGGACTCTCCACTGGTTAGACCACACCTTGAGGACTGTGTCCAGTTCTGGGCCCCTCAATTTAAGAAGGACATTGAGGTATTTGAACGTGTCCAGAGAAGGGCAACGAGGCTGGTGAGAGGTCTCGAGCACAAGCCCTATGAAGAGAGGCTGAGGGAGCTGGGATTGTTTAGCCTGGAGAAGAGGAGGCTCAGGGGAGACCTTCTTGCTGTCTACAACTACCTGAAGGGTGGTTGTAGCCAGGAGGAGGTTACTTTCTTCTCTCAGGCAACCAGCACCAGAACAAGAGGACACGGTCTCAAACTGTGCCAGGGGAAGTTTAGGCATGAGATGAGGAGAAAGTTCTTGACTGAGAGAGTCATTGGCTACTGGAATGGGCTGCCCAGGGGGGTGGTGGAGTCACCGTCCCTGGAGGTGTTCAAGGCACGTTTGGATGTGGCACTTGGTGCCATGGTCTAGTCTTGAGGTCTGTGGTAACGGGTTGGACTTGATGATCTCTGAGGTCTCTTCCAACCTTGGTGATACTGTGATAACTTCAATTTTGATATATGGGAGATGTAGGATGTTAGGACTGCTTTAAATTAATGTCTGTGCTTTATTTTCACATGTGAAAATTAATATATAATTGTGCTGGTTTGAGGCTAATTAGAATATTTTAATAGAGAAACTTACACTATAGGCTGTGAAAGGAAAACATCATGATGTCTACTTCACTCATACACTTGCTGGAGAATTGTTTGGGAACACTAACCAAAACAATAGATAAGTCAGTCTCTCTCTGGCTCTTGCTGGAACAGGAGCTGCTGGTGGGATCTAGCAGCTTCTGGGCTCTGGCTCCTCTGCTGATTAATCCTCACTAACCACTTTTCTTCTAACCCTCCTGGCTGATCCTCCTAATTTAGCTTACATGTAAGGCAAACCTTGGGGAAAGGTACAGGGGTGGGGAGATGGTGGAAGGGTGGTTGGGAGCCCCTTCTGGGGTCTCTGATTTCTGGGAGGGGAGTTGTGTTGCTGTATTACCTTTTACTTGTATATTTCTGTACCTTGTGCAAAGCTGTAAATAGAGCTTCATCATTTAACTTCCAGCCGACTGAGTGCTAGTCTGGGTCATTTTACAAAGTGTGGGGGGTGGGGGGACTCCCAAACCTTCACAATAATTCATATATCTGTTATATATTCATATAATCATATTTCATATATAACTGAAAATAAACTTCTCTACCCTCTTCCATGTGACGTAATACACCATGAAAACTAATTCATTTCAGTGATATTGGTAGGCTGGTGTAGAAATATACGGTAATGTGTATTGTGCGATGGGAATATGCTCTCAAAATGTAAGACTGGTGGAAGATCACCTACTTGAACCAGGAGTTTAGCAAACTTCAGCCATGAGCTGTTGCTATCTATTGTTTGCATACCAGTCTTTCCCCCCACCTAGGTAATTGTATGGCTTCCTGTTGCTATAGCCTCGTCACAATGGGATGATGTAGCAGTCATTTACTGCAGCAACAGGAAAGGAACTGAGAGGGAAACAATTTGGATGTTTCAACATTATTTTCTATTTTAAAATTAATTTATTTTATCCCCCCATGGAAGACAATTCTTCCCCAAGTCCCTCGGGACTGCTACCCCAAAATATGCCTATGACCGAAATGTGGCTGTTGAGAATGGTTCCATGCCTGTTGCTGAAGGTTATTCCATTGTCAAGAAAATGACAATCCTACATTTCTACCTTGCTGTACCAGCTGTGCAGTGCTGAAGTAGGAGCCTGATAAAAGCCATGGGTAAAGTAAGATGGCAGAATTTAAAACTGTGCAATTGTGTAGGTCTACTACAATTATTTTTTAGTTTTTTTTTTTTTTTAAATGAAAGGAACATACATGTGCTCTCTGAACAATATAACAAAACAAAGGCAGGGAAAACTCAAAATATAGTAATCTTATAACTCATGTGACATCATGAAGACCAAGAAGCTCAATAAATAAGACCAATGCCCCTTTTAAATTAAAATTATGACCCTTATATAACTTGTATAGAAGTGGTCTGTTTCTGGAGAAGTGTTTTCTGTAAAACCATGCATAAATGCATGCAGCACACTGAGGAACCCATGAACATGACCTACTTAGAGCATTATCACATTGCCTTGCATATAAGATGATGGATCTAATCTTTGCTATAAGCACATACCATCTGCCTGTAACCACTACTTAAATGAATGGACTTGAATACAGTCAGCAAGCAATTTATCAACCAAGAGTGTGTGACTAGGTTGTGTGGTGGATAGAATCTGAATTAATTACTAAGACACAAATGAATGAATTTCAGGCATATGTAGTTTTATGATAGCAGTGTTACATTCATCACTGTCTTTGCACTTGGATTGTCCCAGTCACTTGTGTTTTGCTTAAAAGACACCGTAATACCTTTAGAACAGGGATTGTCTTCCTGTGTGAAGGACTTCAGTCCTACTTGTAGGTGCCACTGAGTTGCAGGCAGCTAGTAAGAGTAGTACTCTGCTGAAGCGACTGAATGGCAAGCACTCTACATAGAGTTTTGCTCAGCTTATTGTATGATTGATGTGTGGTTGTCATGAGCCCCACCTCTTCCCTGATATCTGGCTATTTGACCTGTGGTTCCAACACAGCTGGCCACACAGTAGCACCAGAAACTGAAGAAAAATGGTCAAATTCTGGTCTTGCTGAGTGAAAATTGTATTTGGAATCAGTGGGGCTAAATGTTCATATGAGAGTCACGAGCACAGCACAGCACATCACACTCGTTCCCTTCATTCTGGGCACGCTTTTATTTGGTTACGTTGCTGTTTGAGTGGAGCCAGGTAACTGATTGTATGTCTCTCTTTTTTAATGAAGAATTGTAAAAGGTGGTGTTTTGGGTTTTTTTAAATATTAATTTATTTATTATTAAAAGTTGTTCAGATTTTCATGATGGAAATATGGTTCTCTGAAAGGAATAGTGTTCAGCATTGTGACAGCCTGCATTCGCTACTGTGGACACTGACCAAACAGAGATGGTTTCTACCATTGTTTAGTCCTCTCAGGCATCATGTTCTAAACTATTTGTTCACCTGAAGAATTTAGCTGTCTGCTCAGAACTTGGGTTACTGCTAGCCCATACTGTAGAGTCTTCTGGTTTTTTCATGACTCCTGACTATGTATATAGATTCTTATCTCTGACATTACCTCGTTTACCTGATTTTGTGTTTCACTTCTTGCATATTGGCAAGATCTCTAAAACTGACAAGTAATATTAATAATCATATCTGAAAGTCAAAGTCAGTCAGTCACATATTCCATGGGTTTCTTTTGTTAAATTGCCTTTCCTAATTCACAGCAGAGAAATGATATCCTAAAGCTATGTAATACAGCCATATGCAATGAGACTATATACATCTGCAGAGTGCTACATTGTGCTGATAAACAAACTTCCTTTCCTAGTGATCTTACTTTATCCTGTGTTCTCACTGAGGAATATATTCATATTCTTTCTGAAATATTAAAAAAAAACCAGTTGTAGAAGAATGAGAAAACAAAAAGCACTGATCCTCAGGATTTCTCATGTTTTTTTGGTGCCTTTTCATAACCATCTACTGAATTGTACACCAACAATATTCATTGCATGAATGAGTCCTCAAAAGGCTATGGTTAAATGGTTTTCTCAAATGTAACACAATAGCACAACCTAGGAGGAACAGAAGCTTTTCAGTTCTTGGGTGCAGACACCTCGATGTAGTGTTTAACACTGCTTTTAAGATTACATTTATCCTTAGGGCAGGACATATTATATGTCAACATGCCAACCTAATCCAAATATTCCATCAGGACTCATATACACTTTGGATCCTAGTCTTCCATCTGCAGCTCTTAGCGTCACATTCCAGTAATGAGCTCTGTGAGCTTGCTGGTGGTGGAAATTGACTGAGACTGCATCCCCTAAATCTGTTCCTTTTTCTAGCCAAGTGAAAAATAAGCTGGTCTTGGCCTTCTGGAAAGGCAAGTGATGAAAAATCCCAATGACCTAGAGTGAATAAATGGACTCACAGGTTAATGATGAGCTGGAGAAGATCACTTCTAGAACTTTCTAAATGCCAAGACAAAAGGCAAAGATAGACCCTGACACTGAAAACTGGAAAATTATGTGAGGAGACAAAGGATGATTGAGGCTTGAGAAAACATGACAATGACACAGGAACAAAAGCAGTGATGGAAAAAACACAGAAAAGGGAACCATGAAAAAAATGAAAGGCAACAGAATGAATGAAAATAAAAAACAGAAAAAGAGAAATACAGGCAAAGCGTCATCATGAGTTGTGAAAATATGAGTGAAAATACAGAAGGAAAAGCGTAAAAGTGAAGGAAAGCTGATCTGGACCACAACTAAGTTTTAACGGCCATGTGCATTCAGTATCTATAACCAAAATTATGACTTTGCAAATATGTAGGTATATTACTGCCAGAATTAAAAATATGACCAACAAAAGTAGTAAAAGTACAACTAAACCAGCATGCTTCTTGTTTTATTTTGTTGGTACACATTTACACAAAGCCGAAGTGTTGACCAAGGAGTTTAGACCTGGCTCATTGAAAAATATCCTGAAAAAGGTCATTTACTGACATTTTTTTATTGCACAGGAATTGTTTATTCCAGACAATAACGTTTAGATAATAATGTCTGACTTTCTGCCCTTATCCAGAGTGACTGTCACCATCTTGACTTGAAAGCTTCCTTTGATCTCCACAGTGACCTTTGCTATGTAAGAGTTTACAAACGTGAGAGAGCAGACTGACAAGTGATCCTTTTAATCTGTCTCAGATCTGAACTTCAGTGACTGTTTCAACCAGCAGCCTTCTTTTTAGAATGGATAAATGTTACTTGTCAAGTTTGAGCATTCTTATAAACTGTTAAAGATCTGCTGACATTTTTTTTTCTAATTCTGCCATTCCTTGTATCTAGGTTTTATTTTTCTGTGAAAAGGAAACCTTCATCATGAGATAGCAAAGAAAAACAAAACCTTATTAATAACCTTTAGCATCATTTAAACATACTGGGATATGCTGGCCAGGTAATTTTGCATGCCTGTTCATGCAGACTGCTGCAAGAAGTTTTTACACAGCAAACAGAATCACAGAAACATCCAGGTTGGAAAAGACCTCAGGATCACCAATTCCAACCAATAACCCTACTCTACAAGATTCATCTTAAACCGTATCCCTTGGCACTACATCCTAATGACCCTTAAACACACCCAGAGTGGTTGACTCAACCACTCTAAGCTCCCTGGGCAGCTCATTCCAGTGCCTGACCACTTTCCGTAAAAAACTTTTTCCTAATCTCCAATCTAAACCTACCCAGTCTCACCTTGAGGCCATTCCCCCTTGTTCTGTCTCCATTTACCTGTAAGAAGAGACCAGCACCAGCCTCTCCATGATGTCCCTTCAGGTCACTGTGGACAGCAATGAGGTCTCCCTTCAGCCTCCTCTTTTTCCAACTAACTATCCCCAGCTGCCTCAGTTGCTCCTCATAAGATTTATACTCTAGGCCCTTCACCAGTTTTGTTGCCTTCCTCTGGACCTGCTCCAGCACCTCCACATCTCTCTTGTATTGCAGTGCCCAAAACTAAATACAACACTCAAGATGTGGCCTCACCAAAGCTGAGTACAAGGGGACGGTCACCTCCCTACTCCTGCTGGCCATAGCATTTTTAATACAAGCCAGCATGCCATTGGCCTTCTTGGCTGCCTGGCCACACTGCTTGCTCATATTCACCTGCCTATCTATTACAACCCCCAGATCCCTTTCTGCCAGGCAGCTCTCAAAAAATAGATCTTAATTCTAAATTACTTTTTTATCGTTCCTGCAGTTGCTTATTTTTATTTTCATGTGTATTATCAAAAATGTGTAAAATTATGTCAGTACAAAATTGCTTAATATATAAATAACAGCATGAATTAAAGATAAAATGGACATTTTTAGAGAAAGGTGTGAGTTCACCAGTGGAAAGAATGCCACCAGAAGGGCTAATTTTGAAAGATGGCAGCTGTGGTATAAATGACATCTTTAAAAATATTATGCTGCCATAGTGCTCCAACTCTGTCTCAGAATGAAGTATGTTACCTACTGAATTATGAGCAACAATGTGTTTAGCATCCTGTTTAAAGATGGGTTTTTCTCTTTGCATTTTAAAGAAAGAGAACAGGAACCTTTCAGTTAAAAAATACGGTTGCCTGGCAGCTGCATTGCCATTGGTAGCCTATGCTAAAATGGTCCAAGATACACATTTCTTTAAATATAATACAGAATCATAGAATCATAGAATGGTAAGGTTGGAAAAGACCTCAAGGATCATCTAGTTCCAACCCACTGCCATAACCAGGGACACCTCCCGCTAGTACAGGTTACTCAATGCCTCATCCAACCTGGCCTTGAACACCTCCAGGGAGGGAGCATCCACAACCTCCCTGGGCAACCTGTTCCAGTGCCTCACCACCCNCTGACGTCTCCAGAACTGCACATGGTAATATAATCTATTTCTAAGTTATACTGTATGCATGAAATTACTGGAGACTTTGAGTTGATGTTGACCATCCAGAGTGAAGATGAGTCATATTAAAAAAAAAAAAAAAAAAAAAAAAAAAAAAAAAAAAAAGAGAGAGAGAGAGGAAAGAAAAGGGTGCAGACGTGATCCAGAACTTAGGAGAAAAGGGGTTAAATAAATGGACTCTCAGCATTTGCTATCACACAATGAAAAAGGCATCAGAAGCAGCTGTCATTTGGTTCATCCCACATCCTCTGCAGTCTACATCTATGACCTGGTGATAACAATTGAAAGAATAGGGACATTTGATATGAACTAATCTGATGGTCTTTGATGTCTCTTCCAACCTTGGTGATACTGTGATACTGATACTGATACTGTTGCTTTAAATTTCTGCCTAACTGAGTGGTGAGCCAAACCAGCATCGAAAACATGATTGTAAACCTTCAACTTAATGCATTCTGCCTCTGTGGAAAAATACAGTAAAGAGTGCTCAAACCAGAATAGTACCTAACAATGTAGTAGATACTTCCCCTAAATAAACTAGGAAACTTCACATGTACTGCAAAGAAATCTTGTTCCATGTATAAACTTCCACCTGCCTCGTGGCATCACATTTTAGAAAATAGTACTGTAACTGGATTATTCTAACACAGCATAGTTTTCCTTATTTAGGTTTTCAGAAAGTACATTTTTTTAACTTTTTTTTTTTTTTTTCTTCCCCTGGTAATACAATAGTGAGCCAGTGACAACCTATATTTTCTCCAGATTTTGTAAACTCTTTTCATGATTCTGTATTTTGATTTTATTGGTGATCATGTTAGCTATATTTGTGGTTATGCTAATCCTCCATGTTCTTTAACCCAGTATATACTGATATTGAATTGCTACCACGGGACATAACAATGAAATGGGTAAAATTGCTTCTTTTGAATGGTTGTATAGACTAACTATGTTCAAAAAGGCATCATAGACATCTGAACTTTAGTTCTTAAGCAGAAGAAATTGTAAAGATGCTGTATTCTCAGAAAATTCTTATCCAAGGATTACCAAATGTTAGAGGTTGCAAATTCAGACCATATGCTACTTGGTACTTAATACGTAGCCCTTGTTACTGTATAACAAATTAGCTGTAGGTCTGTTGGAACCAAATTATTTTTTAATCATGATGTTACAATTAAATAGCAATCCTTTGGTTTCAGAACTTCTAATCTGGCTAAATTCCTCCACATTTGCAAAGTACTAAGCTATAACCCATATCCCAATTTTTAAATTACATAATTATTTTTTATGTATTATTATTACAAAATTATTACATAATTTCTCTGAAAACTATTGCTCTGCACCAGAGAGAGATATTTTAGTAATGGTTTAATTCTGGTTAAACTGCCCTCATTTAATATGCTATTTAACTGAGCTCAAGTTGTTGGGGGAAGCTGTCCAGAACATGTTGCATATGTTTGTAGAATATTAGAACATTGTAGGTGACACTGTAAAGGGAGTTCAGAGATTGAGAGCTCAAAATGTACTACATTTTGACACCTACTAGAGCAGCACTAGAGACTGGGTTCCACTTCAGGTCATTCAATATGAGATTTAGACTTTACAATATAAATGTCTTTGTGTTAGTGGAGATCTTCGCAGAGATCTTAGCCTTTGTCCAGTTGTCTCAACACATTTTTTTCCACCATTTGAGATATCATTTGGCTTTTTGCTTTACTCCAACAGCTTCTCTGGAAATGATGACATCCTATAGATCCTGTAGCATATTTACCATACCTTAGAGGATTTCTTATATAGTCTGTGGGATCTCAAATTATTTTACATGCTTACCTTTAGATGACTGAAATAAGCTTCTAGGGCTGGCCAGCTGAGTTGCTCTCTATCAGCTATAGCCTACATCAACTGAAATGGGAGGTTAGGCAGTTGTTTCACATGTAGATGCCTGTGTGCAGGAACAAACGTAAATATTTTAATTTTTCAACAATAGTACCTTTCATGTCAAATATGGCAGCAGGGCAGAACCCTGTTATAGTTGATTCTGGGTGTCACCTGCCCCTTCCTGCAAAGATTCACCCAGACTAAACTCAACCTGCTGGAAGTTAAAGAATGAAGCTTTATATTCACAGTTTAGCACAATTTACAACCCCTCCCAGCAGACAGAGTGCCCAGGAGAGGATCCCAATTACACTTTCAGCTTCTTTCCACCTTCTCCCTTATCTCAGAATTTCTCTTATGTGCAAGGTGAGCTGGAAAGGTCAGGAAGGGGTGTTAGAAGCAGAATGATTAGTTGGAAAATGTGCTGGGTCAGGCAGAACAGTTAATACGGCAATAGCCAGGCAGAGACAGTCTCGTCTATGTTTGTGTCCTTGCTTTTATATGTCCCAGCAGAATGAGTGGGTAATTTAGACATCACTATATTTTTCTTTTCACAGCAAATAATCTAATTTCTCTCATTAAAATATTCTCATTAGCCTTAAACCAGCGCATAGTCATTTGGGGAAAATTCACAGATTTAAAGGCTCATATTAGAGCACAATCTACAGGACAACTTGTAGATAAGATTGGTTTGACATAATTCTGCTTAATAAAGCCTTGCCAACTGCCTCTCTTGTAGGCTTCCTAGCCTGGCCCAAATAGTAACAATGGCACCCCACTACTGTGTGGTTTGTTTGTTTATGCTCTAGGGTAGTTTCAGGTGATGGCATTGATGATGCAGCAAATCACCTATAAAGTGAGACAATGCAAACAGAAATAAATGTTTAGACACCTACCTGAAATTCATGTTACAACTTTCCTGACAAAATTGAGTAAGAGAAGCAGAATACATTAACTTCACCTAGCTTTTAAAATATATAATGCAGGTCTCTATTTTCTGCATAGTCACCTCAGGTTCCCCCCTTCTGTGTCAGCAAAGAGTAGTCACCCTGGACTGAAATTCCTCCCATCTTACTGTTGACATCTAAAATTAATCATACTGTAGAATCGCCTATATGTCTTTGTACTCTATAGTAAAACAGCACAATCAATTCAAAAGTAGATATCTATATTTCAGATGTCTGAAATTCACTGAAATGAAAGTGTCAGCTCTCCTCTTGCACCTTGGGGCAATTGCTAGAGACACTACCGTCTTCTTCCACAAGATCTAGTAGGGTTTAGGAGGGTTATGTTTGTTTGTTTGATATGTAGACATCTTTTGGACTTATATATAGCACTAAATAAATTCAAGCTTGCAGTTGAGAGCAAAGACATGTTTGCCTTGATTGACTTAGAAAACAAGAGGAATTAAGGAATTGGCTGGATGGTCGCACGCAGAGTGGTGATCAATGGCACGATGTCCACCTGGAGACCAGTGATAAGTGGTGTCCCTCAGGGGTCAGTGATGGCACCAGTGCTGTTTAACATCTTTGTCAGTGACATGGACAGAGGAATGGAGTGCACCCTCAGCAAGTTTGCAGATGACACCAAGCTGTGTGGCACAGTCGACTTGCTAGAGGGCAGGGATGGCATCCAGAGGGACCTGGACAGGCTGGAGAGTTGGGCCCAGGCCAACCTCATGAAATTCAACAAGGCCAAGTGTAAGGTCCTGCACCTGGGTAGGCACAATCCCAAGCACAAATCCAGGCTGGGTGGTGAATGGCTGGAGAGCAGCCCTGAGGAAAAGGACCTTGGAGTCTGGGTTGATGAAAAGCTCAACATGAGTCTGCAGTGTGCACATGCAGCCCAGACAGCAACCGAGTCCTAGGCTGCATCAAGAGAAGCGTGGCCAGCAG
>VWZE01003719.1:133665-143773 GCA_013396675.1 Eubucco bourcierii
TTTTAGCCCATTGAGTCTGTTTCACACATGATCTTGACCCACAAGCTTTTTGTTATATTTTCTCAGTCCACTGTGATGGGGAGTGATAGAGTATCTTGGTGAGCACCTGAAAGCAGTCAAGGTCAACCCATCACAATGATACCGGCAGAATTTCCCTAGGTTTGATGTGCTGCTGCTGAAAGAACACCTAGCGTGTGTCCCTTTGATCTTTTTGTTTTGTTTTGTTTTTAATCTCTGGTAAATACAGAGCAAATATATTCAAACAGAGGTGAAACCAAAACAATAAATAAGAAAACCCCCTAATCTGTAATGTCTGTCTGCTGAGAAGATGAAAATGATTCTAAAATAGATACTTGTTGCGTGATTTAATTCTTTACCTAAAAGAGCTTAAATACTCTGACAATGAGAACAAAGATAAGAGACAAGCAAAGTTTATGAGTTTGCTTTTATCTCATGCTGGGAGGAGGGAAAACCAAGCAATGGTTTGTGACTGTATGTGCTGGTTTGAGGCTAATTAGAATATTTTAATAGACAAAGTTACACTATAGACTGTGAAAGGAAAACATCATGATGTCTACTTCATTCATACGCTTACTAAGAAATTGTTTGGGAACACTAACCAAAACAATAGATAAGTCTGTGTCTCTCTGGCTCTTGCTGGAGCAGGAGCTGCTGGGGCGATCTAGCAGCTTCTGGGCTCTGGCTCCTCTGCCAATTAATCCTCACTAACCGCTTTTCT
This sequence comes from Eubucco bourcierii, assembly GCA_013396675.1. NCBI lineage: Eukaryota > Metazoa > Chordata > Aves > Piciformes > Ramphastidae > Eubucco > Eubucco bourcierii. The sequence goes on from VWZE01003719.1 coordinate 134,405, forward strand.
TCTGACCTCCCTGGTCGATCCTCCTAATTCGCCTTGCACGTAAGGCAAACCTTGGGGTAAGGTACAGGGGTGGGGACAAGGCAGAAGGGTGGTTGGGAGCCCCTCCTGGGGTCTCTGATTTCTGGGANGGGTCATAAGGGCATGGCTTACAAAAAGCCTATAGAAAGAGCACACATGTCAAAAAGCTTCTTATGCTCCTTGTTTGCAGGGCTAGTCGCACATGCCAGACCACACAATTAAAGTAGTGATATTTTTCAGATATAGAAGCACAGTAACTTGAAGCAATTAAGGAAATATCTACAACTAAAATGTCCTTTTAGCAGGTAATTAGCAGGTTTTGCTAACCTTGACCTTCTCCATGCACAAATAGTGTTCCTTTTCTACATTATCAAAGTGGAATACCACTGCAAATAGGAAAATATGTTTAGTTTCTTGCATTATGACTTAGGTGTGATATGACTGAAATATCTTTTGTTTCTCCAGTTTCTCCAGCTAAATAATTTTGCATTTTTAAATCCTATTTTAAGCCTCATGACTGTGTACTGGTCTGTACAATTAGTGAGTAATTAGGGGAATGGATCATCTCTCTTGCCAGAAGAGGTCAAGAGTCCTGGGGCTTTAGCTTGGAGAAGACTGAAAAGGGATCTTATCTATGGTTATAAATATCTAAAGGGCAAGGGTTTGATATGACAAGGGGCAGTGGGCACTAACAAGTACACAGGATATTCCACATAAGCATAAGAAAAACTTTACTTTAAGAGTGATGGAGCACTGAGTCAGGCTGCCCAGAAAGGTTGTGGAGAGTCCTTTTCTGGAGACTTTTGAAACCTGCCTGGACACATTCCTGTGTAGCCTGATCTAGGTGAATCTGCAGGGGGGTTGGACTACGTGATGTCCAGAGATGGCTTCCAAACCTTATAATTCTGTGGCTGTATAATTATTTTTTTTTAAATTTTTTTTTTTCCAGTCTAGTGAAACTATCAATCTCTTAGTGCTATCTCAGTGCTAAGAGCTAATTCAAAACTTATGTTCCCTCATAGCTTACTGTGGGCTGGTATTTGCTAAAAAGATATAGACTTTGTTTCTTTTTAAATCCAAGCATTTAAATGGATCTTGTTTTCTTCCTTAAGCTCCCCTAACTTTTTTGTTCCTATGCAGAAGAAATGTATCATGTTTTAACAATGAAAGTGTTGTACAATTTGCAAGATTGACTTCATGCTAAGTAGATTTTAATCCCTTACATTACCTTTTGGAAACTAAAACAAACACATCAGTGATTTTATGTCATTCTCTGCAAGACAGGACAGAAATGCACAATTAACACTCCCAGCAGCTTTAAAAGCTTCTCTCCTAACACAAAAAACATGTAATAAAACCAACAACTCAGTTTCTTACAAACAAAAACTCTTTCAGCTTACATGTTTGCTGACATATTTTTAAAATAATTAAAATAAGTCTTCAATTGTTGTCATGACCAGCTTTAGAATATCATATTATGATATCTGACATGCTTCATGTAGTCATAAGACGACAGAATATTTTTTTCACTCGAAGATTAATCTTAGTTGCTTTGTGCCTCCTCTCCTTCCACATTCCTGGTCACCAAACTGGAAAAACATGGACTTGATGGGTGGACCACTTGCTGAATAAGGAATTGGCTGGATGGTCAAACCCAGAGAGTGGTGATCAACGGCACAATGTCCACCTGGAGACCAGTGACAAGTGGTGTCCCTCAGGGGTCAGTGCTGGCACCAGTGCTGTTTAACATCTTTGACAGTGACATGGACACAGGAATTGAGTACACCCTCAGCAAGTTTGCAGATGACACCAAGCTGTGTGGCACAGTCGACTTGCTAGAGGGCAGGGATGGCATCCAGAGGGACCTGGACAGGCTGGAGAGTTGGGCCCAGGCCAATCTCATGAGATTCAACAAGATCAAGTGTAAGGTCCTGCACCTGGGTAGGCACAATCCCAAGCACAACTCCAGGCTGGGTGGTGAATGGCTGGAGAGCAGCCCTGAGGAAAAGGACCTTGGAGTCTGGGTTGATGAAAAGCTCAACATGAGCCTGCAGTGTGCACATGCAGCCCAGACAGCCAACCGAGTCCTAGGCTGCATCAAGAGAAGCGTGGCCAGCAGGGCAAGGGAGGGGATTCTGCCCCTTTACTCTGCTCTCGTCAGACCCCACCTGGAGTACTGTGTGCAGTTCTGGAACCCTCAGCACAGGAAGGACATGGAAGTGTTGGAGCGGGTCCAGAGGAGGGCCACAAAGATGATCAGAGGGCTGGAGCAGCTCTCCTATGAGGACAGGCTGAGGGAGTTTGGGGCTCTGCAGCTGGAGAAGAGAAGGCTTCGAGGGGACCTGATAGTAGCCTTCCAGTATCTGAAAGGGGCCTACAGGAAGGCTGGAGAGGGATTATTTACAAGGTCCTGCAACGACAGGACAAGGGGCAATGGGCTTAAACTGGCAGAGGGGAGATTTAGACTGGATGTTGGGAGGAAGTTCTTTCCAGTGAGGGTGGTGTGACACTGGAACAGATTGTCCAGGGAGGTCGTGGTTGCTCCGTCCCTGGAGGTGTTCAAGGCCAGATTGGATGAGGCCTTGAGTAACCTGTACTAGTGGGAGGTGTCCCTGGCTATGGCAGGGGGTTGGAACTAGATGATCCTTGAGGTCCCTTCCAACCTTACCATTCTATGATTATCTATGATTCATTTTATTCTAGTTAAATGTGAACAAGACACATAACACTTTGATTAGATTTTCTGCATTGCTCAGTTATTGAATTTCTGCTGAGAAAAGTTCTTACAATCCTTTTAGTGAAGACTTGAGAGATGAAACAATTACTGCATAAAGTCAAATTTACAACCTAAGATATAAAAATAGCAACAAATTTTTGCTCAGACCAAGACTGTGTGTCAAAAACAGGATACCAGTTCAGGAAATGATTATGAAAGTTTGAATATCAGTTGCTCTTTATGAGAAATAGATTGAGAAAAAATGGATGGACTTTAACAAAGCCGTAGGCATAGTGCTGTGACTGTTAGCTGTACTGTGAGCAATCTCATAGCACCTGTGTGACAATAGGTATCTTCTAGAGAAGAAATGTTCCAGGAAGAATGAGATTCCCACAAGAAAACACAGAATATGGGTAAATCAAATTAAGCTAAAGAGAGGATTCACCAAATGATGTTACACACATGCATATTTTTTTAAGAACACTTAATGAAGAAAAGAATGTTTTGGGGTTTCTTTTAAATTTGAAATAGGTCTTTTAACCTAAAATAATGTCCATGTTTTACTTTTATAAAACATTTATTAACTTTGAAATAACTTAAAATCACATAAATGTTAATAAAAATATTAATTCAATACCAGAGGAAAACAATTTTTTTAGTAATGACTTCCAGTGTTTTACTCTCATAAAATAATTCAGTGAGGTCAACACAAGTTTGTGAAGCGTTTTAGCCAGACCAAAGCTGTTCTTTGCTTGTGAAAGTTTATTTCTAAACATATGCCATTGCTTTTCCATGATGTGCAACCATCCTGGGCTGCTGGTTCATTCTCAAATGTAGGTCTGCTGACAGAAAGAAGATACAACTGGTTTCTTGTGGAAATGGCTTTGCTCTGCAGAAACCAGTACAAGACCTGGCTAAAACTGGTGGAGCAGTGCTAAACAAGGCAGCTGGTGCACAGACAATCTGTCAGGTCTAGCAAGCCTCCTGATTGAGAAGTGTGCCACTTTATGAGTTGTAAGGGTGGTGGGGAGAGTGATCTACCACATTGCTGTATTTCAAAGCATATAGCTGCAGCTAGATGAGTTTGGTTGCAGAGAAGTGATGTGGAGTATGGTTACCACACTTAGCCCTGTGGTGAGATGCTTGAGATTATAGTTGGAATGGCTATAGCCATCCAGACTGGGCCCTAAGGGCAGGAGAGAAGTCAGCAACCAGTGAAGCAACAGGCAAGCAACAGTAAGCTCCAGGCATCTGTACCACAGACACATGAGAGCATGTCTAAAATACCACCTTAGTAGTGATTAGAAATAAATTTCCTTCCCAAGCACAGCACAAGCTTTCATGAGGAATTAATAACCTAAACAAAACCTCCAACTCAGTCTAGGAAAGGAACTGCTAGTAAGGATCATAAAATTTATCAAATGGCTCAGAAAAATTTCAGTTGGTTGTTTCACAGTAATTACATCTTATACTGCCTCGTCGGGCAGATTATTTGAATAGTTGAAGGCATTTGTGTGAAGAAGACAATGAATAGTAATCAAAAATGCAGAGAAGGATAAGTATGCAGATGTAAACCCCTCAGATGTATCAATCCTCTTCTCTAAAGTCAGTGCTCTCAAAATTATATGCCATAATGATTTTTTTTAATAATGGATAAGAAAATTGAAGCACTGCAATTTCTGAACTCTGCATTGCATGTTGTGAACAATGACTGCTGCTTATTTCCCTCCAGTAATCTTTTCAAAATCTCATTGAAAATCAGATGTATAATAGTAGGCTAACACTACATTTTTAAACATTCTGTCTTACCCTCCTCCTTTCACTTTATTGTTTTACTTTGCCCATATAAAATATCAAGAAAGTAATTTCAAATATATCTTTGCTAGAACATTATCTTACTCTAATACAATGAAATTACTAATGCAGATTGCAACAAACCACAGTATCCCGAGTAGGTAAATACCTCTTCATTTCTGTGGAAGTTGGGATAAAGCTACAGAATTCTTCTTTTATTAAACCAAATGTTCAGTTAAACTGTCTATGTTTTCCACTTTTGTGCCTTCCTGTACATTCCTCTTCTCATGTCTTGCAGGGCACCACTTTCTTTATAACATAAATTCCCTGATACTATTCATGTGTCATCATGTCAAAATCCATCCACAAAGACTGTGGTTCTCCCTCACAGAATACTTTGCAGTGTTGTGGAAGATTTGTTCCCTATTTGTTTGAGCTGTTTTAGCCATCAGTGCTAAAATACAATGGCTTCTACTTGTCTGTAAACAGCTTTGTCCCTAGGGTTTGTAGGGCAGTTTATTTTTCCTGAAACACAGCAGCACAAATATGATGCAGTTGAATAGACATTGTAATGTACCCAAAATGCTAAAGGGCCCTGGCTGTGCCAAAGTGAGGACCATGAAATTTTCTGATTTCTTTTCTGCATAAACTGAGCTGATTTTTTAATCTTCAGAATAAGAACTGACTAGAGCAAAAGGAATTATATTGATATTTTCAACAGACTGAAGAATAATAGCTCTGAGGAATGACATGATTCATCTGTAGCATTTTATGAAACTGGCTTTCTTCCATAATCAGGCTGATAGACTTTTCAATAACTACAGTGTTACTCTGTAAGCAAAACTTTTAAACATATCACAGAAACTGGAAACAGTCTTTCTTAATTTTTTTTTTTTAAGTTAAAAAACACTTCACATGTAGATAATTTTCAGAAGGGAGTCATACTTCCACTTTTAAAAATTATTATTTATACTTAGTGTATTTATCAGTTATTATCATGCTTACTCCAGTGGTATTGAGTGCATCCTCAGCAAGTTTGTTGACAACACCAAGCTGTGTGGTGCAGGTGACACACTGGACAGACAGGATGCCATCCAGAGGGACCTTGATAGGCTGGAGAGTGGACTCAAACCAACCTCATGAGGTTCAACAAGACCAAGTAAAATGTCCTGCATCTGGGTCGAGGCAATCTCAAGCACAAATTCAGGCTGGGCAGTGACTGGCTGGAGAGCAGCCCTGAGGAGAGGGACTTCAGGGTACTAGTGGATGAGAAGCTCAACATGAGCCAGCAGTGTGCACCTGCAGCCCAGAAAACCAACCAGATCTTGGGCTGCATGAAGAGAAGTGTGGCCAGCAGGTGGAGGGAGGTGATTCTCCCTTCTCTGCTCTGCTCTGGTGAGGCCCCAGCTTGAGTACTGCATCCAGGTCTGGACCCCCTATTACAGGAAGGATATGGATATGTTGGAATATGTCCAGAGAAAGGCCACAAGGATGATCAGAGGGCTGGAGCACCTCTCCTATGGAGTCAAACTGAGAGAATTGGGGCTGTTCAGTCTGGAGAGAAGAAAGCTCCAAGGAGCCTTCCAATATCTGAAGAGGGCCCACAGGAAAACTGGTGATGGACCTCTTAGAATGTTGTGTAGTGATAGGGCTAGGGGGAATGGAACAAAACTAGAAGTGGGTAGATTCAGATGGGATGTTAGAAAGAAGTTCTTCACCATGAGGGTGGTGAGATGCTGGAACAGGCTACCTAGGGAGGTGGTGGAAACCCCATCCCTCAAATGTTTTAAAGCCAGACTAGATGGGGCTCTAAGCAATCTGATCTAGTGTGAGGTGTCCCTGTTCATGGCAGGGGGGTTGGAGCTAGATGATACTTGACGTCCCTTGCAGCCCTGGCTATTCTATGATTCTATGATTCTGTTCCATGTGATGTTCCTTGCAAGACAATTTGTTTTTGCAGTTTTTGTGGTGTATGAATGTGTGTTTAACAAGAGGCTTGTGGGCCTCTGGGGCCACACTTCACAAAACTATTCTGAGTAAATAATGGGGAAGGGAATGTGGAATTGGGCTTCAAGCTAAGCAATGTTTTGTTGCTTGTGATGTAGGTTTCTTGTTTTACATTATGCTCTTATTCATCATATATAAACAACTTTGCAGTTGCCATTTTCTTTCAGCTTAAGCAAATTATTCCTGTGGTGACCAAGGACAAAATTAGATCAGCAGAAAACAAGAGTTATTTTAAACATAAACGTCTTTATTTTGCTACAGAAAAAAAAACAAACCCAAAACAAAACCATATATTTATACAACCAGTGTATTTTTGCCCTAAGTCCAGAAGCAAATGCTTCTGAAATGTGCTTCCCACTGCAAGGATTTAAAACTGAACACTTAGTGCTACATTCAGCTGGAAGTATTCTGTATATGATTCTGCAGAGGAGAAATTTTATTGTTCTATATTGTTTTGCTATCTGAGATATTTTTGTTAAGTTATTCAAGTATGATGTATATTCAGGTATATTATATATATTATGTATATTCAGGTATTATATATATTCAGGTATATTATCTATATTCAGGTATTATGTACTTTTGTTAACAATATTCATAGAGTAAAAGAAATAAAACACCGAAATCTGCAAATGTGATCTGGTTTATGCAAATTGAGGTGTTTAACACTACTAGAGGCTGTTTTTTTTAGTAACTCATTATGAAAATAGTATTTTTTTAGTAGTCTTCATCAACGGGTCTGAAATTGCTTTAAAAATAATAAATAGTTAAACCTTTTGATTCATGAAGACATATCACAGTCCTGAGGTGTTCAAGGCCAGGTTGGACAAGGCCTTGAGTGACCTATACTAGTGAGAGATGTCCTTGCCTATGGCAGGAGTTTGGAACTAGGTGATCCTTGAGGTCCCTTCCAACCTTACTGTTGTATGATTCTGTGATTAGAGATAATCTCAATATTGTGTGTAATCAGACAGTGAATACTTCATAGATGTAATTGAAGAGCAAAACAGAGAAAACTGTAAAGTTTGAAGAGCAATGGAAAATTTAAAGGGCTAAGATAACATTCCTGATTTTCTTCTTTTAAGGATAGTCTGGCCTTAGTGCCTTTCTTTGAGACTCTGCATCTCAATAGAATATCTACAACAGAAACTGGAACCCCTATGTAATATTTACAGATCTGCATGAAAGCATCAACACTTTAAATGATGCTCGTATTGAAAGAGTAACATAACATGTAGGAACAGACATCTACCCAAAAAACACGGTGGGAAGCCAGAGAAATGACTTTGTTATGAAATTGTCTTGGTAATGCTGTCTTTGTTTTCACTTCACAACCCTTCTCAGTAGAGACCTCCTCCCAACTCTTTCCTCAACCTTTAAGGTAACTGCTGAAGAAGTCTTTCCTGAGTGGTGAGAACAACCTGTCCTGTGGTTCTTACATCAGGTCTACACCTAACATATGGCTGGACCTGGAGCTAGCTGTTAGCAGGACACAAGATTTAGTAATAAATGTGATTTAAGGATATTGCCATTATGCCAGTATATCAAGTCACGGAGGACTGCCCTGTAATGAGCACACACTCAGGTTCTTAAAGGTGCTGTGACAAATTTTTCCAGCCCTGAAAAATGCCATCAATTCACTGCCTCTATTCTGTTAGTTCCAAGGACTTCTTCACATAAATCTCTGTCTGCAAGAACCTTAGTCTCCTGATGTGAAAGCACTGAGCTGCCACAGTGCATGTCCACCTGCATGTTTTATGTTGTCTTGCTCAAGCTTAATACTCAGAGTCCTCTCTCAAAAGATCTTAAAACACCAGTTAACATAGTTGTGTGTGAGTTACCATGAAAACACTCTATAATATGTATTTTACATTATTCCTTCTTCTTTAAAACTAGAAAGTAGAAATAGTACAGACAAACAGGCATTAGCCTGTATCTAGGGATGAATTTCAAAATTATTATTTCTGCCACAAATCTTGCAGTCCATATGGATAAGGTACAATACTGGCAGTGATATCTACAGGTCCATCTGCACAGAGCCTCATTTTACTGCATAAGTTAAAGCTTTGTAAACCCAGCCATCTGTTTTCAGTGCTATTTATTCCTCAAAATCTCTAACTAAGGCTGGGCAATAAAGATAAAATGTAAAAAATTCCTCTGTATTCTATGACTAAAAATATATATATTAATCAAAATAGTATTTGAATATTTTCTATAATTTATGTCTCTAAAATAATTTAAAATAATAAATACATCCTTTAACTATGATAATGGCATCTGCAATATGTTATGTAGTTGTAAAGCTCTAATTCTGCTTCACCTTGCTGCAGAACATAATATTAGGCTCCTCACATATTTAATAATAAGGGGAAAAATTGTTTTGACTCTCACAGTGATTTCCATTTGGCTTTTGGAGAACCAGTGGATGTTTTTGAAAATATCCCTCCCTCCTTTGTCATAGAACAGGGGATTATAAACACATTTGGTAATACTTACTTAGTGACTTGTGTACTTTTGATTAGTTCATATATATATATGAAAAAAAAATCCATTCAGTGAGACAATTAATGGATCAACACCTGGTTTGGTGCATTCTGTTAATCCTGTACACTAACACTCTGAAACTGTAAGGTGCTGGAAAATGCTGAAAGGTACTTCTGCTTTGTCTATAGCTTGGAATGGAATGGTCAAGGCTGATAAAATTGTCTGTATAATCACAGAAGTTTCTCAGGTTATATGTGACGGTTTGGGAGTTCCCTCCCACCCCCCCTTTGTAAAATGACCCAGACTAGAACTCAGTCGGCTGGAAGTTAAGAGATGAAGCTGTATTTACA
>VWZE01003719.1:143812-156898 GCA_013396675.1 Eubucco bourcierii
TAGAAAAAAAGTGGTTAATAAAGATTAATTGGCAAAGAGGAGCTAGAAGCCAGACTGCCCGAGGCACTGTTCCCCCAGAGAGAGACAACAAATGCCTTATCTATGTTTTGGTTATTTTTCCCAAACATCTCAGCAAGCCTATGAGTGAAGTAGACATCACCATGTTTTCCTTTTCATATCCCATAATATAATTTTCTCTATTAAAATATTCCAATTAGTCTCAAACCAGCACATTATATTGCATTTTAAAAATTCTAATTTAGAAAGTATAAATTACATTCAGAACACACCTCCTGAGGCCATTTTATTTTAAGAAAATGAAATTGAAGTCATATTCAGTTGTGTATATACATTCATTTCTGTTACTGATCCTGGAGAACTTGAAAATTTTCATCAGATGATGTGAGGCCTCAAGGCACCTTGGAGATCATTGAAGGAATGTGACTATGATCACTTGATCCTTAGTTTTGGCTTTGGGTATCTTCAGCTCAAATTAGATCAAATACTGAAGAAACCAAAGGAAGAAAATTCTAATCTGGAGGTAGACCAGTCAGACTGAAAGGAAGTATGTAATATATGTTGCTAGAGAACAGGTTACATGTCCTAAACATTTATTCTCAGTCTTAATTTAGAATTGGATTTTCCTCAATTTTTTATTTCTTTCTGTCCACATGACTGCCAGTGGTCACTAGATACCCTGCTTGGACAAAAAAAAAAAGTGTTTATCACACACAGTATCACAGAGTATCACAAGGTTGGAAGAGACCTCAAAGATCATCAAGTCCAACCAGTTACCACAGACCTCAAGACCAGACCATAGCACCAAGTGCCACGTCCAAACGCACCTTGAACACCTCCAGGGACGGTGACTCCACCACCTCCCTGGGCAGCCCATTCCAGTAGCCAATGACTCTCTCAGTGAAGAACTTTCTCCTCATCTCATGCCTAAACTTCCCCTGGCACAGCTTGAGACTGTGTCCTCTTGTTCTGGTGCTGGTTGCCTGAGAGAAGAAAGCAACCTCCCCCTGGCTACAANATGTCCTTCTTAAATTGAGGGGCCCAGAACTGGACACAGTACTCAAGGTGTGGCCTAAGCAGTGCAGAGTCCAGGGGGAGAATGACCTCCCTGCTCCTGCTGGCCACATTATTCCTGATGCAGGCCAGGATACCATTGGCCTTCTTGGCCACCTGGACACACTGCTGGCTCATGTTTAGGCGGGTGTCAGTCAGCACCTCCATTCTTTGGTGTACTTAACATGTTAAGAGTCTTTTACAACATAAATGATTTTAGTTTTCTATGAATCTGTATGGGGAGATTGGAACTAGATTATCTTTAAGGTCCCTTCCAAACCAAACCATTCTGTGCCTAAGAGCATAAACACACTTGTGTTTTCATACAAACTCCTAAACCACTGACAGTTTAATTTGCAATCTAAAATTCATGGCCATCTCTTCAATTCAGGAAGCATGTAATCAAAAGAGCTGGCTGCCAGCCAGTCATTTAGACACTGGTGATGTACTAGTTAAATGTTTAAATTAATAAAGACCAATCCTGGTACTCTGAACAGCTGTGTTTTAACTCGTGCCTGGAATAATTTAAATTAAGTTTCTATAAATACAAGACCAATGGCTGGTTCTTTTACCAAAGTTTTGTGTGTTTGCTTGTCTCGGTGATTCTTTGTTAACTTTTTTTATCTTGACTTTAGTTAATGAACAGTTCTTTTTGCTTCCTCTTTGCTCTCATGTTTTTTAAAATTACTTTAATTGGTCTACCTAATGTTGGGAGTTAACTCTATTTCTGTGAGTATGATAATGCTTAACAATCAGTTCATGGGACCCTACAAGAGAAGCTTAGCTCCTTTAGCTAGCCCATCAGACATGCAGCAACACATACATCTTCTTAAAGCGCATAGCCTTCTTTTGTGAACTGGTGATAAAAGGATTTCCAAGCAGTTAGCAGAATAATTTTGGAGCTCCAGGTGTCACAAAGGCATGTGTGTAGCACAGGTGAAAAACTTTTTTTCACTATCTGAAGTAAAGGTGAGTATCAGCCTAATCTAAGCCTTTCTTTCATAGAAGGCAGAAGACTCTATACAGAAATGTAGTTCAAGCAGTGGCTTCATTCCTAATTTCTTCCACTTTTGAAAAGTGAAGATCCAGTGTTTCTTCTGCATTCCAAGCCTTCAGTTGACCCAAGGAGGTCTGTGAGACAGATCCCCTTATAAACAAAACAAAACAAAACAAAACAATTCCAACTTTTAAAACTGAAGTTAAGATGTGAGGAAAAAAAAAAAAAAGAAACAATTGAATCCTCAAAGACTTTTAGGTACTTTCATGCCAGGGATGAGTTTTGCATAAATGAATGGGGGGTCCATGCTTAACAGCTGTGTGCCTGTTTTTATGATATCACTAAAGTTATAGCTTGTAATATTTCTGTATCGGTATTTACAAACAACATATATTGTACTTTGGTGACAGAAATAATATTTTAAAAAAAATCCATAAATACTATTTCATGATCAAGAAAGTGGAGAGGAACTATTCATTCCTTTTCAGCTGGCCTTTATGTGGTATGTCATCTTAACACCTACCACTACGATAAGCTTCTTAGTAATGTCGTAAGCTACAAAAAGTGTTAATCATAACCAGAAACTAAATAAACTGTTTCATCTTGGAAGATGAGCAGCCACATCTCATTGTAGGTAAATATTATCAATAGTTTTTAAAGTCAGTCCTTTCCTGCAGGACAAAACAATTGTATATGGTAGAGCTGGAAAAAGTCTGTAAGACTGTAAAAAGATTAATTTTTGATTCAACAGGTGGCTGTTTGAAAGGCATGAACCCTACCTGTAAAGTTAATGCTGTTAGTTTTAGGTAGAAGTTATTACAAACTCAGGATTGCTACAACTCTTCTTTAATCAGTAGGCACTGAGGTATAATTTCTGTATAAAGACTTATCACATCTGTCCATTCATCTGCTCTGTAAGTGAGTCACTGTTTTTTCAAGTTTATGAAATGAAGAAAAATTTGTTCTGCAGTCAGATAAAAAGTAAATGCTAACATACTTTAAAAACAATCTGAAGTAGTTTGACTGGTATATCACATTATTTACAGGTTATTTAAGTGAAGTTGCTGCAGGAGACTCATCAAACTTCTGTCAGCTAAAAAAACCCTCTTATGTCAATGAAAAATGATGAAAATTCCCTGAGGGACTAACACAATTTAGAAATAGAGTTGTGATGAATACCATGTGTGACAAATGAAAAGAAACATCTTCTGTTTTAACCAGTTTCTATGATAATGACATCCAAAATAAAAGTCACATTTAATCAATTAGAACTGCTTTTGTCAGCAACTTGACAGGAACGAAAAAGTACCTTCTAGAGCTTTATCTATGAAAAATGTCATTACAAAACTGTGTGACTTCATCACAAATACATATTAAACTCTAATATTCATTGACCACTGCAAGAATAGTTTTTAAATCATTAAACCAATAAAATTTCTATCTTGCATTAGGTACATATATGTAAAAACCCTATTTATTCTAAGGTTTGACATAATGACCATGTATTGTTTAATGGCATAGTATATGAGTGGTTATGTTTGCAAGCAAAGTCTATGTACAGATATTTGGAAATAAATTTTCTAGCATCATTGGTAAACTGAGCAGTATTTAAAGAGTACATCAGTGCAATTATTAGCATGTTCAATCAAGTCTTGTACTATATCAAATTGCTCCTCCTGCCAAATTAATTAATTATTTTCGAACTTCCCTGCTTTGAATAGACCTTACTAACACAGTCCTAGTAGTACAGCATAGAACTGAAATAAATAAATGAGAAAGAGGAATAAAAATACATTTTTATTATTCTTGTCTTTTCACAAAGCGCAGGATTTTTAAACTAGTTACTTCATCCAAATCTGTACGCATTGGCTATTGTGCATTGTAGAGTAGGAGTCTAACTTAAAACTTTGATGATCTTTTTCTGCTCAGAAGTGCTTGAAATGAATCTAAGCAAATCTTTACCAGTTCTTGGGATGTATATTTTAAGGATAATGTTAATGAAATTTAAAAATATAAATTAATGATACTGATACTTTTTAAAAATGATATATAAAAAGTAAAATTGCATCATGCATATAGTTTAGGTGATCTGTAGTCAGATCGGTCTCTGATCTAAAATGCATCTTTCTATGTCTTTTGTCTATCTGATATAAAATATCTAATTTAATACCTAGGTAATATCTATCTATTATGTGTAAGGATACTTGAATACTAGAAAATAGAAGAAAAAGTTTCTAAAATTAATCACAGTTTGGCTAACATTCCTACAATACTGTGTATCATTCACCCAGGGAAATTAATTTGTTTCCAATATTCAGATTATTAATTATAAAACACTTGTATACATGGGGCAAACCCCATGTGTTTAAGGAAACAGATATCATTAGAATCATAGAATGGTAAGGTTGGAAGGGACCTCAAGGATCATCTAGTTCCAAATTAGATACTGCTTAACTTGGGCATTTTGAAAGGCAAGTGAAATATCACATTCGAAGACTAAAATGTTTTTCTGATCTATGTTTTGGATCCTCAACAGTAAGTACAGTTGTATTATAAATAAGGGGTTTTATCTACTTGGTACAGGAAGGACAGAATATGCTGAGTTACTGTTCACTGGGGAAAGTACAGACTTTGAGAAGTGAAATTATAATGGATTCGTCATATCATTTGCCATCAGGGGATGAAGGGTCAAGTCTTTGTAACATGAAATGAGATCTTTCATAGCTTCCTTACAGCATGAGTGATTTAACGTATATGAACAGAAGGTTGGATGTTCTTTTTTCCTTTTTTGAGGAGTGATTAGTGACTGAATCTAGTAAATCTGTACTGATGAAAAGTTGATTTATGCTAAAGTCCAGATTCTCTTTCCTTCGAATGATCCTCAGCCTGACTTTGTTTTCATCGTTATGCACAAAATGTCAAAGAAGCCGTTATGGCCAATATCTGTAGCAAATTATTTGTCTTGACTAATGACAAACAAATCTTACTGTATTGATACACTGGGAGCATCCAGAGGAAAAGAAAATGTAGATGGGAACAGCTGGATTCGGAACAGTTACAGATCCTATGAGGTTTTCTGTGGAGCTCAGTATCTGTCATGTATATTATATATATTTATACACACACACACATATAGCTATCAGATGTGTATCAAGTATTTGAATGTTTCCTCAGAGTAGCTTGGAAAGTTATAGATATTTGTCACAAACAAAAATGTTCAAAAAATGGAATTTAATTGACTTAATTTGTGTCTGCTTTGGGAAAAGTTGAACCCATTTTACAGTTTACGTTGATTGTAGTGACTTGAGCTTGACTATATGCAGAGAAACCTGTATATGGACAGCAATCTGTTACAAACTCCTCAATTTCCATTTTCCTGAACACTAGTGGAGGAAAGGAATTTATCTGTGTTGTAAACTGAGAGCAAATTATGTTTCCTTAGAAAGCATACCTATCCTGACAACTTGAATCCACGACAAGCACAGATCTGAGACTCCATTCCTTTACCCAGACACTTGAATGTAAAAGGAAAATACTAAGTGTGGATATTCTTACATTCGACGTGGAAGAATAGGCAAAGCCTAATCTGGTCTTATGTGAACTACTATAATGGTGTGATAGTCTACTCTTACCTAAAATGCATTGCTAAATTAAATTACTACAATAATGGTATTTGCTTTGAAGAAACATGAACTGAACTTCTTTTGTATAATTAAAGCATTCCATATCAATAGGAAAAGCATAATTTATGATTATTTTATTTAATCTCTGTCATTTTAAAAACAGTGAGCCATCAGAAGTAATTTTATACAGGGTATCCAGCAAATAAAGCAATGGTGATAAGGTATTAAAATATAAAAGAAAAAGATAAAACTGAGATTTTGATCTTGAAAAATTATAATTTAGAAAACAAAGTATAGAAGAAGATGTTATCTGCTGAATAATCTGTTTTACTGGGAATGCTACTGTAAAGAAAACAATTTTGGTTCTATATACTTATAATCTCCAAATGAACTGAATAATTATATCTATTACAGTCCTAGTTTGGAAATAAAGAATTTTAATTCATCAAATATAGGAAAAGAAACCCCAGCCTCTGTTAATTTATTTGCAGTGACAGAACCATTAGATATTGCTTCATTTTATACCTACAGAAGTATCTCAAATGAGAAGCCTTAAGTAGCAAAGAAAAACACTGTTTTCTCAGAGGTGCGCTGTGCTTCACATTTTTATTGCAATAACAACTTAACACAGACTGGAAGTTCTTAAACCAGACATCAGTATCCAAAAACCAGGATAGAAATGTTTCATATTTAGCTAGAGTGCTAGTAGTCAAGGCTGAACTCAGTGCAGAGGTCTGTGGGTAAAATTCCACATTCTTTCCTATATAAGAAATTATGCAAATGTTCAAGATCTTTGAGATCAACATTTATTTGATCTTTAAGAGCAACAGTTAATTTTTTTATGACATCAATTTTTTAATGATTTTTTTTTTAGTTTATAACGTAATTTTTGAATTCTTTATCTTTCAAGGCATTATAAATTTAGAGCATTAGATGATGCTTCCACATTCTTGAGAGTCCAAACAATAGCAAACACCTTTGAAAGGTCCTGGAGAACAAGCGAGGTGTCTCAGTACAGCAGGAGAGCCAATGTCACTCTAATGTTCAAAAAAGGCAAGAAGGAAGACCCAGGAAACTTCAGGGCCAGTCAGCCTCACCTCCATTTCTGGAAAGGTGATGGAACACTTTGTTCTGGACATCATCTCAAAGTATATGGAGGAAAGAAGGGTTATCAGAAATAGTCAATGTGTATTCACAGAGGGGAAGTTATGTCTGACACAGGCTGTGCTGCATCCAGTGTGATCTGGACAGGCTGGGGAGCTGGGCAGAGAGTAACCTTATGACATTCAACAAGGGCAAGTGTAAGGTACCAAACATAGGGAGGAATAACCTCATGTGTCTGTACAAATCAGAGACTGAGGTGCTGAACTGGAAAAAGACCCCTAAGTCCTGTTGGACAATAGGCTGACCATAAGCCAGCAATGTGCCCTTGTGGCCAAGGCTGATGGCGTCCTCGGATGCATCAAGAAGAGTGCGGCAAGCTGCTCAAGGGAGGTTCTTCTCCCTCTGTGCTCTGCCTTGGTGAGGCCTCATCTGGAACAATGTGTCCAGCTCTGCCATTTACTAGAATAGGATTTCATATGTCTGTTTCAGTTGGCATAGAAATGTAGCAATGTTCAGAAAGAAGGTTGTCAATATGCTTCACCAAAGCTTCTTTTTAGTATTAAGTAAGACTCTAGTTCAAAAATATTTTCCACTAGAAAGTAACTGGCTCTATAACTTTTAGTTGATAGATTTGCTATATCCCCTGCTCTACTGTGTGCTTCCCTTTCCTGTTTATGCATCCTGTTCCAGTGTGATCTGAAGCCATGCTTGGTGTCAGTCTCACAGGATCACTGAGCTTGGAAGGAACCTCTAGAGGATATCTGCTCAAGCAGGGTTACCTAGAGTCAGTTACCCTGGACTCTGTCTAGATTATTTTGTTAAATCTCCAAGGAGAGAGGCTCTACGACCTATCTAGGCAACCTGTTTAGTGCCTGGTTACCCTCACAGTAGGAAAAAAAAAAAAAAAAAAAAAAAAAATCCCTTTACCTAGCAACCTTCATTTGTATTTCAAATGGCCCATTAAATTTTCACTAACAATCATTAGAGNTAAATCTCCCCTCTGCCAGTTTAAACTCATTGCCCCTTGTCCTGTCATTACAAGACCTTGTAAATAGTCCCTCCCCAGCCTTCCTGTAGGCCCCCTTCAGATACTGGAAGGCTATTATCAGGTCTCCTTGAAGCCTTCTCTTCTCCAGGCTGAAGAGCCTCAACTCTCTTAGTCTGTCCTCATAGCAGAGCTGCTCCAGCCCTCTGATCATCTTCGTGGCCTTCCTCTCAACCCGCTCCAACAGTTCTATGCCCTTTCTGTGCTGAGGACTACAGAACTGCACACAGTACTCCAGGTGCGGTCTGACATGAGCAAAGTGGCAGAATCCCCTCCCTTGCCCTGTTGGCCACACTTCTCTTGATGCAGCTCATTTCAGATGGATCCTCCTGCAGAGTCCAGTTGGAAGCCTGTGACCAGTGGTGTTCCCCAGGGATCAGTACTGAGTCCAGTTTTGTTCAATATCTTCATCAGTGACTTGCATGAGGGGATTACCCTCAGCAAATTTGGTGGTGATACAAAACTGTGGGCAGTAGCTTACACCTCATCAGGCTGTGCTGTCATCCAACAAGATCTGAATGGGGTAGAGAGCTGAGCAAAGGTCAACCTCATAAAGTTCAATAAACACAAGTGAAGAGTCATGCATCTGGGGAGGAATAACAGCAGGCACCAATTCAGACTAGGGCGTCATCCTGCTAAAAACCAGTGTCCTGCTAAAAACTTGGGGTCCTAGTGGACAGCAAGTTATGCATGGAACAGCACTGTGCCCTTGTGGCTAAGAGGGCCAATGGCATCCTAGGGTGCAGCAAGAAAAGTATGTTTAGCAGGCTGAGCGACATTCTCCTCCCAATCAGCTCCACCCTGGTGAGGCCTTATCTGGAGTACTGTGCTAGTTCTTGGCTGCCCAGTTCAAGAGATACAGGAATCTACTGGAGAGAGTTCAATGGAGAGGTACAAAGATGACTTGAACATCTGTTCTATGAAGAAAGAGAGAGAGACCTGGGGCTGTTTATTCTTGAGAAAGCTGAGGGGGGATCTAACCAACATTTATATATACTTGAGGGATGAGTGTCAGGATGAAGGTGCCGGACTCTTTTTGGTGGTTCAGTGAACAGCAGGTACAGGCTAGAACACAGGAGACTCCACCTCAACATGAAGATACTTGTTACGGTGAGGCTGACAGAGCACTGGAACAGCCTACCCTGAGATGTTGTGGAGTCTCCTCCTCTGGATACTTTTAAAACCTACCTGCATGCATTTCTACATGGCCTGCCGTGGGTGGTTCTACTTGCAGGGGGATTGGATTAGATGGTTTCTAGAGGTCCTTTCCACCCCCTAATATTCTGTGATTCAGTGATTCTGTGTTTCAGTTTGTGCCCACCAGTCCTATCACTGTGCTTCTCTGAAAAGAACCAGACTCGATCTTCTATTCACTCTCTTCAGATACTTGTAAAGATTGATGAGATCCCCCCTGAGTGTTTTCTTCTCCATGCCAGCAGTTTCTGCTCTCTAATCTCAAGAGAACAGATGCTCTTGTCCCTAATCATGCTACTGGGCTTTCCTCAGCAGGTTCACATCTCTCTTGTATTGTGGTGCTCAGAACAGAACATGGTACTTCACATGTGGCCTTACCAGTGCTGAGTAGAGAGAAAGGATCACATCTCTTTACCTTAATGACAACGATCCCCTTAATGAAACTGAGGATACAGTCAGCCCTCTTCATGGCTCTTTGCCTTGAGATAAGTAGTTAAGAATGGCTGTATTTGTGCTCCACAGATTTTTTTCTGGGCCCTTGTCTGCTCCTAAAATATACATATTCATCTTGTTGGATTTTCAGATCAGAAAGTCTGAAGTAATCCTCAAACTATGTGAGAAATCATGAGAGAGGCATACCAGCAGTATAAGAATGAGGATTTGTTTCTGTGACTTTGAGGTTTGCAAGAAGACCTGCTGTCATGTTTCAGAGTGAAAAACCTGCTGCAACAGTGCTGAGAAATGCAAAGTATGAGTGGGCCAGACGTGGTGCAATCTCGTCCTCATGAGTCTGTGGAAACAATCTCACTTGTGCAATTGCTCAGCATGTGTTCAGGCATTGAAGTCTAGCTGGCACTGGGTGACATTGTCCGCAAAAATGAGGATTAAAAAAAAAAAAAAAAAAAAGGTTTATGAGATAAGGGCTGCGTGGATCAGTGCTCAAGACCAGATCACAAACCCATTTTATTCAGTTGTAGAAGCATATTTGGACATTAATAATGTTAATTGTTCAGACATTAATAGTGCGAGTCTAATCGTAGAAATGTTTTTAAGCATACCTTTGTGTTCATCCCTAACAATTTCTGACGTGCTTAGCTTCAAATTTGTGCTTTGATATCTATGCCACTGAGGCATATACCTAAAAAACAAGGATGCATATGAATGCCTTTCTAAGGAAGCACTTTCCTATATTTGGCTTGTTATTTATGTTGTGCTGGCACTTCCCAAGCTCACTTGGGGTGCTTTGCAAGTGTAAGCGAATCTTTCTGCAAAGCAAGGATAAGAAGATAAAAGGCTGACAGCCTTCTAAGGCAAATAAATCAGCAGCATTAGTGAGAACATAAGACTGGATATTTTCAAGGTTTCCATTGAAGGACAATTTGGTGCTGGAAACATCTCATCTCAGCCAAGTAAAAGGCAACTTATCTCAACCAGAGTGCTTTGTGTAAGAGCACAGGTCTAACAAATTGATTCAGTAAAAATCTTTGCTTCAATCTCTGAGCTTTTGTGTGATAAAATCTGCCCTTCTCCACAAGTGCAAGAGAGAAGAAATCTCCTGGGGAGGAGGGTAGCTGTGGCTGGACAGCTGGTGAGTGCTCTGAGGTACTGACAACACAGGTGATGTGAGCTGTGTGCTCCTACAAGCAAGCTGGCACATGTCCTGTCCACTCGCTGTTTACTGGATGCCAGGAGTTTGCCTACAGCTTACCTGGAAAATAGAAACTTGAATGGTAGCATTACACTTCTTACTGCATGCAATGAAAAAAAGACTGCAAATTTCTTTTAAGTCATTATTCTGAGAGTAGACCATGGTATCAGGTTTGTAAAATAAAATATTTTATCATACTATTCTATGTTTCTTTTTCTACCCTCTTCCCTATTAATCAAAATTCTAATCTTCATCCTTAGCATGTTTCAGTGAAATGTATGACTCAGATTTAAAATATAAAAGATTGCCATGCCAAGCTATGGCAAAAGAGTTTTTCTAATCAATCATAAATTCTGAATTATTAGGCAGTCCAGCATTGCACAGTCCTTCAGATTGCAAGTTCCTATAAGCTGCTTTAGAGGTTGATGTCAGTAAAAGTTAAAACAAAAGAGCAGGCATTTTATCAGTACTTGATTGTATTCAGACAGTTTTCATACATTTTCAAGGGTGGGCCAACTATTCACACATTTGAATTGATCACAGTAATGCCTCTGTGCACTGACAATTGATACAAACGAGATAAAGGGAACTTTTTGTCATCAGATGATGACTTCTCTATTTAAAATTCTGTCCTAAATTAAATGGAATAATAGCTGTCAGGAATTAATACTGAAGGGAACTAAATCTGTAGCTGCCATTATGTGTTAAAAATACTCTCCCACTGACATTTTCACTATATATGTCAACTAAATCCACAGTTCGTATTAGCTTTGAAGAATGATCTGACATATGAATGGGCCACAATATCAGGAAACACACACAGCAAATGTAATAAGCTTCATAATGTGAATACATAATTAAATAAAATTTAAAATTAAAAACTGGAAAATACAACAAATTGAAGGAGTGGACATAGAGCTTTCTGCTGAGCTCTAAGCCTGCCAATTGCATCAGAACAGATACACTCTGGAGATAATATTATCTTTGACTCCTACCAGGTAGTCACACAGTCTTTGAGCACAGCACAGAAATTTGTGAGTTTGACAATTCATTGCATCGCCCAGGGAAACACATCAATATAATTTCAGAGAACTAAGTTCTGGGCAAACAGTTGAATACCATGTAAGCATTTCTTGATTTTGAGTGTATATTATGATTTATTTTTTAAAATTATGAATGTAATTATTATTTTAATGATTCCATTATACCAGATATTGAGTTCATGTGAATTATTGTTTATTTGCAACAGCATATTTTCACAGATTTGTTCCTTGTAAAATTTATGTTGTGATTCACTGGGATCTTTAATTCAGACACTGAAAAAACCTAGACTAGCCTGCTGCTTAAAGGCAAGTGTTCATTCTGTCTTTTTCTGAAGTCAATGCAGAAACTCTTGTAGAATCATAGAATGGTAAGGTTGGAAGGGACCTCAAGGATCATCTAGTTCCAGCCCCCTGCCATAGCCAGGGACACCTCCCACTAGGTTACTCAAGGTCTCATCCAATCTGGCCTTGAACACCTCCAGTGAGGGAGCATCCACAACCTCTCTGGGCAACCTGTTCCAGTGCCTCACCACCCTCACTGTAAAGAACTTCCTCCTAGCATCCAGTCTAAATCTTCCCTCTGCCAGTTTAAATCCATTGCCCCTTATCTATGTAGGTAGACATAGACAAAGACAGGAGCAGTTCTAAATGAAAGGTAGCCTAGAAAAAAAAAAAAAAGGGTAAATAAGGTTTATTTAATTCAGTCTAGTTTGTCACATGGTGTTTGTGCTGCCTTAAAGGAGAGTGAGCAACGGATTGCTGACGAATTTAGAGTGAGGATATGATTAAAAGACTGTAAGTTTATGTAAGTTTGAAGTGGTCACACAGCTAGAGTGCTTATCTTGGTAAGGTTGAGAGTGCAACATGACTATGCAGCTTCAGAACAAAATATGCTTTTAAAATCCCAGATTTTAATTAGAAAATTGTTAGAAGGAAATACAGCATAGAATGAAACACACTGTGACAATGAAACTTTGTCTGCTATTGTGTGTGCCTATTTTTCATCCAGCTGCATTAGCATACATTAGCTACTTACCTCTCTCTCTCCTTAAAAGAAACCACTGTGTGCAAATCACCTCAGGAAAAAAGGCAGCCATCAGTAAAAATAAGTTTATTTCTCTTATTGCTAAGTATTACTGCTTTATGCTAGGAGCATTTAGCTCATTATATATAATATAAACCTTAGAAATGAAATAGTGGTATTCTTTCTGAGATAGACTGTTCACATATAATTTGAAACGTAAATGACTGGGTAATAGCAAAAGATGAATCAAAGACATAATAATGTTCCTACTATTTAAGGCTGTATTCATGCTGTAGTGGCAAACTGAGTATCTTTTTTTTTTTTTTTTTTTTTTTTT
>VWZE01003720.1:7484-17872 GCA_013396675.1 Eubucco bourcierii
AACAGGTTGCCCAGGGAGGTTGTGGCTGCTCCCTCCCTGGAGGTGTTCAAGGCCAGATTGGATGAGACCTTGAGTAACCTGTACTAGTGGGAGGTGTCCCTGCCTATGGCAGGGGGTTGGAACTAGATGATCCTTGAGATCCATTCCAACCTTACCATTCTATGATTCTATGATACTTCAAGCCTCTTGTAATCATTAATTGCCTTCTGCCATAAGCATAAAGGAGCTTCCTGTGTCCATCCAGTAGCTAAGCAGGATAACTAACTGCAAGCAGTGTAAGTGACCACACAAACCTTCTCTGCCAGTAAAAATGTTTGTTTATGCTGGTTGCCTTTAAAGTGTTCCAGTTTACCTGTTCTCCCTTTGTATAAATTTCCAAACCCTGCATTTTTGAACCTTGTGTATAAGGTTTCTGGTGAGATTTAATGTTAATAAACAGTGTTCATAGTTACTAACAATCTATACCTGGACATCAGAATAAATATCATTATTAATTTTGAATCTTTTCATTACACCATGTGCTCTAGACATCTTGCTTTCCCTTCACTTAAATGTTGCAAATGTAACATTTTTACATAATCATATTTCACAGAATAGTAGAATCAGTCAGGGTTGGAAGGGACCACAAGGATCATCTAGTTCCAAGCCCTCTGCCATGGGCAGGGTGTGCTGGTTTGAGGCTAACTGGAATATTTTAATGAAAAAAACCAGATACTAGGCTGTGAAAAGCAAATACTGCTGATACTAAGATGCTCAGAGGGCTGCAGCAGCTCTGCTGTGAGGACAGGCTGAGAGAGTTGGGGCTCTGCAGTCTGCAGAAGAGTACCTCACTCATAGGCTTGCTGAGATATCTAAGAACAAAGACACAAACACAGATAACACAGAGAGTCTCTCTGGCAGCTGCTGTGTCTTCTGGCCTCTCTGCTGTGTAACCCAACTCATCACTCTGCTTCTAACCTCCCTTGCCCATCCTCCAAACTCACCTTGCACGTAAGCCAAACCCTGGGGTAAGGTATAGGGGTGGGAAGAAGGTGGAAGGGTGGTTGGGAGCCCCTCCTGAGGACTCTGATTTCTGGGAGGGGGATTGTGTTTCTGTATTACCTTTGACTTTTATATTTCTGTCTATTGTGTCTATCTCTGCTTGTACATTGTGCTAAGCTATAAACAGAGCTTCAGTCCTTGACTTTCAGCTGGCTGAGTCTAGTCTGGGTGATTTTCATGGGGAGGGGGGCAGCGGGTAACTCCCAAACCATCACAGTGAGGGTTGGAAGGCACCACGAGGATCATCTAGTTCCAACCCCCCTGCCATGACCAGGGACACCCTAACCTGGGTCAGGCTCCTCAGAGCCTCATCCAGCCTGGCCTTAAACACCTCCAGTGATGGAGCCTCAACCACCTCTCTGGCAAACCCATGCCAGGCTCTCACCACGCTCATGCTGAAGAACTTCCTCCACACCTCCAGTCTGAATCTCCATACCTCCAGCTTTGCTCTATGCCCCCTAGTCTTGTCACTATCTGATATCATAAAAAGTCCCTCCCTAGCTTTTTTATAACCCACTTCAGATACTGGAAGGCCACAAGAAGGTCACCTGGGAGCCTTTTCCTCTCCAGACTGAACAACCCCAACTCTTTCGGTCTGTCCTCACAGCAGAGCAGCTCCAGCCCTCTGAGCATCCTCATGGTCCTGTTTTAACTAATTGTAAATAATTTCTTACCCATTTTCCGTTTAAAAAAACCCACCCAGGTCCTCCAAACTACAGAGGGTTTATGAATTAAAACAAACACAAGTGAGCAACCTACTCAAAAAGACTTAAGATGAAATATTTTGCAGAAAGTGAGAGAAATCAGAATAGTAAGGACAGAAGAGTACTGTTCAAAGGGAGACTATTTAAACCTGCTGCATATATGGACTAAGCTAATTCTAAAATTACCAGTTTAGCATTTTTACATTCCAATGTAACTGATTTTGGTAAGTGAAATATTTTGAGTCCTGTAAGAGACAGTTCAGCTATCAGATCTGCTATTGATGCTGAACCTGACCATGGAGATTCTTCCTGGCCACCCTAAGAAGTCCCATATCAATTAACATCCTTCAATTCAACTAAGAACATCAGAGCCTTGCAAATAACTCTATGGAAATCTTATTTTGTTTAGCTAACCTGTTACTCAAGATGCTGCATTGTCCCAGGACAGGAAAAGATTGAAATGTATTTCTGTGCCTATAGCCACTGCATCATCAGAACTGTGTCCAGTTCTGGGCCCTTCAATTGAAGAAGGACATTGAGGTGCTTGAACATGTCCAGGGAAGGGCAACGAGGTTGGGGAGAGGCCTTGAGCACAGCCCTATGGAGAGAGGCTGAGGGAGCTGGGATTGGTTAGCCTGGAGAAGAGGAGGCTCAGGGGAGACCTTCTTGCTGTCTACAGCTACCTGAAGGGTGCTTGTAGCCAGGAGGAGGTTGCTTTCTTCTCTCAGGCAAGCAGCAGCAGAACAAGAGGACACAGTCTCAAGCTGTGCCAGGGGAAGTTTAGGCTGGAGGTGAGGAGAAAGTTCTTGCCTGAGAGAGTCATTGAGTGCTGGAATGGGCTGCCCAGGGAGGTGGTGGAGTCAGCGTCCCTGGAGGTGTTCAAGGCAGGTTTGGACGTGGCATTTGGTGCCATGGTCTGGTCTTGAGGTCTGTGGTGATGGGTTGGACTTGATGAGCTTTGAGGTCTCTTCCAACCTTGGTGATACTGTGATCTAAGGTTTCCTAAAGCCTTTCATTCATCCTGTGTCACCTTACAGTTATGCATGCTCTATTCTTATTAAAAAAGAAGTGTCTGAGAGTTGCCACTCAGTCACCCTCTGGAAAAGGATACTTTCTGTAAAAGTGCTCCCAAAGTTTCTAGTGTTGTGTAAAAACTAACACATGTTTATCTGGAAGAGACTTTATTTTCTGTTAGGAGTTCTAGTTTTGATGCTTCACTCTTGCAGTCTGTTTGTAGGCCTGTGCCTCAGCCAGGCTACATCTCCCTTAGTGTATTGAAACATCACAAATGCAAAATCTGCTCACCCCAGGAATACTGCAGGGAATACTTTCATTATCCATTTATGAACATTAAGATGTAAAAATAGTCTTGGTCTGGAGACCATCCCAGCCTGAATGGTACTCTGAGAAATCTTATTCCTTCCTTCCTCTAAGGCAATTCTTCCTACCTAGTGGGGCACTTTGAATCCCCCTTACTATAAGAAGATGCAAAAGCATTCATAATCAATAAGAGATTAATAATTTATTTACTATTCATGAGTATGTATTGATTTCAGATTATTATAATTTCCCCTTTATGAGATAAAGTTCTAGAAACAAAAGGATGAAATTAACAGGCACTCAGGTAGGAAAGATAAACTTTCACTGCAATGAGTAAATGCTGTTTTTTCTTTTAACATTACAGTAGATCATAAAACCCCCATTTTTTTCCCCAAAGGCTCATTAAAAAACTAACCTATAATGCAGTAAATAACTCAAGTGATCTCAAATTTCTCAAACTGAATACATCTCTATGATATTTAAGGTCTGGTTGCTTCCCCCTCAGTTTTGTTTATTAAAAATTGCATATATTTAAAACTAATAATTTGTATTTTTCCTTCCTATTAATCTTTTCTTATTGCATTTCACAGAACAAGAAGCAGAAACTTTCCCAAAGTTGCAGAAGATCCCTTGCTCAGAACCAGAGCTGAAAGTCAGCAAGTCCTGTTGAATTCAGATTATTATAATTTCCCCTTTATGAGATAAAGTTCTAGAAACAAAAGGATGAAATTAACAGGCACTCAGGTAGGAAAGATAAACTTTCACTGCAATGAGTAAATGCTGTTTTTTCTTTTAACATTACAGTAGACCATAAAAACATTTTTCCCCCAAAGGCTCATTATAAAAACTAACCTATAATGCAGTGAATAACTCAAGTGATCTCAAGCTTCTCAAACTGAATGCCTCTCTATGATATTTAAGGTCTGATTATTTTCTCCTCAGTTTTATTTATCAAAAAATGCATATATTTAAAATTAATAATTGATATTTTTCCTTCTTATTAATCTTTTCTTCTTGCCATTGATCCATTTCACAGAACAAGAAGCAGAAACTTCCCCAAAGTTGCAGAAAATCATAGCATGATAGAATCATAGAATGGTAAGGTTGGAAGGGACCTCAAAGATCATCCAGTTCCAACTCCCTGCCATAGGCAGGGACACCTCCCACTAGTACAGCTCACTCAAGGCCTTCTCCAACCTGGCCTTGAACACCTCCAGGGAGGGAGCAGCCACAACCTCCCTGGGCAACCTGTGCCAGTGTCTCACCACCCTCACTGCAAACAACTTCCTCCTAACATCCACTTTCAATCTCCCCTCTGCCAGTTCAAACCCATTGCCCCTTGTCCTGTCATTGCAAGACCTTGTCAATAGTCCCTCCCCAGCTTTCCTGTAGCCCCCTTCAGCTACTGGAAGGCTACTATAAAGTTTCCTGGAAGCCTTCTCTTCTCCAGGCTGTAGAGCCCCAACTGTTGTAGCCTGTCCTCATAGCAGAGCTGCTGCAGCCCTCTGAGCATCTTTGTGGCCTCCTCTGGACCCTCTCCAACAGTTCAATGTCCTTCCTGTGCTGGGGGCTCCAGATTCCTTGCTCAGAACCAGAGCTAAAAGTCAGCAAGTCCTAACCAGCCTCAATAGTTCCTGTGTAATTCTTTACTGCAGCAGCAGCAGCATTAAACTCAAAAGAGATTCTTGGAAGTTAAATCCTTATCTATCTGTTGAGCAGGGTGACTTCTCTGCCTGAAACCTTCACAGAGAATGAAAAGCTCTGGCTCTCAGTACCTGGTTTGTGCAGCACACATTCACAGACATGTGCTACTCTCTTTCTCCTAATGTCTTTGAGCTTTCAGTATCCTTCTGACACGTTTTGCTGCACCCTTAATGTTGTTACAGGTGCAGAAATGCAATTTCCATCTTGAATGCTGTTGCACATGTGCCTGAAAAATCACTGAAGGCCAAAACTCTATGCTGCTAACACAGATTGTGGGTCAACAACATTTTTCTTTGCTTGCTAATGCTTTATTGTCTCTTAGTATACATTGAAATAATAATGGTAATTTATGCAGATATTCTGTATGCATAGCAAATAATGAGAAACACCTGCAGAAATTTCCCTCCTACTCTGAGTTCAGCAACTAATTATATTTTTAAATAATGGCTACCATTGAACACAATTATCCAAATCACTTTAAGTAATGGAATCTTTAAAGGTGTTTTTGAAAAATTTCACACAGTTTTTAAACAGTCTTTTTTTATATATCAGATAGGAGACAAAAATGTGGTAAGCAGCTTAGTAACCCAAAAATATTTTGGCAGCTATAAATCAGGCAGGGTTTGGTTTGGGTTTTTTTTTTGTTTTGTTTTGTTTGTTTGTTTGTTTTTTTCAGTCATAGAATCACAGAATATCAGGGGATGGAAGGAACCTTGAAATATCCTCTAGTCCAGTCCCCCTGCCAAAGCAGGATCTCCTATACCAGATCACACAGGAACACATCCAGGCAGGTTTTGAATATCTGCAGAGAGGGAGACTCCACAACCTCCCTGGGCAGCCAGTTCCAGTAATCTGTCACTCTCACAGGGAAAAATTCCTCCTCATGTTTATATGAAATTTCCTGTGCCTCAACATCCACTGAGGAAGGGGCATCACCCAGCAGAGCCTGGCCCCAGCCTCCTGGCACTTGCCCTTACGTATTGATAACCATTACTGAGGTCACCTCTCAATCTCCTCCTCTCCCAGCAGCACAGCTCCAGCTCCCTCAGGCTCTCCTCCTAACAGAGCTGTTCCGTTCCCTTCAGCATCTTTGTGGTTCTGCACTGGACACTCTCAAGCAGTTCTCTGTTCCTCTTGAACTGGAGGCCCCAGAACTAGACACAGTGCTCCAGATGTGGCCTGAGCAGGACTGAATAGAGGGGCAGGAGAATCTCTCTTGACCTGCTAACCACAGCCCTTCTAATCCACCCCAGAATGGCATTGCCCCTCCTGGCCACCAGAGCACATTGCTCAACCTCCCATCCACAAGGACCCCCAAATCCTTTTCCTCTTCATTGCCTTCCAACAGGTCAGTCCCCAACTTATCCTGATCCCTGGGGTTGTTCTTTCCCAGGTGCCAGACTCTTCCCTTGCCCTTGTTGAATTTCATTCCATTTCTCCCTACCCACCCCTCCAGCCTGCCCAAGTCTCTCTGAATGCCAGCACAGCCTCCTTGTGTGGCAGCCACTGCACCCACTTTGGTTTCAGCAGCAAACTTGCTGACAGTGCACTCTGTGTCCTCATCCAGGTCATTGATGAATATATTGAACAGAACTGGTCCCAGTATTGACCTCTGTGGGACACCACTAGTCACAGGCCTTCAACTGGACTCCATCCCATTGACCACAACTCTCTGGTTTCTTTCCTTCAACCAGTTCCCATCCACCTCACTCCCTGATCACCCAGACCACATTGCCTCAGTTCAGCCAGAAGGATGCTGTGGGAGACAGTGCCAAATGCCTAAGTGAAACCAAGAGAAACACATCCACTGCCCTGCCATCACCTCCCCACCTGGTTATGTCATCATAAAAGGCTGTCTGTGCTAGTACTTTGCTGATTTAAGGAATGTTAGGATTTCCCCAATACTTTCCCTTCCTGGTTAACATTCATGGGTGCTATGTATTAAAGATAAACTACTAAGCCACTCCAGTTAGAGTGCCTGACTCAGCAAAACTCACCTTAGCAATGAGAGACTGGGAAGTAGAAGCGGGGATGGAAAACAGCAATCTTATGAATAAGGAATGAGAGTCTAATTTAAGCAGAAGAGTAGACCAAAGGTCCCTGAAGACTCACATATTTATACCTTGTGTATTGAACATTTTTTTCCAAAACTCTAACTTAATGGGACAGAAATGCTCTTGCTATACTCTCCTTTGCAAGTAAATAAGAGCGAAAGTGCAAAAGAAAAGCAGCTGACATCTACAGTAATCAGCTCAGATCCTGACGTTTGCTCTCTCTATCTGCTTGTAATCTACAGAAATGTGACTTCTTATTCAGCATCTTTCTCTTATTTTTACTTCCAAGCTTTCACAAATGATATATCAAAACCAAAACTGTTTAAAATAGATCTTAAATAACAACAACAAAAGAATAATCCCCCCCAACCCCCCCCCAAAAAAAAAATCCAAAATCTCCATAGCAATTTCTGTCTGATATTCAGATGTCTAACCAGGCTTCCCACATTTCTCAGTGGCTGCAACTCAAACTGCCATGTTACTCACAACAGACCCACCACAGGCAGCTCAGCAGGGAGTTAATACTGAGTTTGCAGCCCCACAGATGACAGGGTAAGATCACTCAAACCCTGTATGTCCTGCTGCAGAAAAAGAAACATAAGGGTAAAGGCATAGGTGGTCCAAACAGGGTGACAGCCCTGCCTGGTCAAAGTTGTAGACTGACTGTTGCAATGGTGTGGAAGTGGTTGTTGTAGAGAAGTCCATGCTACAGACACAGGCTCACAGGCTCACAGGATGTTAGGGGTTCGAAGGGACCAAAAGAGAGTATCCAATCCAACCCCCCTACCAGAGCAGGACAATCCAGCTCAGGTCATACAGGAACACATCCAGACAGGCTCTGAAAGTCTCCAGAGAAGGAAACTCCACAACCTCTCTGGGCAGCCTGTACCAGGGCTCTGGGACCCTTCCAGTAAAGAAGTTCCCCTTGTGTTGAGCTGGAATCTCCTGTGCTGCAGCTTCCATCCATTGCTCCTTGTGCTATCCCAGGCAGCAGTGAGCAGAGCCTGTCCTCCACCTCCTAACCCCCAGCCCTCAGATAGTTATAAACATCTATTAAATCCCCTCTCAGTCTTCTCATCTCCAGATTAAGCAGCCCCAGGTCCCTCAGCCTCTCCTCATCAGGCAGTGCTCCAGTCCCCTCATCATACTCGTGGCCCTCCACTGGACCCCCTCCAGCAGATCCCTGTCCCTCTTAAACTAAGGAGCCCAAACTGAATGCAGTGAGACACATGTGAGACACTCTCACATGTCCCAATCCAAAGTAGTAACACAGAGGCAGCTCAGTTTTCTAGGATGCACTTCCAGAGATCTCTACTTGCTTCAGGCCTTAGTAGGCAGTCCCCAACTGCACGGATCACCCTTTGCTGTTGTAGTTTTGTGACTCCAGAGTTTATGGATTTAAATCCAGCACATGCTTCAACAGTGTTCTAATGCACATGAGAAATCTCACAACTCACTCAGATTCCTGGTATCTAATGTACAAAAGTTGAGAAAAACCCAGAACAATAAACATATCCTGCAAGTTTGAAACTTTAAAACTCATTTGAGTCACTGCAGTTTGGTCCCTTGGGCAAGATCACATCTACCTAAGGCATGGCTGCCCCAGGTTTACAATTCATCTTTTTCATCTTCTGTTGCTAGTGGAAACAGACATGATGCTCCTGACAGCAGAGAGGGCTGACAAAAATTGCCATTACAGCCTCAAAGCAGCCTAGTTATCTCTGGTATTACAGGTGCATAGTGTAGTGAAATGGGACAATTAGAGTTAAAAAGGAGGGAAATTAGGATTCAGTTATATGTATGATACTGCTGTGTGAAATGACTTGTTATTCTAATGCATTTCCCTGAAGCTAGACCTCTTCTGGAGAGCAGCCAGGCAGAGAGGGACCTGGGGATACTGGTTGACAGTTGAACATGAGCTAGCAGTGTGCCCAGGTGGCCAAGAAGGCCAAAGGTATCCTGGCCTGGATCAAGAACAGTGTAGCCAGCAGGACCAGGGTAGTCCTTTTGCCCCTGTACTCAGCGTCGGTTAGGTCACATTTTGAGTCCTGTGTCCAGTTCAGGGCCATTCAACTTAAGAGAGATGTTGAGGTGCTGGAAGGTGTCCAGAGAAGGGCAGCAAGGCTGGGGAGGGGCCTGGAGCACAGCCCTGTGAGGAGAGGCTGAGGGAGCTGGGGGTGTGCAGCCTGCAGAAGAGGAGGTTCAGGGCAGACCTCATTGCTGTCTACAACTACCTGAAGGGAGGTTGTAGCCAGGTGGGGTTGGGCTCTGCTGCCAGGCACCCAGGGACAGAACAAGAGGACACAGTCTCAAATTGTGCCAGGGGAGGTTCAGGTTGGATGTTAGGAAGAAGTTCTTCATAGCAAGAGTGATTGGTATTGGAATGGGCTGCCCAGGGAGATGGTGGAGTCCCTATCCGTGGAGGTGTTTAAGAGGAGGCTGCATGAGGCACTTAGTGTTAGGGTTCAGTTAATTAGCAGGGTTAGGTGATAAGTTGGACTTGTTGATCCTAGAGGTCTTTTTGAAACTGGTTAATTCTGTGATTCAATGATCTACATCATAAAAATGTGGGAACAGTTAGTTACAGTTCACCTTCTGAGAAGAGGCCAAGAATTAACTTGTAATTTTGAGTTAACCAGATCAGGGTAAAGCAGTTGAAGAAGCATTGACACACCTCCTTTCACACTTTATAGACAAACAGTAGGAATTATGCTTCAAGGCTCTGAATAAGTAGTTGTGCCTGCACACAGTGCCATAGCATGACTTTCAGAACCATGACTTTTGCATTATAGAATCATAGAATGGTAAGGTTGGAAGGGACCTCAAGGATCATCCAGTTCCAACCCCCTGCCATAGGCAGGGACACCTCCCACCAGCACAGGTCACTCAAGGCCTCCTCCAACCTGGCCTTGAACACATCCAGGGAGGGAGCAGCCACAACCTCTCTGGGCAACCTGTGCCAGTGTCTCACCACCTTCACTGCAAACAACTTCCTCCTAACATCCACTTTCAATCTCCCCTCTGCCAGTTCAAACCCATTCCCCTTGTCCTGTCATTGCAAGACCTTGTCAATAGTCCCTCCCCAGCCTTCCTGTAGGCCCCCTTCAGATACTGGAAGGCTACTCTAAGGTCTCCTGGAAGCCTTCTCTTCTGCAGGCTGCAGAGCCCCAACTCTCTCAGCCTGTCCTCATAGCAGAGCTGCTGCAGCCCTCTGAGCATCTTCATGGCCTCCTCTGGACCTTCTCCAACACTTCCATGTCCTTCCTGTAATTTCTGGTTTTGTACATGCACCATTGCATCAATTTAATAATGACATTCTATTAAAAATGTCAAAAGCATGAATTCCTTTAAAAATTATATCTATTACTTCAATTTTGAAATTTGCATTAAAAAAAAATAATTACATCCTGGTGTTTTGGATACTAATTCCTTATAGTTTGGAAAACTGACAAAATATTCTGCAATTCAGCGCAACATAACCCACCCTCACAAGGAGAGTTAAAATAATTTTATTAGTTTAAAGGTTTTTGGGTTTGGTTTTTTTTTTTTTTTTTTTAAATTGGGA
>VWZE01003720.1:21513-42608 GCA_013396675.1 Eubucco bourcierii
ACAGGTAAGAAGTAAAATTTCTTCTTTTATCTTTTTTTTTTTTTTTTTTTTTTTACCCCCTCTTTAAACGCGCCGTGACTGTCGGTGCGGGTCCCTATCTGCGGGAGCCTGCGGTGCCCACGAGAGGGCGCTGTTGTTTAACAGTTGAAGGTTCACCTCCGAGCTGCATCCTCGGCTCGCCTCAACTCTGCCAAGTCGGATGCTCAGAAAGTGAAGGGACAACCTCGATCCTCGCTAAAACGCGATTTCCGAAAGCTAGACTGCTTTCAACTTTTAACAAGAAAGGTGCTAAAGATGGTGCTGCTAATGAGATTCGGTGTACTGTGCAGGTGGAACCGCGGGGCAGGCGCCTCATGCCAAACCAGAGACATAATAGCAGCAGACATCACAGCGAGTACACATTTGCCGTGTTCGGTGCTTGCAAAGAAAACTTTTCTCAGGGGTATATTCGTTTAAAAACATGGCACTGTGAAATAAACAAAGAAATAAAAAGAATAGTTTGGTGTTCATCAGATGTTGCTTGACAAGTGGAAACAATGCTCCACAACTGGTACAATGTACGTGTACTGAGAAGTGGGTTTTTTGCAATCTCCCAGACCACAGCATCTGGAAAAATCCAGGACACTGTGGCAGAAGATGCAAAGAGCAGACTCTCGGAGTCCTGATGGACTCTGCTCAGGCTCTACAGGGACAGAACAACTTGGGACAAATGCATACTTATATATCAGGGTGGATTTTTAAGGAGTAAAGGAGAAGGTAGATATGTTCACTCATCTTGGCAGCCTCCTGATGCATCAGAGCATCGACATCCGCTCCTTTCGTACAATTTGGCAAACGATCAACTGAATTCTTCTTCGTGTAGCCAGTCCCAGATTGCATTTAGCAGCAGGTACAAAAGGCATAATACCAGAATACAGTTTGAGAAGAATGACACTGTAAAGGGACTTCAGTTTTACAAACTAGATTGAAAACCACTGAGTCTGTTGGTGATGTGGCTGAAATTCATACCATTGAACTCTTTCATTAAATAAGCTAGAGACATGCCTATGGCAGGGGGTTGGAATTAGATGATCTTTGTGGTCCCTTCCAACCTTACCATTCTATGATTCTATTTTTTTTTTTAATAGAACCAAAAGGAAAGTTGATAGGCAAAAAAAAGAGGAAAGCAGGTTATAGACACAGTTCTTTCCTACCTGCCTAACTTTACTCACATGAGTAGTCCAGTTGAATATATTAAGGACAACTCTTTTTATTATCTTGCCTTTAAACTTAAGTAAAGCTTTGCAGGTTCATTTAGTTTTTGTGCATTTTGATTACAGTTATTTTTTTTTTGTCCTGGTCTATAAAACAACTCTGAAGCAAGCACAATACCTCCAGAATTATTTAAATATATGTTGATTTAAAATTCCACACATTTCCTGGCCTTCATTTTGCCCTTTGTCTGAAACTAATAGTCATCAAAATTGCAGTTGCTTAACCGCTGTCTTTAAACAAGAAAACATTCCCCCTTTGATTGACAGAGAAACCTCCTCATCAAGATTTTTTTTTCTTTTAATATTCTATTCTTTTATTGCTTCATTAAAAAAAAAAGGCAATGAAATAAGATGTCTTAGAAATAAAAAAAACCTATCACAATTAAGCCCATTCTCAAATTAATTAAATAGCACTGTCCTCCAAACATTTCATTCAAAAATGTAAAATTCCTCAACTTAAAACGCTGTAAATTAACATTTTTTTCCTTTTCCCCAGTAAAAAGACTCAGCTTCTCTCTGTGCTTCAGAACTGACATATTGTGCAATAAACAGCAATCAGCCTAAAGATGCTATATTAAACAAACCAAGTTTTGTTTTGCTAAACTAAGCAAAATTAGTTGAATGCCCTAAGTAATAGTTGCTGGTATTTTTTTGTAAATTATTTCTCCACTTGTTTTTGTGTCTGTGCATAAATTAAAAATCTGCTGAAATTTATTATTCATCTGAGATGTAATTAATATGCAAAAATATGCAAATTAAGATGCAATTAGGCTTCAATTCTCTAGTGGAATTTTCCATTATAATTTAATACAAAGTAATAGAGTAATTGGTGTCACGTGTAATTACGGTTACTCACGTGTACTCGCAGACGTGAAAACGGTGTGGTATATGTTAGTTATCCTATGCAAATGTACCATACAGGCTCTTAACACTTGGGAACCAGGTAAACAAAGATTGCCTTAAAAAAGGAGTGAGCAACAGTGACCCCCTCTTTCTTGCCATCTACTGTCATTTACAAGGATATGAATAAAGATAATTAATTTTTGCCGTGTTTATTCCTCGGGATTTTTGAATAGGTTGCATGACATAATAGTAGGCTTTCTGATTTTCATGTCTTCTCTAGGAAACTCTCTTTGGTAAAGCAGAAAATTAAAAAATAAATAAAATTACCGAAGCAACGAAGATTTGAAGGATCAGTGCTACATAGAACACAAATTTGTCAAGTTTTGAACACAAAATGTTATTTCCAGCCCCAAAGTGATATAGGGTGAGTTCCAATTGGTTTACAAGGTGGTATTTCCTACCATACATTTGCAACCTATAATGCAAAATCAGGTTCATAAGGTTTGTCTGGAGATAGAACCTACAGCAAATGCAGAATCAGATTCATAAGGTTTGTCTGCAGACAGAACCTGCAACAAATGCAGAATCAGATTCGTAAGGTTTGTCTGGAGACAGAACCTACAACAAACACAGAATCAGATTCATAAGGTTTGTCTGCAGACAGAACCTACAGCAAATGCAGAATCAGATTCATAAGGTTTGTCTGGAGATAGAACCTGCAACAAATGCAGAATCAGATTCATAAGGTTTGTCTGGAGATAGAACCTACAACAAATGCAGAATCAGATTCATAAGGTTTGTCTGGAGATAGAACCTACAGCAAATGCAGAATCAGATTCATAAGGTTTGTCTGGAGATAGAACCTGCAACAAATGCAGAATCAGATTCATAAGATTTGTTTGGAGATAGAACCTACAGCAAATGCAGAATCAGATTCATAAGGTTTGTCTGGAGATAGAACCTGCAACAAATGCAGAATCAGATTCATAAGGTTTGTCTGGAGATAGAACCTACAGCAAATGCAGAATCAGATTCATAAGGTTTGTCTGGAGATAGAACCTACAAATGCAGAATCAGATTCATAAGGTTTGTCTGGAGATAGAACCTACAGCAAATGCAGAATCAGATTCATAAGGTTTGTCTGGAGACAGAACCTACAACAAATGCAGAATCAGATTCATAAGGTTTGTCTGCAGACAGAACCTACAAACAGTTGTGGATGTGAGTACATGTCCTGGGTGAGCAAGTCACATGGAATTTGAGTTTTCTGATGTGCTAACATATGAAGGATCAGCCTCTCTCAATATAATTTGCTGTATGTGGCATGGCAAAATAATTCACAAATCTTAAGTCAATTTTCCTGCCCCAAAGTTAAATTCTTGCTTTGCACTTGGAGACTTGTTTAGAGCAATAAACTTCCCAGATTGGTCAAGTAGTCCACATTTCATAGTTTACCTGGCAACTACACTATCAAACCTAGTCCACATTTCATAGTTTACCTGGCAAGTACAGTATCAAACCTAGTCCACATTTCAGGTAGTCCACATTTCATAGTTTACCTGGCAAGTACAGCATCAAACCTAGTCCACATTTTATAGTTTACCTGGTAAGTACAGTATCAAATCTAGTCTACATTTCATAGATTACCTGGTAAGTACAGTATCAAACCTAGTCCACATTTCAGGTAGTCCACATTTCATAGTTTACCTGGTAAGTACAGTATCAAACCTAGTCCACATTTCAAGTAGTCCACATTTCATAGTTTACCTGGCAACTACAGTATCAAAGCCAGTTCACATTTCAAGTAGTCTACATTTCATAGTTTACCTGGCAACTACAGTATCAAAGCCAGTTCACATTTCAAGTAGTCTACATTTCATAGTTTACGTGGCAACTACAGTATCAAAGCTAGTCCACATTTCATAGTTTACTTGGCAACTACAGTATCAAACCTAGTCCACATTTCAAGCAGTCCAGCTTTCATAGTTTACCTGGTGAGTACAGTATCAAACCTAGTCTACATTTCATAGTTTACCTGGTAAGTACAGTATCAAACCTAGTCTACATTTCATAGTTTACCTGGTGAGTACAGTATCAAAGTTAGTCTATATTTCATAGTTTACCTGGTGAGTACAGTATCAAAGTTAGTCTATATTTCATAGTTTACCTGGTAAGTACAGTATCAAACCTAGTCTACATTTCATAGTTTACCTGGTAAGTACAGTATCAAACCTAGTCTACATTTCATAGTTTACCTGGTAACTACAGTATCAAACCTAGTCTACATTTCATAGTTTACCTGGTAACTACAGTATCAAAGCTGTGTCCTACAGACAGGTTAATATGCACTTGAATTTACAAAAAATGGTAGAAAAATAAGGATAGGGAAAAGCAACAACAGCCAAACCAAACCCAACCCACAAAAGCAATGCTTTCCAAATTTTATGGTAACAGAAGAAGATGAACAAGTACAACATGAATTTGTTCCCAGCTCTGACTCTTAAAACATCATTATCTCTCAGCAGCATGCATCTCTCATCTTGTAATGCCCTAACAGCAACACACATAAACCAGAAGCATGTGTGCAAAAGGAAAAAAAAAATTTAAAAAAATCATTCCAGGCCTTGTTTTTTTCTCGGTGCTAAGACATTTTGTACAACCATGTTTTAGTTTTAATGCTATCATATTCCCAAAACCCTTTTCTGCCCCTGTTACCCCCAGGTTAGAACTTTTCTGTTGTTTGTAAGTTAAATGCAAATGGATCAATAGGTAGGTAGGTGGGGTGAAGAAAGGGAAATTGGAATGATTTAATATAATGAGCACAGAGCTTCAGTGTGCCAAACTGGTCTCCTTCTCTTTCTTTTCATTTGCTTCTACTGCTGCCGGCTAATTATTTAAAGGAAAAGGCATCTATGTGAGAAAATAAAATCTACCATTAGTCTCCTGTGCTGCACCCTTCCCTAGCCCCACCCATTCATCCATATGTAGCTTTTCCATTCACTCCCATAATACCACCAATTACTATGCAGTCAGGACCATTCATATTCATATTCACATCTCACTGTGGACATTTAAGCTACACTCTGAGCAACACTCATACCTTAAACTACACCTATTATACAGCTGTTGTACAATTACTGTAAATGAAGTATACAATATGGGGCTCAGCTTGTATAATAATTTGTAATCAGTGATAGGGGAAGAGGGTTTTGTGTGCTTCTGCCCTGCGTACCTTTTGGTCTCCTTATTTCCATCATTCTTTTTCTTTCTCCCCTTGGGCTTCGTTCAATAAAGGCTTATTCTGAGAGACACAATAAAGAGCTTCTTATCTGGGGTAAAATAACCTAGTCCTCCTGCAACTACACTGCTCTATGCCAGCTGAGACAGTCAGCCTGTCTGTCTGAGCACACAACCGCCCATCTCCTTTGCATTGTTCTTTGCCAAAACGAATTTACTCTTGATCTGCACCAGCTATCAGAACAAAATGTGTCACCTACCTGTGATAAGACAACCAGAAGAAAGGTCAAGCAGAATCACTACAGAGAGCACTATAAACAAAATTAATGATCTTTTGTTTGGGTACTTTATAGGGTGTTAGCTGCTCCCATAGGCAAAACGTTATAGACATGATGGATCAGTGCTCCAATTCAGTGGCAAACCTCAGGCTGATAGCAAAGCACAATGTGCGCAGGTCAACTGTCTTGTTGATGGGTTGAAGTTTTCACAGTCGTTTCTTTGTAATATTCCCATACTTGTAATTTTGTCACTTGAAGATCTGGGTGGATATATCACTTACAGGAGGAAAGCCATGTGCACAACATCTTGACTAGTTTCAGAAATCACAGAATCATGGAATGGTAAGGTTGGAAGGGACCTCAAAGATCATCCAGTTCTAACCCCCTGCCATAGGCAGGGACACCTCCCACTAGTACAGGTTACTCAAGGCCTCATCCAAGATGGCCTTGAACACCTCCAGGCGGGGAACAGCCACAACCTCCCTGGGCAACCTGTGCCAGTGTCTCACCACCCTCACTGCAAACAACTTCCTCCTAACATCCAGTTTCAATCTCCTCTCTGCCAGTTCAAACCCATTGCCCCTTGTCCTGGCATTGCAAGACCTTGTCACTAGCCCTTCCCCAGCCCTCCTGTAGGCCCCCTTGAGATTCTGGAAGGCCACACCAAAGTCTCCTGGAAGCCTTCTCTTCTCCAGGTTGAAGAGCCCCAACTCTCTCAGTCTGTCCTCACAGCAGAGCTGCTGCAGCCCTCTGAGCATCTTTGTGGCCCTCCTCTGGACCCACTCCAACACTTCCACGTCCTTCCTGTGCCGGGGGCTCCAGAACTGCACACAGGGCTCCAATGATCTTCAATAGCATGAAAAATCATTTCAGTATCAGTAGATACTTCAAAACCATAGGAAAAAAAAAATTAAGACCTCCTACTTCATTGTCTTACAATGTAACTCTTAGCATTTTCACAAATTCTTTATATGTGCTCCCTCACTTCACACAACATTGTTGTGTCCTTCCAACACCATTTTTTCTGAACTACAAATCTTATACATATAGGTGACTTCCTTTGTGACTGTCTTCAGAAGATAGTGATTGACTGTATGGGGACTAGTCAAGTACATCCTCCTTAGTAACTATTTGCAACTGTATAGCCTTAAGACAGGTAGTCTGTCATAGTAGTGTTGCAGCAGTCCTACCCTCTATCATGCTTTATTATCAAAGAGAGTAAGAGAGCTAACAAAGTTTTCATAACACTTTAGTAGACACTACTGTTCCAATTAGAGCAGGCTTTCTTCTTTTCTTCCTTAAAGCAGAAGGTCACAGTCAGTATTTCTGGTGCCATCTCATTGGGTAACTAAATGAGTTCTTGTTACGGGTTTTCAGCTGAATAATTGTTGCATTCTATGCTGCTATTGCTGTTGCAAGTGGATTTGCAAGTAGAGTCTTTCCGGTCCTGTGTGCTGCTACAGGGACGAAGCAGCATCACTGCCCCTTCACCAGCATATTGTAGAACTCTCTCTCCCCCACTCCTTTGTTTTTCAAGAGTCCTGCTGATCTGTGTCCAAGCAGGGAACTGAAAAGATCTTTTTTTTTTCCATTTGTTGCTCCAAATACTTGTACTTCCTCAGGAACATGTTTTCTACCAGTAGGTAAAGGACCAGAGATCGTTTGTTGCTGCTGTAGTGCTCCTTCACTGATGCACTCAGTGACTCTCAATCTTATGTTCAAGCACCTCTACCAAAGAGTTTCCACATTCCTTACAAACTTCCATGCTTCTGCAGTGAGATGGGTTAATTCAAACAGTTGTCAAGCAAGGCAGGAAACATTCTCACTGAAGTGAAACTTACCATGCAACCTGTTAGTGGTTTTGAGTAGTTGTGTTTGTCACATGCATCAAAAGACACAGTATGAAAGGTCATTCTTAGATGACCTTGTAAAAGGCAGCTTTTCCAGACACCACATCTGCTGCAGGTTAACCATCTCAGGAATCTTATATGTGGTTAGACACCAAAATACCTCCTCTATGCCTATAGTAAGGTCTCTTTAGCCCGGTTCCCTGACACAGTCATAAGGAAGCTTTACTTATTTGTAGACTGAGAAAGGACTTTAGGTAAATAAAATCATTTCTGGTTAAGATGAATTCTTCTGCAAGTGCCAAGAGAAATATTGACACATAATTTATATTAAGAGCATTTGATGAGCTTCCAAAGCCCTCCAGTTAAGCAGTAAAATAAATGTTCTTAATTGAAGAAATGTTTTAGACCTCAAGTTTTTGTACAGTAATCTGCTCTCTCCAAATGGATCCTTTGTCTCTTCATGTAGATGCAGGGAAGGAAACGTTTTTAGCTCTTTGATTATGGAAAGAAATGTGGCCTGCATGATTAAAAGAGTCATAATCTGATGAGCAGTGACCTTGGCAGCAGCACCATTTTAAACAGCCTCCCATCTTTCTGGTCCCTGGCTTAACGTTCTTACACCATTTCTACCCTTCAATTGTACATCCCGCAAGGGAACCAAGCAAAAAGGGTTAAAAATAACCTCTTGAAACCAATTCCTTTTAACCTGACCATGTTAGACATATTACTGCTAAAAAGAATGCCTCAGATTACAGCCCTGCTTCACCAGGCTCTTCCCCTTTCTACTGTGTCCTCTAAAGGATTATCCTCTGGATCATCTTCTGGATTTCATGCAGATGCCTACAAATTATGTCTACTGTGTCCTGTAAAGGAAGCGCTGTCTAGGGAGCACTGTCTGTCTTGTTAGTCATTGCAATAAAATCCACCTCTCCATCTTTCCTATCTTCAGCAAGAGTCAACAACAGTCATCTTCTCTGCTTCCAAAGACTATGCAGTTTTGTGTCAAGGTCTTACTAACTTGATTTATGTTACTTTGTCTTGTGACTTGATCTTTCTGGTTTGGCCTCCCATGAACTGTCCACAGTTCAGGACTAGAGTCATATATCTCCTGGAAGTTTCTTTACATTTGAAGCATTGGAATTACAGAGAAAAAGAGAGAAGAAAGTTC
The DNA here is from genome assembly GCA_013396675.1 of Eubucco bourcierii. Lineage (NCBI taxonomy): Eukaryota > Metazoa > Chordata > Aves > Piciformes > Ramphastidae > Eubucco > Eubucco bourcierii. Next base: position 30,143 of record VWZE01003720.1, read on the forward strand.
AAGTGCCAACAGAACAGCCAGTGGCTCATGTTTGCAAAAAAAAAACCAACCAAACAAAAAACTTAAAATCTAATTCCAATAAATATTTAATTACTGATACAGAGCAGAGTAAACTCAAGGCCTTGAGTAACCTGTACTAGTGGGAGGTGTCCCTGTCTATGGCAGGAGGTTGGAACTAGATGATCCTTGAGGTCCCTTCCAACCTTACCATTCTGTGATTCCATAAATTTCAACAGGAAATAGAACCAAAAAAAAAAAAATTCTTTTTATTTACTGGCTTGGTGGAGTTCCTGTGAAGAAGGAAGTTCAAGCAATGCCTGGTATCAGCCCACAGAAGATTTAATTTTGACGGATGGAGTGTCTGCTCTGCCTTGCTATTTTCAGTTGCAGAGCAGGACTATAGAACAAAAGCTCTTCTTAGAAAAGATGTCCACATTCATGAAAACTGTAACTTGCATTTCAAGTGAAGAAGAGAGATTTAGAAAGAAACTAAACCCTCCTCAAAATACGACAAAAAAACAAAACAAAATGAAAAAAAGCTTTCTCAATTAATGGAGAATTTTCTAGTCTGCTTTATGTAGGACATCTCTTCCCTTCCTCTCCCATAAGTAAATAGTAAGTAACTTCTATCTGAGGCCATTTTACTCATTTGTTCTGCTGGAAAAAAATCTTTATTTTACCACATGTTCAAGCCTATTTCCTCCTCCCCAACTGCTCATCACCACTACGACTCTAACAAAGATGCCATATCACAATTAATTGTTTTGCTTTGTATTATAGCTCATCAACTTGTTGGGAGCTAGGAAAAAATGAAATAATGGGGGTCACTTCTGGAAAAATGAGTTTATTTTCATGCCAGCTGCAGAAAATGAGCAAGTCTGGCTTCATGCCAGTTAAAGGGATGCTGTAAGAGGTTTTCTTCTGTTTGTTTGAAGCAGAAATGCCTATCTAAAGTTACAGATGTATATCGACACATCCATGTACATGCAAGAAATTTTTTAAAACCCCATGAAACTATTGTGCAGAAGAGGTTTCATTTTGCATGTCTTGCTGTCTTTTGTCATCTCTTTCCCTCTATTTGTTTTACTTACATAAAATACTCCTGTTCTCATATATCTATCCTTTCACAGGCTCACAGGATGTCAGGGGTTGGAAGGGACCCAAAGAGAGTATCCAGTCCAACCCCCCTACCAGAGCAGAACCAGACAATCTAGCTCAGGTCACACAGGAACACATCCAGACAGGCCTAGGAAGGTTCCAGAGAAGGAGACTCCACAACTTCACTGGGTAGCCTGTGCCAGTGCTGTGTGACCATTAGAGTAAAGAAGTTGCCCCTTGTGTTGAGCTGGAACCTCCTGTGCTGCAGTTTCCATCCATTGCTCCCTGTCCTATCCCAGGGAGCAAGTGTGCAGAGCTTAACACACACACACACACACCCCTCCTGACCCCCAGCCCTCAGATAGTTATAAACACTTATTAAATCTCCTCTCAGTCTTCTGTTCTCCAGACTGAACAGCCCCAGGTCCCTCAGCCTCTCCTCATTAGGCAGTGCTCCAGTCCCCTCATCATCTTCATAGCCCTTTCAGAAAAGGTTTACTAAGGTAATGTAAATAATGTTGTCATACCAGCCAGCAAGGGTTTTATAACTACATGATGTGGAAACTAAACAGTATTGAACTAGTTTAAAGTTCACTTAGAGTGTTTAGTCTTTTAAAAGCAAGACTGATCACTCCTCTAATAGTGAAACACTAAATGATTCAAAGTTTGCTTCAAATGGAAGCAACCACATAGATATTTTCAAGCACTCAGCACCTGTGCTCTGATATATTGACTAATGTATCTTCAATGAGCAAGAAAGCTGAGCTGTATGGACTTAGCAGATTACTCAATGGTAGTATATGTTAGGGCACTACCATAAGTCAGTTTGGAAGTAACTTCTGGCTGTTTGAGTTAGATTCTTACCTCAGATATAAAAAAAAAAAAAAAAAAAAAAAAAAAAAAANAAAAAAAAAAAAAAAAAAAAAATTCAGAGCAGAGAAACTTAGAAGTGGAAGCTCTGAGTGGAGAAGCAGGCCATAAGCAGGCCATATAATGGCAACAATGGATAAGTTAATATAATTTCATTGGAGCATCAAAAGCTTTATATCTGAAAGCACAGCTTGGACCTTCCCCCTGCTGCTTCACCTGTACCTGCTGCTATCTTACCCTGCTGCTGCTTTGCTGCTGCTTGACCCCTTCCCCATCTTTCTTCAGGTTATTATATTCCTGTAGTAGTTATAGTCTCCCTATACTATTATATTTAAATTATAAGAAATACAATTTCTCATCTTTCCCCTGACTTTACAAAGAAAATCTGTGTTGTGCTGAGTTTATTCTACCAGGGGAGGGATCTGCCCTGACCCAGTACATAGCTGAAGACTGGACTCATCACTGAGGAGAGAAGATACAACCTCTTTGTAGAAACAATGCATCCTTCAAACACATTTTTTCACTGAGCTCCATATACCTGTGCAACAGTTAACTTGGATCCTGCATGTGGCAGTGCCCTTCATGTTCAGATTTCTGACGCGTAGGAAGTGCCTGTTCCTTGCTATGATTTCAGGAAATTTGAACCAAGTAATGAAATTCTGAGAAAAAAAAAAAAAGAAAGAAAACCTTTTTAATATTGAAAATTGTGAGCCTTACTAACAAAGGGAAAAAAAAAAAAAGAGAGAGAGAGTATAACTGATAAATAAATGAAACAAGATGTAAAGAAGTGTTAATGTTTTCATTATTTCGTACTCTTTCTATTCTGTTGTAACTGATTTCCATAGTAATATAGTTAGCTCAAAATCTGTCTTTGAGTATAAGGTCTCCATAGAAAAAGGAAATGTGAGAAAGGCAATACTTTCAACACCCTTTTTCTTTAATAAAACGAACATTTTCAAATCTGCTTTTATTAAAACACAATAAATACCATCACGTTTTGACACAAAATCTCATTACGCACTGTAAATATTTATCACTTTGCGGAAAGAAGATTATGCATTAGTTCTATTCATTCCATTCACATCTGAGTAAGAATGAATTCATGGTTTAGTTTTCTTCATCTGTTTAAAAAGGCCCAGTTACTAGGAGAAAATGAAAGAAACTTTTTTTTGGTTGCTGCTAAAAGATAGGCACAGGGAAACATCTCAGAGGTAAGTGCTCTGACGCTCTGTTCCTTGACCCTGCAATTACTCCCTGCAAACAGCATTTATGGTGCTTACAAAGTCCTATTGATTTCAAAGGTAGGCAGTTCATGAAGACCTCTTTATAAGAAGCAGCAGCTAACCTTTCTGTTGCTGGAATTTGGCTTCAAACGTGGACAGAGGTTACAAAGGGGGGGAAAAAAAAAGAAAATAAAATCTGGTTATTTTATTCTCCTTTTACCTAACAGAATCACTATTATATTAACTGCTGGAGTTCAGAACATAGGAAAGCCTTTATTCACAAAGCACAAAATTGGAATAGCAGCAGCATCACACACCAGGATGAGATGAATAGACAGGCTTTTAAACTGGCAGTGGGAAGATTTAGACTGGATGTTAGGAGGAAGTTCTTTACAGTGAGGGTGGTGAGACAGTGGCACAGGTTGCCCAGGGAGGTTGTGGCTGCTCCCTCCCTGGAGGTGTTCAAGGCCAGGTTGGATGAGTCCTTGAGTAACCTGTAACTAGTGAGAGGGGTCCCTGTCTATGGCAGGGGGGTGGGAATAGATGATCCTTGAGGTCCCTTCTAACCTTACCATTCTATGATTCTATGAGACAGGAAAATTGCGGAGGCCTATGTCATGCCTTTCTGTACTAACCAATGCTGGTACTCTTGATTATTTTATTTTTTTCATTAAATCTAACCCAAACTATTTTAAATTAATGTATAAGATTTAAATTTCTAACTTGTATAAGTGGGATGAGTTCTGAGAAAAACTCTCCTGAAGATCTGATGCTCTTGGAGTTTCTGGTTTTATGTAAATAACAGTGTAGACTGGATCCTGTTGCACACTCTGAAAGGTTCTGCAAGTATTATCCTTTAGAATCATAGAATCAGTCAGGGTTGGAAGGCACCACAAGGATTATACAGTTCCAACCCCCGTGCCATGGGCATGGACACTCTACCCTAGATCAGGCTGCCCACAGCCTCATCCAACCTGGCCTTAAACACCTCCAGGGATGGAGCCTCAACCACCTCCCCGGGCAACCCATGCCAGGCTCTCACCACCTTCATGCTGAAGAACTTCCTCCTCGTGTCCAGTCTGAATCTTCCCTCCTCCAGCTTTGCTCCATTCCCCCTAGTCCTGTCACTACCTGATAGTCTGAAAAGTCCCTCCCCAGCTCTTTTGTAGCCCACTTCATATCTTGGAAGGCCACAAGAAGGTCACCTGGGAGCCTCCTCTTCTCCAGACTGAACAGCCCCAACCCTTTCAGTCTGTCCTCACAGCAGAGCAGTTTCAGCCTTCTGAGCATCCTTTTGGTCCTTCTCTGGACACCCTCCAGCATCTCCACATCCCTTTTGTAACAGGGGCTCCAGAACTGGGTGCAGTACTCCAGGTGGGGNGGTGGTGGACAGGGAGTGAGGGGGAAATCTAAATAAAACAATTGTATTGCATGCAAGGAACATAAGAACATTTAATACATTGATCAAGCAATTTAAAGTTCTGCAAAAGCCATTCAATCATCATTACAATAAATGAGCAAAGAAATAAACAAAAACGAGGAGCTTTCCACCACAACTAAGTCTAATGCTGGGGATGACTATAAATTGGGGCAGGAGTGGCTGGAGAGGAGTCCTGCAGAAAAATATCTGGAGGTGTTGGTCAGTAACAGGCTCCATATGAGCCAGCAGTGTGCCCCAACAGCCAAGAGATTCAACCACATCTTGGGGTGCATCAGATATAGCAAAATCAGCCCAGCAAATGAGGTGTTTGTCTGGCTGTACTCAGCACTGGTGCAGTCTCACATTGAGTACTGTGCAGTTTTGGGCCCCACCATTGCAAAAGGCTGTTATGCTTGAATGCTTCCATAGGAGGGCAACAAAGCTGGTGAAAGGGCTGGAAGCAATATCCTATGAGAAGCAGTTGATTATTGGATTTGTCTATGTCGTGGTAGGTCTAAGCAGGCCAAAATAGGCTTATACATGTCCTGGTTTGCCCAGACATGTTCCCCTGCTCCCCCTCCTCCTATACTGGGGGAAGCAACAGCGGGAAAGAGGACAAAAGCCCTGGCTGCACCTAATGTGGTCAAGTTTGGCAAAGTGCCATCCTGATTGGCTAATCTATGTCCAAAGACCCATTAGTCTTGGGTTGTATTGATAAAAAGGGATAAGCAGGTAGCACAAGGGGTGCTCTGCCATTGTATCTGTGCTTGCTAACTACCTCATTGCATCCTGAGTTGTGTGGAACTCCATGACCAGGAGCAGGCTCTAAATGCCTGCTGCACAGCCAGCCTGACATTGTGCCAAGCCTGCACATGGCATTGCATCCTGCCTGCCCCTCCGCAAAGCTGCTGCTGAATGGGAAGTCAAGAGGAACCAGGTCAGAGCCTGTGCCAGACTCCAGCTGGCTGAGAAAACAGCCTGGGAAAACTCCAAAGCCTTTAACGGCTTTGAGACCACTGACAGCAACCCCTCTATGTGTTTTGGGTACTGTCTGATAATGTTTTCTGAGTAAATACTTAAGGCCTTTTGTAATCACTAATTGCCTTCTACCATAAGCAGAAAGGAGCTTCCTGCATCCATCCAGTGGCTGAGCAGGATACTGAACTGCCAGCAGTGTAGTGACCGCAGGAACCATCTCTTCCAGTATGATGTTTGCCTTTACTGGGTACCTCTTACACTGTTCTATTTCTGCCTGTCCCCTGTGTGTATAGATTTCCAAACTGTGCATTTTGAACTTGTAACTAAGTTTTCTGGCAAGATTTAATGTTAATGAACAATTTTCATAGTTGTTAGTAATCTTTGCCTGGATATCAAAATTAATACTGATTGTTGATTTTACATCATTCATAACAGTCTAGTTTGGAGAGAAAGAGGCTGAGGGGAAACTTCATTGGTCTCTACAGTTTCCTGAGAAGGCAGTTAGGAAAAGGAAATGATGATCTCCTTGTTACTCAGTGACAGGATATGTGGGAATGACTCAAAGTTGCATCAGGGGAGGTACAAACTGGACTCTAGGAAACATTTGGTTGCTGAGAGAGTGACCAAACACAGGAACAGCCTTCCCAGAGAAGTGGTTGATGCTCCAAGCCTGTTAGTGTTTAAGAGGTGTTTGGACAGTAATGCCCTGAATAAAGTTGCTTTAACTTTATCAGATGAGAAGTTCTCCAGCAGTTGGATTAGATGATCATTGTTGGTACACTCTAACTGAACTAATCTATTTTATTTGGATAATAAAGTACCTATAATCAAAAGAGGAATGTCAAAAAATAATATAGTCCTGACTGAAGTCTGAAGTTCTGAGTACAGAACACTGTTAAGTAGAATTCCTTTCCTTGATAATAGTGTGACAATCAAAAAGAACTACAGATTAGTTCAGTCAGAAAGATACTGAAATATTTTAGTCCATGACTTTATGAGGGCTAAAGAGCATCTCCAACAAAACCAGGGAGTTCTTTTATAGAGATAGAGAAGAGTAAAGAACTTTCCAGTCATGAAATTCAGTCTTCTGCCTGGCCATTTAGTCTCAGAAATTCATCAAGATCTGACACGAATTTCTTTAGGTCCCCTTTCCTTGTTGTCAAAAGTTGCTTTTTGGAAGACATACAAACACCAAATCTATTCCTGTCTTTTAAGAATAATATGCAATGGGAAAAGGAAGAGTGAGGGATCATTTGAAGCTTAATGGAGTGAAGATTGTGATACTCCCAAATTCCACTTCCCAGCTAATGGGAAAGTTTCACCTCCGTGGTTCATTGTCATAGAAGTTATTGTATCAACTATGCAAGATGTGTTTATACTTTCCTAGACCCAAAGAAGCTTATGGATTTAAACTGGCAGAGAGGAGATTTAGACTGGATGTTAGGAGGAAGTTCTTTACAGTGAGGGTGGTGAGGCACTGGCACAGGTTGCCCAGGGAGGTTGTGGCTGCTCCCTCCCTGGAGGTGTTCAAGGCCAGGTTGGATGAGTCCTTGATTGACCTGTGCTAGTGGGAGGTGTGCCTGCCTATGGCAGGGAGTTGGAACTAGATAATCTTTGAGTTCCCTTCCAACCTTCCCATTCTATGATTCTATAAGCTTAAAAATTTGGATTTTTTGCTAAGCCAGAAAGAAATGTTATAAATTATATAGGAGCAATCTTATTTCATTGTTTCTCTACTAAAAGTCTCCCTAAGGAATTTTTTCCATTGCAGTTCTGGTCCACTTGATTGTGTACAGTGATACTGAAAATGTGTAAACTCCAGAAATTTTTTAGTGTTCTGATGGGTGTCCCAAAGGTGATGAAGAAACAACCTGAAGTTATTTGTCGTGGATTATTTAAAACCCACCAGTTCCCATTAGAATAAACTTTACTCATCTTATGCAAGTAATCAAGTCTGTCATTAGTATTTGACTATTTCTTTGGAAGGGTCATTTTTTTTTTCATGGAATCATGATTTTTATTTTTATTTTTTTTTCCAAGTAAGCCTTAGTAATGCAGAAATAAATAAAAACTCATTAAAAATAATCATTCAAAAAGAAAAATACCATAAATGAGACTACTGGAAGTTTCCAATTTAAGCTTGGGTTTTTCAAAAATAGATGAATATTTACATGGAGATGGGAAGTCTGAGTTTTATCTGAACATGTCTGTCCATCCCTAGTTCTCACAGGCTTGGTAGAAAGACCACCTTCATTACTCACATACCTAAATGACTCTGTTAACAAGTCCTTCTAATTGCCATATGGAACTAGAGATCTGAGAAAGATATTTATAAGAAACAGAAACTGTAGAAAAGGATATTCTCTCCTTTATTAATCTGATGCCAACATTTTGCTAATTAAACCACCACATGTCTCATGTCACTTCCTACGTAGGTCACTGGAAGAGGAGATACATTTGAGCAACCTTAAGGATGAATCCCAGGGGAGCATCCCACAAACGCATGGTATTTAAGCTTGCAAGTGTATCAAAGAAATCACAGACTACATTCCAGTCAAAATCACAGACGTGGCATGACACAATTAGAAGATTTATTGATTCTTTGGGCTAGAGATCTCACAGCTTGCACTGGGAGCTCTACACCCACCAGAACCAACAGATTTGCTTCATCACAAATAATCTTTCCAAACTAGCGCGGAGAAGTTTGCAAAGTTGAAACTGCCTGAGTTCAACTTTGCTTGTTTTCAACTTTGTTTCTATTTTAACCTAACTATAAACTGAACACATTTTGTATTAATCTCATGTGTCAGCACCCTGAATTACTGGCACCCAGCCCGCGATAGCAGGAGCACTTATCAAGTAAAGTGGGTAAAACGCAATAAGCAGTATTTTCTTCAGACCACTTACCATCTGCCTGCACGAGGAGTTCTTACCTCTTTAGGTAGTTCTTCTTTGAGGAATAGCGATCAGAAATCAGAATCATGGTCAGCAGGGCAAGGGAGGGGATTCTGCCCATCTAATCTGCTCTCAGCAGACCCCACCTGGAGTCCTGTGTGCAGTTCTGGAGCCCTCAGCACAGGAAGGACATGGAAAAGTTGGAGTGGGTCCAGAGGAGGCCACAAAGATGCTCAGAGGGCTGCAGCAGCTCTGTTCTGAGGACAGACTGAGAGAGTTGGGGCTCTGCAGCCTGGAGAAGAGAAGGCTTCCAGGAGACCCAATAGTAGCCTTCCAGTATCTGCAGGGGACTACAGGAAGGCTGAGAAGGGACTATTGACAAGGTCTTGCAATGCCAGGACAAGGGGCAATGGGTTTGAACTGGCAAAGGGAAGATTTAGACTGGATGTTAGGAGGAAGTTGTTTGCAGTGAGGGTGGTGAGACACTGGCACAGGTTGCCCAGGGAGGTTGTGGAGCACATAAGCACAGAATGTCTTCAATCACATGCTATGCTTCTGTGCTCCACAACCTCCCTGGAGGTGTTCAAGGCCAGGTTGGAGGAGGCCTTGAGTGACCTGTACTAGTGGGAGGTGTCCCTGCCTTTGTTAGGAAGTTGGAACTAGACGATCTTTGAGATTCCTTCCAACCTTACCATTCCAAACTTATCATTCAAAAAATGGTCAGGATCTGTTCACAGACACAGGGCTCTAAGAATAGTTGGCTATGTCCTCTACTTACGCTGTTTATAACTCAGTTATGTGTTTCCCATAGCTCGGCTCAGGTATGAAATGGTTCTTTTAAAATAATTTCTTGGGACTGAATACTTTTCTTTAGAAAAACTTACCTTTTCCTTTCCTTGGTAGCATGTAAAGGTGCTGTTTCTGTCAACAGAAATGACTTTGTTCAACATTTGAATATGTTCAGTGAATAGCCACAAAAATGGTTAAGGGTCTAAAGCACTTCTATGAGAAAAGGCTGAGAGAACTGGGACTGTTTAGCCTACCAAAGAGAAGGTTCAAGATGGTTTTTGTTAATGTATATAGATACCTGAAATGAAGGTGTTAACAGGACAATGTCAGGGGCTCTTCAGTGGTGTCCAGTGACAGCTCGAGGCAGTGGGTAGAGGAGGCTCCAGCTAAACGTAAGGAAATATTTTTTTAACTGTGAGGCTCACAGAACTTGGGAAAAGGTTGCTCAGAGACATTGTGGAATTTTTATGCTTGGAGATAGATATTCCAAATCAGTGTGGACATGGTACTGAGAAATTGGCTGAAGTAGGGTGGTTTAGACCAGGTGACCTCCAGAGTGCCAACCAACCTCTCCCATTCTGTATCCACAGGTCTGGGGTGGAGTAAATTTGCTTCCTTAGACTTCCTCTTCGGAGCAAGAGATCCCTGTCAGTTCTTCACAGGCAAACAAGTAACATAATCAGTTTGTCAGCTAACCTAAAATCATGAAAGGGTCACATTAAATCTGTGGACTTCCTTGCCATGATCTCATCCATACTTGTGGTCCATCAATCATTATTTGTCTCTGAGAAAGTCCCTGTCATGGCTATAACTTAACAGAATTGTAGATTCATTAAGCCTCGAAAAGACCTTTAAGATCATAGAGCCCAACCACAGCCCAACTACCTTGACCACTAAACTACATCCTGAAGTGTCACACACACCTCCAGGGATGGCAGATCCACCACCTCCCTGAGCAGTCTGTACCCATGCCTCACCACACTTTCAGTAAAGAATTTTTTCCTCATGTCCAATCTAAACTGAAGCCCATTTTCTCTCATCCTGTCACTGGTTCCTTGGGAGAAGAAAGAAAGAGGTCAATCTTGCCCATGTTGTTTCTCTGGTGCAAAGAATGAAAGAACAGCTTAAGTTAAGCAAATACCACATTAAAGTACAATAAAACTGATAAATCTTCTGCCTTTCTCTCCCTTTTCAGAACTTCCATTATTGTGGCTCTGGGAAACTATCAGAACTTCTGTGTTGAAATCCATTTTAGTAAAGCACCCAAGCATACTCTAAATTTTGAACACAGCAGTGGAATTCCTTGTGTGCTTGAAGTTTGATGCACTCCTAAGTACCTACTCCATCCAGAGAAGCCTCCCTTCACCCTGATGAAGTCAAGGGAGTCTTGACTGTTCTCTGGTACTCCAGAATAATAAACTAAGAATAATAAATTAAGTGAACCAAGGTCACTTAAATGATAAAACTCTGTGGCTTAAAGTTGATACCTGTGTGCTGGTTTGAGGCTAATTGGAATACTTTAAGGAAAAAAAAAATTATATTATAGGCTGTGAAAAGCAAACACTGGTGATGTCTGCTTCACTCATAGGCTTGCTGAGATGTATAAGAACAAGAACATGAATAAAGATAACACAGAGAGTCTCTGTCTCTCTTGGAGCTTGTGTGTCTTCTGGCCTCTCTGCTGAGTAATCTAACTAACCACTCTGCTTCTAACCCCACCTTGCCCATCCTCCAAACTCACCTTGCACTTAAGCCAAACCCTGGGATAAGGTAGAGGGGTGGGAAGAAGGTGGAAGGGTGGTTGGGAGCCCCTCCTGGGGACTCTGATTTCTGGGAGGGGAGTTGTGTTTCTGTATTACCTTTAACTCGTATATGTCTGTAACCATTCCTGTCTGTTGTGTCTATCTGCTTGTCCATTGTGCTGAGCTGTAAATAGAGCTTCAGTCCTTAACTTCCAGCCATTTTTGTAGTGTGGGGTAGGCAGGTAACTCCCAAACCATCACAACCTGTGAAACACCTTTGTGACGGTAACCAAAATCACATATAGGTGGAGTGTTTCTGATGAAGTTTTAATGTCTTCCTACAGAGTTGTACATTGTGAGAAAATTTCACTAGCAAAGACTAATCAGAAGGAAGATAAGTCAGAAGGAAGAGAGCATCCTTTTGGTGACTCTCTGCTGCTATTTAAAAATGAGGCACCCTAGAATCAGGGGTAGCTCTAGGCACTTCAGCATGCCTGGCTGCCTGATCCATTTACATCGCTTTCTGACCTCAGCCTCCACTGGGTAGTAATACAAGGAGCAGCATCTTATTTTTAGGCATAAAAGACTCCCTTGACTTCATCAGGGATGAAGGGAGGCTTCTCTGGATGGAGTAGGTACTTACGAGTGCACTAAACTTCAAGTACGCAAAGAATTCCACTGCTTTCATGGGTGTTCAAAATTTAGAGTATGCTTGGGTGCTTTACTGAAATGGATTCCAACACAGAAGTTCTGAGAGTTTCCCAGAGCCATAATAATGGAAATGCTAAAAAGGAGGAGAAGATTTATCAGTTTTATTATACTTTAATGTGGTATTTCCTTAGCTTAAACTATTCATTGAAGTTGTCCTTCACTGAAGTCATTAACCCTGGGTTGTTGGGTTTTTTTTAATTATTATTATTTTAAATGTGTTTTGTTTTGTTTTTTTTTTAATTATTATTTTAAATAACTATTTAAAATCATTAAAGAATTGATTAGCTTAAAAGAATTAAATAATTATTTAATTGTTTGACCTACTTAAATGATTGTATATTTTAAAATAAATAAATCATTGGAACACATCTGCAGCAGAGCATATTTTGTCACTGAAACAAAAATAAATTCAGTAGCTGTGTTTGGAAGGAGGAGGATCTTAAACTGATTTAAAAAAAAAAATTAAAATTAATGTGTTTTTTTTTTTCATTAAATTTCTTCTTTTGACAGTTCTGGAAATATGAAGTGGCCACCTTCTCAAAATTCAGTCAGGCCTTTCGCTTTCAAAGTGTGCAATCTATGCAACAAATATCTTGCTTTCTCCTGGGAAACTTTCCCTTTAAAGATGTCAAATTACATGTGAAGGGCTAATTTCCATCTGGAGAACTTATCAGCGAGGATCTTTCTTCTTCACAGCCTTGGGAGGGAAATATTTTCCTCTTGAATAACTTTTTTTTTTT
>VWZE01003720.1:48085-60738 GCA_013396675.1 Eubucco bourcierii
TGCCTATTAATTTTCACTAACCACTTTTGTTCTAACCCTCCTGGCCAATCCTCCTAATTTACCTTGCATGTAAGGCCACCCTGGGAGCGCTCAGCGCAGCGCAGGGAGTAGAGCGGGCTGAGCTGAGCAACCTCGGGCCTCCTCCCACTTCCTCCTTGGTGCCGTGCCTCGCCCTCCCAGGGTGGCCTTACACGCAAAGTAAATTAGGAGGATGGGCCAGGGGGGGTTAGAAGAAAAGTGGTTAATGAAAATTAATCGGCAGAGGAGCCAGAGCCAGAAGTTGCCAGACCGCCTGAGCTGCTCTCCCCAGCAAGAGACAGACAGAGACTCCCTTATCTATATTTTGATTGTTGTTCCCAAACAATTTTTTTCAGCAAGCCTATGAGTGAAGCAGACATCAACATGTTCTCCTTTCACAGCCTATAGTGTAATTTTCTGAATTAAAATATTCCAATTAGCCTCAAACCAGCACAGTTGTACTGCCGTTAAAGTTTATCATCCAATCAGCTGCATTTAAATTTACTAATACTATTAAAACTTTTGATTGAGTGACTACATAAGCATTTCCAGTTTGGTGCCCAGGATGTCATGTGGGACAGAGTCAAATGCCTTATTCAGGTCCAGGTAGATGACATCAGTTGTCCTTCCCTTGTCCACTGTCACTGTGACTTCATCATAAAAAGCCACCAAATTTGTCAGGAAAGATTTGCCCTTGGTGGAGCCATTGCTGGTTAACTTTTCACAGGTAACTTTTCAGCAGAGACCTTGAGAATCTGGCCACATTTAGAATTAACTGGCACAATCCCAGCTGATTCCCTGGGGATCATGTATAAATATACAATCTAGTATAGAAGACATTCATTTAAAAAAAAAAAAAAAAACAATTCTAAGCTGCAAGTTTTTCTGATGAATGCATATTTTTAGCTGTTTAAGAAAAACAATGTACAACTTTAAGTGCTGCAGGTTTTGAGGAGAAAGTTCTTCACTCTCAGAGTCATTGGTTACTGCAATGGGTTGCCCAGGGAGGTGGGGGAGTCAGCGTCCCTGGAGGTGTTCAAGGCAGGTTTGGACGTGGCACTTGGTACCATGGTCTGGTCTTGAGGTCTGTGGTATTGGGTTGGACTTGATGAGCTTTGAGGTCTCTTCTAACCCTGGTGATACTGTGAGACTGTGATACTGTGTGTGATATATGCTCATTTCCTTCCTTTTAATTAGCAGCAATCATACGCTACAAGAAGTCTAATTCCAACCTAGCAAAAATGGGTTAGAGCAGAGCCACTGTTGTACTTTTGTATTGCAAAGTAGGATTCTGAGACACACAGTAACCTTAAACTCTGATGCAGAGACAAATATATTCTATTCGGTTTGGAGCAATGAAGCTCATAAATTTATGTAAAGTGTAATAAAAAGTAAAAGTTGTTGCCATTATCATTAAAAGTGGATTCACCAGATTGAGCTGAACTGATTGCTCTTGACAGCCCAGAAGATATTTATATTTTCACTGAACTTTTTCTATCAATTTTTCATCACTAAACTATTTACTCTTGCTGGTTGAGCTTGATTTTGACTCCCTTGATTGTTCATATGGGAAGTAAATGATGACGTATTTAATTTTCATTACTCCTCTGAGCCTATACAGTTTGAGATGCTTGGTTTGATGTATTCTGTTCACATTATATTACTTTAATTCCCTCTTATCTCTAGGTTTGTACTTAAATACTTTTATTAAAAGGAAGAAACCTTCCAACAAGACAAAACCTAAGGCATTAGGAAAAAAAAAAAAAAAACTACAGAAAGAAAAGGAATCTTAGGTATTAGAAGATGCCTTTTGAGCTCTTCTGGCTGGTATTAAACTTCGTTGCAGCACACAATCAGTATTCAAAGTTCCTTTGCAAACTCAACAAGCATGCAGAGCAAGGAACTTAAAAGTGGATTCATGTGCTGAAGGGAGTCAGAGTATGTAGGAAAACATTCTGTATTAGCTGGATATGTGAGCAATCCAATCCAAAGTTGTGCTAACTGCTAAATTGTAAGCTGAAGTTTCACAGCCCACATGAAAAAAGGCAACTTGCAAGCAGCCCCCAGAGGAATGAGAAACAACGACCAAAGACACAGGCTACAGCAGCCTGCAGAAAAACAAGGGCCAAGCAGGAAGATTAAAAGCAAAACAAGAGGCATTCTGAACAGATAGAGATGCACCAACTGCTTGGTTCCTTACAGTTCACACCTTAAATGAATCAGACCAACTAGAGAATTCCACCAGAGTTTGTATTTGGGCGATTTGGGCCAGCTGGCTGGGGCAACAGCTTGTCCCTTAATGGTTTGGACCAATTGCTTTGTAATGGGCTGGCCTGAACAGTCTGTTAGAAGAGTATATAAATGCGTGTTCATAAGGCATTTGACTCTGTCTCACATGACATCCAGGTCACCAAAATAGAAAAACATGGGTTGGATGGGTGGGGCACTGCTGGGTAAGGAATTGGTTGGATGGTGGCACACAGAGAGTGGTGATCAAGGGCACAATGTCCACCTGGAGAAGAGTCCCAAGTGACGTCCCTCAGGGGTCAGTGCTGGCACCAGTGCTGTTTAACATCTTTGTCAGTGACATGGACAGAGGAATCAGTGCAGCCTCAGCAAGTGTGCAGCTGGCACCAAGCTGTGTGGCACAGTCGACTTGCTGGAGGGCAGGGATCCATCCAGCGGGACCTGGACAGGCTGCAGAGCTGTGCCCAGGCCAACCTCAGGACATTCAACAAGGCCANTCTGCTCTCCTCAGACCCACCCTGGAGTCATCTGTGTAGCTCTGGAACCCCCAGCACAGGAAGGACATGGAAGTGTTGGAGTGGGTCCAGAGGAGGCCATGAAGATGCTCAGAGGGCTGCAGCAGCTCTGCTGTGAGGACAGGCTGAGAGAGTTGGGGCTCTGCAGCCTGGAGACGAGAAGGCTTCCAGGAGACCTTAGAGTAGCCTTCCAGTATCTGAAGGGGGCCTACAGGAAGGCTGGGGAGGGATTATTTACAAGGTCTTGCAATGACAGGACAAGCGGCAATGGGTTTGAACTGGCAGAGGGGAGATTGAAAGTGGATGTTAGGAGGAAGTTCTTTACAGTGTGGGTGGTGAGACACTGGCACAGGTTGGCCAGGAAGGTTGTGGCTGTTCCCTCCCTGAAAGTGTTCAAGGCCAGGTTGGATGAAACCTTGAGTGACCTTTACTAGTGGGAGGTGTCCCTGCCTGTGGCAGGGGGTTGGAACTGGATGATCTTTGAGGTCCCTTCCAAACTTGCTATTTTATGATTCTATGGTTCTATGATTCTATATTTTTCAAATGCAGTGAGAAAAAAAAATGAACTTGGTCTTGGAAATATAAATCAGACTTTTCTCAGTCTGTAGTTAAAACGTAACAGGAGAATGTTGGGATTTGTACTGCTGTGGTCTGATGAAAAAAAAAAGAAGTAAATTTGATAAACAAGACAAAACCCAGAACCAAACAAAAACCAACCAAACAAAAAACCCCAAATCAATACAAAACAAAACAAAACAAAAAACCAAATACCCAACCAAACAAAAAAAAACCAACCCCAAACTCCAAGCAATAAAACCTTGTCTTGGTGTGAGATTTCAAGTATGAGTTGTATGCTGATATACCATATGTAAGCCCAGCAAATCATGCCTTCTGCTGAAACTTAAAAGCTGGGCAAGAGGCAATGATTTGAAATTAGGTGAGTAGACTCAGATTGGATGTTAGGAACAAGTTCTGCACCATGAGAGTGTTGGAACATTGCAACGGGTTGCCCAGGGAGGTAGTTGAGGCCCTATCCCTGGAGATATTTATGATCAGGCTGGACAAGGCTCTGAGCAACCTGATCTAGTGGAGGATGTCCCTGCTGACTGCAGGGGGATTGGACTGGATGACCTTTGGAGGTCCCTTCCAACTCAAACCAAGCAGTGACTCAGTGATGTTATCTTCCAAATATCTGACTTTTTTTTTCTTTTTTCTTCCTCAAGAAAACTACTGAAGTGAGTGGTATGTACCCCCAAACTGGGGACCTGCTGATCCCTAACCAGATGTAATATTACTAGTGATATGTTTAAAGATACTAAAACACAAGAAAAATGTTGATAAATGTTATATACCAACAATGAATCAAGGATATTTAATAGCTAAGGGTAGTACTAAATTCAAGCCAATTCACATCATTTTTTGGTGGTTATTTATCTTTCAACAGTGATATTTAGTTAGGACTTGAATTGAAAGGTGATCATAGAATCACAGAATGTCAGGGGTTGGAAGGGATCTTGAAAGCTCATCCAGTCCAACCCTCCTGCCAGAGCAGGATGTCCTAGACCAGATCACACAGGAACACATCCAGGCAGGTTTTGAATACCTCCAGAGGGGGAGATTTGTGATGATTTGGGAGTTCCCCGCACCCCCCACCCCCCACCCNTCCCAACCACCCTTCCACCTTCTCCCCACCCCTGTACCTTACCCCAAGGTTTGCCTTACACGCAAGGTAAATTAGGAGGATGGGCCAGGGGAGGTTAGAAGAAAAGTGGTTAGTGAAAATTAATCGGCAGAGGAGCCAGAGCCAGAAGCTGCCAGACCGCCCAAGCTGCTCTCCCCGCAAGAGACAGACAGAGACTCACTTATCTATGTTTTGGTTACTGTTCCCAAACAATTTTTTCAGCAAGCCTATGAGTGCAGTAGACATCACCATGTTTTCTTTTCACAGCCTATAGTGTCATTTTCTCTATTAAAATATTCTAATTAGCCTCAAACCAGCACAAGATTTCACAACCCCCCTGGGCAACCTGTTCTAGTGCTCTGTCGCTCTCACAGGGAAAAAAATTCCTCCTCATGTTTAAATGAAACTTCCTATGCCTCAACTTCCACACATTGCTCCTTGTCCTTTCAATGGGCATCACCCAGTAGAGCCTGGCTCCAATGACTGGCACTCACCCTATAGATAATTTATATGTATGATGTCTCCATGAGCTCATTGATTACCACACCAATATATTACAAGAAGCATTTGCTGCACCTAAGGCTGCAGCTATTTCAGTACATATTGTGTCACATCCAGCCTGAAAACTTACCCTTATTTCCTTTTTGTATCGCCTTTGACCCACCAAGCTTTACAAACTGCTGCTGAAAAAGTATTGTTTTGCTCTTCTTAGTGTTTCTACTCACAGAGTAAGATTACTCTGTTTTACCTCTCATCTGAAGGAATAAGAGCATGCATTCCCATCACCCTTCTGTCAGTACTCCTGGAAATGACACAGGCATTGTATTTCATACAGTCCTAGCTTATCAAAAAAAAAACACCTTAGTGCTTTTCTGCTTCTATCTCCTTTCCAACCTTAAGTCAAAGCCAAATGAGTTTCATCAGGAACCTACTTTGCAGCAAAAAACCCCAATAACAACAAACTCCACCCCAACAAGAACAACAAAACCCAATAAAAGAAAAAAAAAAGGCCAACAACAACAAAAAAAATCCCACCCTAACAAGAGCAACGAACCAACCAAAACCCAACAAAACTTGTCAACAACAAACTTCACCCCAAGAACGACCAACCAACCAACACACAATCAAAAGACACAACAACAAACTCCACCCCAACAAGCACAACCAACCAACCAATCCCCAATAAAAGAAAAAACACAACAAAAAACCCCACCCCACCAAAACCGACCAACCAACCAAAACCCAACAGCAACAAAAAAACCCACAACAAACTCCACCCCAAGAACAACCAACCAACCAAAACCCAACAACAACAAAAGAACTAACAACAAACTCCACCCCAAGAACAACCAACCAACCAAAACCCAACAACAACAAAAGAACTAACAACAAACTCCACCCCAAGAACAACCAACCAACCAAAACCCAACAACAACAAAAGAACTAACAACAAACTCCACCCCAAGAACAACCAACCAACCAAAACCCAATTAAAAACCACAACAAACTCCACCCCAACAAGAACAAACAACCAACCAATACCCAATAAAAGAAAAAAATACAACAAAACTCCCACCCCACCAAAAACAACCGATCAATCAACCAAAACCCAACAACAACAAAAAAACCCCAACAAACTCCACCCCAAGAACAATCAAACAACCAAAACCCAACAACAACAGAAAAAACCAACAAATTCCACCCTGAGAACAACCAAACAACCAAAACCCAATTAAAAACACAACAACAAACTCCACCCCAACAAGAACAACCAACCAACCAACATCCAATAAAAGAAAAAACACAACAAAAAGCCCACCCCACCAAAACCAACCAACCAACCAAGCAAAACCCAACAACAAAAAAACCCCAACAACAAACTCCACCCCAAGAACAACCAACCAAGCAAAACCCAACAACAACAACAACAAAACCTAACAGCTGACTCCATCCCAAGAACAACCAAACAACCAAAACCCAGTCAAAAAACACAACAACAAACTCCACCCCAACAAGAACAACCAACCAACATCCAATAAAAGAAAAAACACAACAAAAAGCCCACCCCACCAAAACCAACCAACCAACCAAGCAAAACCCAACAACAAAAAAACCCCAACAACAAACTCCACCCCGAGAACAACTAACCAACCAAAAGCCAGTTAAAAAACACAACAAACCACCCCAAGAACAACCAACACCCAATAAAAGAAAAAACAACAAAATCCCCACCCCAATAAAAAAACCCAACCAACCAAAACCCAACAAAAAAACCCCAACAACAACAAACTCCACCCCAACAAGAACAACCAACCAACCAACACCCAATAAAAGAAAAAAACACAACAAAAAACCCCACCCCACCAAAAACAACCAACCAACCAAAACCCAACAAGAAAAAAACATCGACAACAACAAACTCCACCCCAAGGACAACCAACCAGCCAAAACCCACTTAAAAAACCCAACAACAAACTCCATCCCAACAAGAAAAATCAACTAACCAAAGCCCAATAAAAAAAAAAAACACCAAACCAAAAACCCGACCCCAACAAAAGCAACCAACCAAGACCCAACAAAAGAAAAAAAGAAACAAAACCA
The DNA here is from genome assembly GCA_013396675.1 of Eubucco bourcierii. Taxonomy (NCBI): domain Eukaryota; kingdom Metazoa; phylum Chordata; class Aves; order Piciformes; family Ramphastidae; genus Eubucco; species Eubucco bourcierii. The sequence continues at coordinate 55,148 of VWZE01003720.1, forward strand.
ACCAACCAAAATCTGTTCTCTGAACTAATTCCTCACTGTGTGGGTTTGAGGCTAATTGGAATATTTTAATAGAGAAAATGACACTATAGGCTGTGAAAAGAAAACATGGTGATGTCTACTGCACTCATAGGCTTGCTGAAAAAAATTGTTTTGGGAAGAGAAAACCAAAACATAGATAAGTGAGTCTCTGTCTGTCTCTTGCAGGGAGAGCAGCTTGGGTGGTCTGGCAGCTTCTGGCTCTGGCTCCTCTGCCGATTAATTTTCAGTAACCACTTTCCTTCTAACCCCCCCTGGCCCATCCTCCAAACTCACCTTGCGCGTAAGGCAAACCTTGGGGTAAGGTACAGGGGTGGGGAGAAGGTGGAAGGGTGGTTGGGAGCCCCTCCTGGGGTCTCTGATTTCTGGGAGGGGAGTTGTGTTGCTGTATTCCCTTTAACTTGTCTATGTCTGTAACTATTCCTGTTTGTTGTGTCTATCTCTGCTTGTACATTGTGCTGAGCTGTAAATAGAGCTTCAGTCCTTAACTTCCAGCTGGCTGAGTCTAGTCTGGGTCATTTTACAAAGTGTGGGGGGGTAGGGAACTCCCAAACCACCATACTCACAATTTCTTAATTTCAGCAGCCACTAGGGTTTCCTTTGCTTGTTCTACTCTTATCCAGAAATGTATCTAGCAATAAAATAATCTTTTTATTCAGTCCCATGCTGTGCACATTCTCTCTGAATAGACTCCTGACTTGACTTCATATCCAGAATGCTTGTAATTAATTTCTAGTCTTGAGGTAGAAGCCTCTTTTTCTTGCTTGTCAGCTACAAAACTCTTTGCTCTGTTTATAGATTTCTGAAATTAATTATCATTGCCCAAAGTCTTTTGTATTTCTTGGTTTTAATTGCTATGACTTACAAACTTCCTCAGCTTCAAAAAGATTTGAACAAAGATCCCCATTCAGTGAGCAGCACACCTTACAAAGTTGCAGTTCTTACACAACCTGTAAGGACAGATATGTAGCAACAACAGGCAGAAAGTCACAGGAAGCATAATGAAGCTGGTAAATTTATGCTTCAGATAGACAGACATGTGAGAGAATGGAATGGGATGGAGATTTCCACCTGTTCTCACACTCTGAAGCTTGTAGAACCATAGAATCATAGAATGGTAAGGTTGGAAGGGACCTCAAGGATCATCCAGTTCCAAACCCCTGCCATAGGCAGGGACACCTCCCACTAGCACAGGTCACACAAGGTCTCCTCCAACCTGGCCTTGAACACCTCCAGGGAGGGAGCAGCCACAGCCTCCCTGGGCAACCTGTGCCAGTGTCTCACCACCCTCACTGCAAACAACTTCCTCCTAACATTCACTTTCAATCTCCCCTCTGCCAGTTCAAACCCATTACCCCTTGTCCTGGCATTACAAGACCTTGTCAATAGTCCCTCCCCAGCTTTCCTGTAGCCCCCTTCAGATACTGGAAGGCTACTCTAAGGTCTCCTGGAAACCTTCTCTTCTCCAGGCTGCAGAGCCCCAAGTCTCGTAGCCTGTTATCTGAGCTTGTGCCTGAGCACAGGCTTGCCTTAACAGTTTGACTAACACTCAGTGTGTTTAGATTCATGTTCAGATTCAGTCAGCTCAACTGCAGCCCAGGAGAACAGGAGTATCTACTATATGACAAGAGGCTTGCTGTCATATGTATCTTAATATCAAATATCTTAACTTTAAATAATAATTCTGTTTTCACACGCTGTAGCATTGAGACTCAGAGGGTGTATTTAAAAACAAAGAAACAAAAATGAAAAAAAAAGACAACCAACCAACACCCAACAAAAGAAAAAAAAACCCCAAACAACAAAAAAACCCACCCCAACAAAAACAATCAACCAATGAAAACTCCATAACAGAAAAAACAACAAAAACGCCACTCCAACAAAAACAACCAACCAAACTCAATAAAATAAAAAAAACAACAAAACACACCCCAACAAAAACAACCAACCAACCAAAACAGAAGTAAAAAACAAACCCCCCAAAAAATCCCAACCAACCAAAACCCAATAAAAGAAAAAAACAACAACAAACTTCACCCCAACAAGAACAACCAACCAACCAAAACCCAACAAAAGATAAAAAACAACAAAAAATCCCCATCCCAACTAAAAAGCCCCATCCAAACTAAACCAACCAACCAAAACCCAACAGCAACAAACTTCACCCCAACAAGAACAACCAACCAACCAGAACACAACAAAAGATAAAAAACAACAAAAAACCCCATACCAACAAAAAAAACCCAACAAAAAACCCCCATCCCAAATAAAACAACCAATCACCCAAAACCCAACAAAAGATAAAAAACCCAACAAAACCTCCCCATCCAAACTAAAACAACCAACCAATCAAAACCCAACAACAACAAACTCCACCCCAACCAAAACAACCAACCAACCAAAACACAACAAAAGATAAAAAACAACCAAAACCCCCCATCCCAACTAAAACATTCAACCAACCAAAACCCAACAAAAGATAAAAAACAACCAATAAAGCCCATCCCAACTAAAAAACCCCATCCAAACTAAAACAACCAACCAAAACCCAACAAAAAATAATAAAATAAAACCAATCCCAACAAAAAAACCCCACCCCAACAAGAACAACCAACAAACCAAAACCCAATAAAAGAAAAAAAAACAAAGAAACCCCACTCCACCAAAACCAACCAACCAACCAAAGCCAATAAAAAAATCCCAACAACAAACAACCAACCAAAACCCAACAAAAGATAAAAAACAACCAAAAATCCCCATCCCAACTAAAAAACCCCATCCAAACTAAACCAACCAACCAATCAAAACCCAACAACGACATACTTCACCCCAACAAGAACAACCAATCAACCAGAACACAACAAAAGATAAAAAACAACCAAAAAACCTCCATCCCAACGAAAAAACTCCACCACAACAAGAACAACCAACCAACCAAAACCCAACAAAAGTTAAAAAACAAAAAAACCCAACCCAATCCCAACAAAAAAAACTCCATCCCAACTAAAACAACCAACCAAACAAAACCCAACAAAAGATAAAAACCAAAGAAACCAAATCCCAACAAAAAAACCCCATCCCAACTAAAACAACCAACCAGCCAAAACCCAACAACAAATTCCACCCCAACAAGAACAAACAACCAACCAAAACCCCCCATCCCAACTAAAAAACCCCATCCAAACTAAAACAAACAAGCAACCAAAACCCAACAACAAACTCCACCCCAACAAGAAAAACCAACCAACCAAAACCCAACAAAAGATAAACAACAAAAAACCCCCCATCCCAACTAGAAAACCCACTCCAACTAAAACATTCAACCAACCAAAACCCAACAAAAGATAAAAACCTACCAAAAAACCCCATCCCAACTACAAAACCCCATCCAAACTAAAACAACCAACCAACCAAAACCCAACAAAAAAAAAAACAATCCCAACAAAAAAACCCCATCCCAACTAAAAAACCCCATCCAAACTAAAACAAACAAGCAACCAAAACCCAACAACAAACTCCACCCCAACAAGAAAAACCAACCAACCAAAACCCAACAAAAGATAAACAACAAAAAACCCCCCATCCCAACTAGAAAACCCACCCCAACTAAAACATTCAACCAACCAAAACCCAACAAAAGATAAAAACCTACCAAAAAACCCCATCCCAACTACAAAACCCCATCCAAACTAAAACAACCAACCAACCAAAACCCAACAAAAAAAAAAACAATCCCAACAAAAAAACCCCATCCCAACTAAAACAACCGACCAACCAAAACCCAATAAAAGAAAAAAAAACAAAGAAACCCCACTCCACCAAAACCAACCAACCAACCAAAGCCAATAAAAAAATCCCAACAACAAACTCCACCCCAACAAGAACAACCAACCAACCAAAACCCAACAAAAGATAAACAACAAAAAACCCCCCATCCCAACTAGAAAACCCACCCCAACTAAAACATTCAACCAACCAAAACCCAACAAAAGATAAAAACCTACCAAAAAACCCCATCCCAACTAAAAAACCCCATCCAAACTAAAACAACCAACTAACCAAAACCCAACAAAAAATAAAAAAAAACAATCCCAACAAAAAAAAAAACTATCCCAACTAAAACAACCGACCAACCAAAACCCAACAAAAGATAGAAAACAAAAAAAACCCCAATCCCAACCAAAAAAAACCCATCCCAACTGAAACAAACAAACAACCAAACCAACAACAAACTCCAACCCAACAAGAACCAACCAACCAAAACCCAACAAAAGATAAAAAACAACCAAACCCCCCCATCCCAACCAAAAAACCCCATCCCAACTAAACCAACCAACCAACCAAACCCCAACAACAACAAACTCCACCCCTACAAGAACAACCAAAATCCAATAAAAGAAAAAACAAAACAAAACAAAAAACCCCACCCCAACAAGAACAACCAACCAACCAAAACCCAATAAAAGAAAAAAAAGAACCAACAAACAAACAAAAACCAGGGGAAAAAAAAAAACAACCAAAGCTAAACCCAAACTTTCATCTGTAAAAAAAATTTGTAAAGGTTCTACTTCAGGTTAATTTTAAATTAAGAAAACAGAAAAATAAAGCTCCCAAGATACTGTAGCCTTCTCAGGCAGCAGCCTGCTGTTACATAAACACACACCTGCACACCTGCTGTCTGTGTAGAGTCCTTGTATTTAGAAAATACAAAACACTCTACATAACATTTGCCAGGTTCAGTGTTATATATAACAGAGAACACAGTTTCAATCTGTAGGACTTTGCAGCAAATAACTACTGTGCTTTTCCCTGTTTTCTTCTGTGTGCTGGGATCACTCTAAATCTATCCACCCTAAAAGTATGGAGGCTAAGCCACACTGATAATTCTTTTTTTAGTGTTTATAGAATAGTGGAGGAGTAGGTGACTGAAAATTAATGGGTTTTTGTTGGTTTTTTTTTTTTTTCTTTCTGGACTGGCTGTAATTTGACCTCACTGTTTTCCTGGTAGACTGAAAAGAAATGTTCTTATTATGAATCTCATATGTACAAAGTCTGAATAGTCATTTCAAAGCCACACAGCATAATGACTCAAGCAGCCATAGAATTAAAAGGATTGGATTTGCCAATTAAGGACTTAGGAAGGAAAACCCAAGTAAGAAGTAGTAAATGGAAATATTTTACATAGAATAGAAACTACTATGCAATGTGGCCAGCCTAGCATTGCTCATGGTTTGTTATGAGAGAAGGTTGTTTTCTAAACAGAGTTTAAAATCTACTCTATTTAGCCAATAAATCAGGACAGAGCAGTAGCAGGCTATCATAATATAGGGGGAGTTACACAACAAAGAAAAGGTGAGCAATAGCATATAAGAGATGGTACCAAGTTATGTGGCACAGTCAACTTGCTAGAGGGCAGGGATCCATCCAGAGGGACTTGGAAAGGCTGCAGAGCTGTGCCCAGGCCAACCTCATGGCATTCAACAAGGCCAAGTGTAAGGTCCTGCACCTGGGTAGGCACAATGCCAAGCACAACTCCAGGCTGGGTGGGGAATGGC
>VWZE01003720.1:69780-84126 GCA_013396675.1 Eubucco bourcierii
AGTCAATGACTCTCTCAGGCAAGAACTTTCGCCTCATCTCCAGCCTAAACTTCCCCTGGCACAGCTTGAGACTCTGTCCTCTTGTTCTGGTGCTGGTATAGGCTTCCTAATATAGATTATATATATATATATATATATATATATATATAAAAAATCATATATATATTAGGAAGAAAAAAAATATATGTATTAGGAAGAATTGGTCTTCCCCTGGAGAGGTGTTCAAGGCCAGGTAGGACAAGGCCTTGAGTGACTTGTTCTAGTGGGAGGTGTCCCTGCCTATGGCAGGGGGTTGGAACTGGATGATCCTTGAGGTCCCTTCCAACCTTACCATTCTATGATTCTATGATAAGAAAGGGATTGGTTTAAGTCAAATGTGTAAGCAGTTCTGCTTGAATGTTTATGGTAGTAACATGTTTCTGTGCTTTCTGCACAGCTATAAATCAAAGATAAAAGAGACTTAAAGCATTGCTTTGGACATTCTCACCTGCCTATTTGCTCTTTAATCACTGTAACAAAGCAAAAACCAGAGTAAAGGGTGAGATTGGACAAACCTGATCATCTTGCATCAAGAGAAGCGTGGTCAGCAGGGCAAAGGAGGGGTTTCTGCCCATTTACTCTGCTCTCCTCAGACTCCACCTGGAGTTCTGTGTACAGTTCTGGAGCCTCCAGCACAGGAAGGACATGGAAGTGTTGGAGTGGGTCCACAGGAGGCCACGAAGATGATCAGAGGGCTGCAGCAGCTCTGCTGTGAGGACAGGCTGAGAGAGTTTGAGCTCTGCAGCCTGGAGAAGAGAAGGCTTCCAGGAGACCTTAGAGTAACCTTCCAGTATCTGAAGGGAGCCTACAGGAAGGCTGGGGAGGGACTATTGACAATATCTTGCAGTGACAGGACAAGGGGAATGGGTTTAAACTGGAAGAGGGGAGATTGAAACTGGATGTCAGGAGGAAGCTCTTTACAGTGAGGGTGGTGAGGCACTGGCACAGGTTGCCCAGGGAGGTTGTGGTTGCTCCCTCCCTGGAGGTGTTCAAGGCCAGGTTGGAGGAGGTCTTGAGTGACCTTTACTAGTGGGAGGTGTCCCTGCCTATGGCAGGGGCGTGGAACTAGATGATCCTTCAGGTCCCTTCCAACCTTACCATTCTATGATTCTATGATTTTCAGTATTTTATTCCTTGACATGTTTTGCTGGACTATAACAAGGTTTTCAACAGCAGGCTTCCATAATCACATGCATCTCAGAATACATAATATTAACAAAAATTAATGGTGAACACAAACTGCACAAAGCTCATCTATTTTTAAGTCAAAATTTAGCAAATGGATAAGATGATCCTTTTTAAGTAGGGCTAATTTGGTAGGGGGAATAAAATAATGAAACAGTTCAATACCAAATGAAAGGGTCAGCTGCTTGCAAGATTAAACATTTGCTGATTTTTGTTTTTCTCCTTGGCTTCCACAATGGAAATTTACAGCAATGCTTTAGAATCAGGTATCTTTAAGACTCTGGGCCAAATTCGTTTCACATGTAACTCCACTGATTTAATGAGTCTCTATCAGAAATAAATTTGGCCCAAAGGATTTTTAAGCTGATCTGAAGAAGCAACTACAAGTAATGAGAGTGCCACTTAGTGGCAAGGAAGAAAGTTTTCAGTGCATGAGATGCAAAGATATTCAGGGTTACAGATTATTTTTCTAGTGCTATTTGTATTTGAAATTTTAACACAGCCTTACCTCATAAGCTTCAAGTTACATTAAACTCATTATTGCCACAATATTATATGCATCTTTTCATATTAAAAAAAAAAAAAACAACCAAAACTCCAAAGTGGGAATGAAAGGAAACCTTTGTAATTAATGTAGCATTAAGAACACTCCCTTCACATTATACCTTAAAATTATAGCCATTTTCTAAAGAGGTTAGAATGCTTGTAAAAGGCATAAATACCTTACAGCTATTTGTATTTCTTATGCTTGAATTATGTATGTGTCATATTCCTAAAAAAAATCCTCCCTGAATAAGGCCTAGAGTATTTCTTTTGTTAAAGTACCTATGGAATTACAATTATGGGTAGAGATACCTATACTTAATAGCATTTTAAATGGTGGGATGTAACTCATTACCCACTGTAATGACATTCTATTTGCAGGAGGGAAGGAGGGAAAGGCCTCATAGTATTTGAGCAGACATAATAAAAAATAAGTCTGAAAAGATCCACGCGAGATCATGGAGTCTATCAATAAGTTGCAAAGAGTATGTTTCTTTATTTCTGTGGGAAGTTCTTTATTTCTGTGGGAAGTTCTTCATTTCTGTGGGAAGTTCTTCATTTCTGTGGGAAGTTCTTCATTTCTGTGGGAAGTTCTTTATTTCTGTGGGAAGTTCTTTATTTCTGTGGGAAGTTCTTCATTTCTGTGGGAAGTTCTTTATTTCTGTGGGAAGTTCTTCATTTCTGTGGGAAGTTCTTTATTTCTTTGGGAAGTTGTTTTGATGGGAAATTCTTCATTTCTGTGGGAAGTTCTTTATTTCTTTGGGAAGTTGTTTTGATGGGAAATTCTTCATTTCTGTGGGAAGTTCTTTATTTCTTTGGGAAGTTCTTCATTTCTGTGGGAAGTTATTTCTGTGGGAAGTTCTTCATTTCTGTGGGAAGTTCTTTATTTCTGTGGGAAAAACTGCTACAAAGAACTGTACAATTTGGACAATTTCTCTCAAGCCAAAGATGAGAATCATAGAATCATAGAATCATAGAATCGTAGAATCATAGAATCATAGAATCACAGAATCACAGAATCATAGAATCATAGAATTGTAAGGTTGGAAAGGATCATCCAGTTCCAACCCCCTGCCATAGGCAGGGACACCTCCCACTAGCACAGCTCACTCAAGGCCTCCTCCAACCTGGCCTTGAACACCTCCAGAGAGGGAGCAGCCACAACCACCCTGGGCAACCTGGGAGAAGTATTGACTCCAGCAGCAAAAATAAAAACTTGATGTGTACAGTGCTGCTGAAACCAATCTCTGGCTTCAGATACAAAGCAGAGCCAAGCATGAATTTTTTCGGACTGATACTTGGTTGTTTATAATCAAGCACTTTTTAAATCCACTAAGGCTCATTATATCTGATTAGGTTAAACAATCCTTTAGCAATCATTTAGCTGCCATTCATGCTTTAATCCTTTCTTTTATGCTGCCACTGAAATGTGGTATAAGAGGACTCTAGCAATAATTCTGCAGTTGATGAGATTTGAATGGGCACACTATTTGTATATACATCTTTGAACATTCCATAGGAAGAGAGAAGTGACCATGGCCTGTCAGGTATGGATAACACAGAAATACTGCCCTGTACAAAAAGGTTTGGAGAATTTTCCAGTCATGTAATTGTTGACATATCCACATATCCTTATCTCCTTGGTCTGGCTAGAAGAATACTGTGGGAAACCATATTGAAGACCTGGCTAAGTGAGAAAATACCCTACCTGCCACCTACCTTCTACCTACTCTACCCTACCACCTTACCCACCACTCTTCTCCTGACTTGGGGATCAAGTGGCCAATGCAGGAATTATAAAAATAGAATCATATTTATTTTCTTCAAAAGCCCCACCTCCTACTATATATACAGAACGAGTTAAGGTTTATTTACAGGCTCTCATTTGGTCAGGAAAGCTTCACAAGGATGTTTATGGGCAAGTTCAGTGATTTAGGAAAGTCAGAAAATGGAAAGGTTAGGCTACAAGACAGCTTTACCCCACTTACAAAGCGGGCTGAGCAGAGAACCTAGGGAACACCAGAGTTTACTCATGGAGGTGGAGCAGGACTTTAGCAATGCTTCCTGCTGAATTTCTCTGAGGCAGCCTCTAAACCTGCAAGCTATATTTCAGTTATGGATCCACGCAGCAAAGTCTGATGGGAATAAAAACCCATCTAAGTGTCTCAGACACAGCTTCCACGAGGCAAAGATCGTTGAGCAGCACTCACTGCCTTAGCAGCGCAGGGAAAAAGGCCAAACTGCTGCTGTGTTCCCCAGCTCACGGCAGCAAGTAGGAATTCAGGACATGGTGGTCTGAGAGAAGCCAGGTCTGGGTACCACTGGTAGCTCTTTCGAATGGACCTCAGGACTTGCTGAACTTGCAGGCTTGTGGAGGAGAGGCACAAACTGTGCACAAGTGGGACTGGAGAGGAACTGTGCAGAAGGTGTGAAAGCAGGAACAGTGCAAAAGCAGGAGCAGTGCAAAGCGGGAACCGGACGCTTGTTTCCCACTCTATTTACAATCTTTTCCTAGACAATGAGTCTGGTGCCATTTATATACTGGGAGAGAAGAATCCAGCAAGTCACCAGCCAGTTCCAGCATGGGTTTTCCTGGAAGAGAAGAATCCAGCAAGTCACCAGCCAGTTCCAGCATGGGTTTTCCTGGGAGAGAAGAACCCAGCAAGTCACCAGGCAGTTCCAGCACAGGCTTTCCTGGAAGAGAAGAACCCAGCAAGTCACCAGCCAGTTCCAGCATGGGTTTTCCTGGGAGAGAAGAATCCAGCAAGTCACCATGCAGTTCCAGCACAGGCTTTTCTGGAAGAGAAGAGTCCAGCAAGTCACCAGCCAGTTCCAGCATGGGTTTTCCTGGAAGAGAAGAATCCAGCAAGTCACCANAAGAATCCAGCAAGTCACCAGCCAGTTCCAGCACAGGTTTTTCTGGGAGAGAAGAGTCCAACAAGTCACCAGCCAGTTCCAGCACAGGCTTTTCAGGAAGAGAAGAGTCCAGCAAGTCACCAGCCAGTTCCATCATGGGTTTTCCTGGGAGAGAAGAATCCAGCAAGTCACCAGCCAGTTCCAGCACAGGTTTTTCTGGGAGAGAAGAGTCCAACAAGTCACCAGCCAGTTCCAGCACAGGCTTTTCAGGAAGAGAAGAGTCCAGCAAGTCACCAGCCAGTTCCAGCATGGGTTTTCCTGGGAGAGAAGAATCCAGCAAGTCACCAGGCAGTTCCAGTGCAGGTTTTCCCACGAGTACCTACTGTGGAAAAGGAATGTTTTACTGTTCCACTTTTCAGCCCTCAAGGGATAGGGGGAAAACAGTTTTGTGTCTTCTTCTCCCCCATTCAGACCTCTAGAGATGAACAGGGCAGGGAAGAAGGGGTTTGGACTGCCCCACAACACTGACCACAAAGCCAATCATCTCATCTCAGGAGCTGATCATGTTGGTTAGGTGTGATTTGTCCTTCAGAAATCCATGCTGGCTGTTCCAAATCACCTTCTTGACTTTGACATATATGGAAACAGTGTCCAGGAAGTTCTATGAACTTCCAGAGGACTGAAGTTTGGTTGTCTGGTCTGTAGATCCTCTTGCCTTCTTTTCAGATGGGTACAGTATTTGTCTTTTTGCTGTGTGCTTTGCTTCATGAAATGGTCTGAGAACACATGGATTGTTCCTGGTTGGAAACAGAACAGAAGCAGTGCTTCAGAAGGGCACCTAACATCTTCTGGCTGCTAGTGGGTCTTCAGTTTCACAAGACCACAAAAGAGCTACTTCAGATGAAATCCTTCCAATGCATAGTGTTGCATGTGAAGGCTCTAGCATCAGAGGTATCCTAAACAGCTCAAAAGTCATTATTTACTGTTATTAATCTGCTAGGTACAAATCTGATTTACCTTATGTTTATTAAAAAAAAAAAGTTAATAAATTAATAAATTCTGAATTAAATACATTGAATTGAATTTTGTGATAAAAGAAGTAAGCATAAGATCTTAAATGAATAATTTATTCCACATATTTAACATGCTATATGTGGGTGAATGGATTTATTGATAAAACTTCAGCTGTGTGAGGTAGAAACTTTAGGGAGGTGGTCAGTTATGAGTACTGCCACTTGTTTGAGGGTTGTCAAGTGTATTTATAGAATCATAGAATGGTAAGGCTGGAAGGGACCTCAAGGATCATCCAGTTTCAACCCCCTACCATAGGCAGGGACACCTCCCACTAGGACAGGTCACTCAAGGCCTCATCCAACCTGGCCTTGAAAACCTCCAGGGAAGGAGCAGCCACAACCTCCCTGGGCAACCTGTGCCAGTGTCTCACCACCCTCACTGCAAACAACTTCCTCCTAACATCCAGTCTAAATCTCCCCTCTGCCAGTTTAAACTCATTGTTCCATGTCCTGTCATTACAAGACCTTGTAAATGTCCCTCCCCAGCCTTATTTGTTGTACAGTGAGGTCACTGCAATTTCATTATAACTTTTTTTTTTTCCTTAGTTTAAATTATTACTGTCAACATCATCAATTATTCTTGTTTCAGAACCAGAGTTTCAGTTCAAGACAACACTGCTCATTTTTCCTCACGGTGTCGATAAAAATTAAATATTTACTTATTTATAACAAACTTTCAGCTGTTTATTTTTTCCTGCAGTTTATTTTGATTGACAAAAATTTAAAAAAAAAAGAAAAGTGAAAAAGTATGTAAAAATTCCAAATGCTGAGGCATGTGTGAATAGTTTTGTTACACTGTGTGTTTGGATTAGGGTGGAGGCAAGACTATCTCTGCACTCAACAGCAGTTTCTTATTTTCAGTTAATATTCTGAGCTGTGTAAACTGTAATAGAAAGGTTCAAAACCTCTCTAATTAAAATGATCCTAAAATTCTCTTCCTGTGTTCTGTGACCACGTCTGCATCCCAAGTGAATGACTTATTTGTTCTTATAGCCTCTTCTCCTGCTCAAAGGTTAATCATATAGGATTGAGTAAATCTCCCTCATCTACAATAATCTTGTAGAAGTCAATTTTATTCAGTCCTATGCCAATCTGCCAAAAAAAAAAAAAGATTAATTCTTCCTAATTTCACAGATATCATCAGTAATCCCTGAAAAAAGAGTCACAGCATCACAGTGTCACAGAATCACAAAGGTTGGAAGAGACCTCAAAGATCATCAAGTCCAAGCCATCACCACAGCCCTCAAGACCAGACCATGGCACCAAGTGCCACGTCCAAACCTGCCTTGAACACCTCCAGGGACGCTGACTCCAACACCTCCCTGGGCAGCCCATTCCAGCAGTCAATGACTCTCTCAGGCAACAACTTTCTCCTCACCTCCAGCCTAAACTTCCCCTGGCACAGCTTGAGACTGTGTCCTCTTGTTCTGCTGCTGCTTGCCTGAGAGAAGAAAGCAACCTCCCCCTGGCTACAACCACCCTTCAGGTAGCTGGAGACAGCAAGAAGGTCTCCCCTGAGCCTCCTCTTCTCCAGGCTAACCAATCCCAGCTCCCTCAGCCTCTCTCCATAGGGCTGTGCTCCAGGCCTCTCCCCAGCCTCGTTGCCCTTCTCTGGACACGTTCAAGCACCTCAATGTCCTTCTTCAATGGAGGGGCCCAGAACTGGACACAGGACTCAAGGTGTGGCCTAAGCAGTGCAGAGTCCAGGGGGAGAATGAGCTCCCTGCTCCTGCTGGCCACACTCTTGCTGATGCAGGCCAGGATGCCATTGGCCTTCTTGGCCACCTGGGCACACTGCTGGCTCATGTTCAGGTGGGTGTCAATCAGCACCCCCAGATCCCTTTCTGTTTGGCTGCTCTCCAGCCACTCCCACCCCAGCCTGTAGCTCTGCATGGGGTTGTTGTGGCCAAAGTGCAGCACCTGGCACTTGGATTTGTTGAGCTCCATCCCCTTGGACTCTGCCCATCTGTGCAGGCGGCCGAGGTCCCGCTGCAGAGCCCTTCTGCCCTCCAACCCAGCAACATCAGCCCCTAGCTTGGTGTCAGCTGCAAATTTGCTGGTGACTGACTCGATGACCTCGTCCAGATCATCACTGAAGATGTTCCAGAGGATGGGGCCCAGCACTGATCCCTGGGGCACACTGCTAGTGCCCGGCCTCCAGCTGCATGTGGCACCATTCACCACCACTCTCTGGGCTCGGCCCTCCAGCCAGTTCCTAACCCAGCACAGAGTGTTGGCATCCAAGCCACGAGCTGACAGCTTAGCCAGCAGTTTGCTGTGGGGTACAATGTCAAAGGCCCTGCTGAAGTCCTTTGACATGCAATTTATTGTGCATTCAATAAGAGCCAGTGGAGTTACTGTAATTGATTTGCTGTTTCAGGACATAAAACCGGAAAGTTTGTTAAAACAGGAAAATTATTTAGATTTCTTTTTTTTCTTGAAATAACTTCTGGAAATTATTGAGGATATAGCCCTTTACAGTTGTATTCTGTAAATATTAGATGAGAAATTTTCCACTTCCAATGGGTCCTTTGACCTAGTTTTATGTTAGAAGGGGTACTGACAGGTTTAAATTGATTTCAAATTGTTTAGGTCTATGCAATACATCCATATCACCTGAAGACAAGTGTGATTCAATTTAAAGAAAGGCTCTTCCTGATGGCTTGATGCAACATATGAAGGCAAAATAATTAAACCTGTATTAGTTTATCTAAAACTATGTACATTGTGCCATTTGAACCATATCATCTTTTTTGTGAAGGGAAAATTTGGCAGCCTGTTGGCTCTGATAGGGAAAAAGTATAGGTCTTTTGAAAAGGAGTCTTTATCCCATCATGGTTTAGTGTTTCTTTCACATGAATAGGAAACAAGACTACATGAAAGCTGTATAGAGTGGTTTGGGAAGTGCATATGGAAGATTAGTAGTTAAAATGTTCTCTTTGAATCTTGAGTCTACATAACCCAGGACCTTCAGACTCTACTTCCACACTAAATGGAACTGTTTCCAGCTATCAATCATAGAATCATAGAATGGTAAGGTTGGAAGGGGCCTCAGAGATCATCCAGTTCCAACCCCCTGCCATAGGCAGGGACACCTCCCACTAGCACAGGTCACTCAAGGTCTCATCCAACCTGGCCTTGAACACCTCCAGGGAGGGAACAGCCACAACCTCCCTGGGCAACCTGTGCCAATGTCTCACCACCCTCACTGCAAACAACTTCCTTCTAACATCCAGTCTAAATCTCTCCTCTGCCAGTTCAAACCAATTGCCCCTTGTGCTGTCATTACAAGATCTGGTAAATAATCCCTCCCCAGCCTTCCTCTAGCCCCCTTCAGATACTGGAAGGCTACTCAAATACCTCCTCGAAGCCTTCTCTTCTGCAGGCTGCAGAGCCCCAACTCTTGTAGCCTGTCCTCATAGTAGAGCTATGATCATTTCCAACCTTTCAGACTGTACAACTACAAGCACTTAAGTTTTGTCTTCTACACTTCTCCAACACACTGGAAAATTCTGAAGATTGTTGCAGAACAACATCCATTAATTAATTGATATCTTTGAGTGACATTGTTTCCAACTCAGAAAGGATTAAGAGGCTAAAACCGCCTCAAACACCTTCAATATCATAGCTAATAAGCTGTTTTACAACAGTACACTCAAAATGCAGGCTGAAAGTGAAGTATTGTGTGCAGCCACTAAAAATGTACCCAGAACAGCCATATCCAGGAGAATTTTAAAAAGGCACACTAGGGACAGTGGGTTGCCAGTTTATCCTTAGGACTGTTTCAACTCAGCAGCAGCAAAGGCCTTTGATTCTGATGTAAATGAAGCAGAGCCAACACTAAACATTTTCAGAGTCTTACTTCTGTGCCTAACTGTATCACCACTCATTCAAATCTTGAGATAGCGAACTGTAAACAGAGATGCTATACCACACCTCAGTCAGAAGACTGACTCACACATACTTATTAATTTGAAGGGTGTCTTCATCTGGTAAATTGGAGGAAAAAAAAAAAGAAAAAAAAAAAGAAAAAGCAGCAAAAGAAAGTAAACAGAGAAAGAAAAAAAAGCAAAAGAAAAAGCAAAAGAAAGTAAGCAGAAAATGAAAAAAAGCAAAAGCAAAAGTAAACACAAAAGAAAAAGAAAAAAGAAAAAGAAAAAATAAAAAGAAAAAAGAAAAAGAAAAAGAAAAAGAAAAAGAAAAAGAAAAAGAAAAAGAAAAAGAAAAAAGAAAAAGAAAAAGCAAAAGAAAAAAGAAAAAGAAAAAGAAAAAGAAAAAGAAAAAGAAAAAGAAGAAAAAAGAAAAGGAAACAGGAAAAGAAAAAGAAAAAGAAAAAAGAAGAAAAATAAAAAAATTAAAAAAGAAAAAAAAAGAAACAGCAAAAAGAAAAAGAAAAACAAAAAGAAAAAGGAAAAAAGAAGAGAAAGAAAAAGAAAAATAAAAAATAAATATAGCTCTCCTTTCAGTAAACAGAACATGTAATTTTAGCAGCATAATTACAGAGAAGCTAAACAGGAGTCATGGTACCAGGCCAGGTCATCTGAAATATCTTTAAATACTAACCAAAGCAAAGCATAGAGAAGATCAAGGCTTAGCTTTCAAGTTACAATTATGAACACAAAATGAGTTCTTCTTAATTCTGCAGATACCAGGTCTGCATACAGCATTAGCCATTTTCCAGTACATTTCCATTAGTAATGTCTTTGCTGATTACTTTTTTTCTAAATTAGCATGTTTATCCATTAGCATATCAATATTGCTGCCAACCATCCCCTTAATTTTTAGTTTTCTTTCTGCAACAAAAAAATTGCCAATAAAAGCAAGCTTTACTTGAAGCCCTAATTAAGTCTAATACAATTCTTTTTTTTTTCTTTCTTTTTTTTAAAGCTTTTTTAATAATACTGTGTAATATTTACTCAGATTATAGATTTGCTTTGCTCAATAGCATCACTCATTTGGGTAATCAGAAAAAAAAACCCCAACGCTTCATATTTTGGTTTGGCACGAGCACAAACTACAATATTTTGCATAGTTTGGAGACATTCTAATGCAAGCCTTCCTTAAACATCATAATGTCATCACAGCCAAAACAGTTTTACATAATTTCTGAAGTTCTTAGGAGGCAGTAACAGGTGAAGAGGCTGCTACACATAAACACAAGCCCTACTCCAATTTGCTTTACGCTGTCTCACAATGCTGCTCCTGCACTAATCTGCAAAGCTGTTCCTGACCAATGGCTTGCACGTGAGAGGGAAGGACAAGCCCAGTTCTTCTAAAATATGATTTTTGTTCGTTTTCCTCTCTTTTTGTGATTCTTCTCTTTGCTTTGATGTGTCCAATTATATTAAAGTCAGTCACAGAAGAGCAGTTAAGGCTGTGTTTGACTGGGAGATAGCTTGGACACACAGCAACGCCAGCTTCTGCCCTCAATGCGTTTAGTCAGGATACTCCTTTGACATAATTAAATCTTAACAGCAATTATTTCTGCTGATTCCTAGTAGACTGCTGTTAAAGATATGCTTATCCCTTTCCAAAGGCACTATCTCATTAAACTAAATGCATGGCAGTAACTACAAAGCTGTACTTTTTAAATTTGGAGGGTTGTAATAGTCTTTTTTTCCTTCTTAAATGAGAAGATAAAGCTTTCCTTAAAAGGATCCCCTGTGTTTTCCAAACCATAGAGCTCAGGCAGTGCCTGAAACTCTCGACACCTGATGAGGGAGAGAGAAGACCTGTTTGCATGTGCACAGTACAGGTCATTGAGGAATTTTTAGATCAGTTTGCATTACACTCATATGAAAATATTAATTCTCACAATTCATTGTTATCTTCAATGAACAAGTTCTTCTGGACATTGAGGTACTTGAACGTGTCCAGAGAAGGGCAACAAGGCTGGGGAGAGGCCTGGAGCACAGCCCTATGAAGAGAGGCTGAGGGAGCTGGGATTGGTTAGCCTGGAGAAGAGGAGGCTCAGGGGAGACCTTCTTGCTGTCTACAGCTACCTGAAGGGTGGTTGTAGCCAGGAGGAGGTTGCTTTCTTCTCTCAGGCAAGCAGCACCAGAACAAGAGGACACAGTCTCAAGCTTTGCCAGGGGAAGTTTAGGCTGGAGGTGAGGAGAAAGTTGTTGACTGAGAGAGTCATTGAGTGCTGGAATGGGCTGCCCAGGGAGGTGGTGGAGTCAGCGTCCCTGGAGGTGTTCAAGGCAGGTTTGTACGTGGCACTTGGTGCCATGGTCTGGTCTTGAGGTGTGTGGTAATGGGTCAGACTTGATGATCTTTGAGGTCTCTTCCAACCTTGGTGATACTGTGGTACTGTGATCTTGACCTGTACTAGTGAGAGGTATCCCTGCCTATGGCAGGGGGTTGCAAATAGATGATCTTTGAGGTCCCTTCCAACCTCCCCACTCTATAATTCTATGATCTTGGTAATATATTTCATACAAAATGGGTATTTCAAATTTTATTTCACTGTTTGACAGTGCAAGATGGGAGACACTTCAGATAATGGTCATGATGAATCACTGATTTTTTTATTTTTTTTTTTTTTACTCATAAGTTTTATCACAATGTGACAAAAGTAAGGAATAAAGTTCCAAACAAACATAGAAAACAAATATGTTCGGACTTATTCCTGAGACTTCTAAGTTGGATGAGAAAAACAAGCTCAGCTCTGCCTCAGATGTCTGAATATCATTACTGAAGATTACCTTTAAACTTTTCCAGTATTCATATCTAAGAACATAAAATATTTTCACAATACAAGTACATTTACCATGAGCAAATGTTTAAACAAAAGAACTAGAAACCTTAATGAAGCGCCCTCAGGAAAATGTTTAAACTTTGCCCTTAAGTTTACTTTGTTCACTAATAGGCTTCTATTTCTAGTACTGAGTAGGAAGGATAGGTTCAATGTGTTAATAAGAAAAAAGTAATAATATTTAATTAATTCTGGCTGAACACACATGGTTTAATATACTTGGCAATATCATTCTATCACATGATATGATAATTTAATGGAACTTTTTTATTTAAATTGCTGGCAAGTTTATGAAATTATAAAGCAAATAGGCCATGCACTTGGGTGTAATTGACTGTATAAATGTGTTTTATACTATACTGTTGGCAAATTAGCCAATCCCTGTCACAGAATCAATTATTATCTAGCTGCATTCTGCAGAAAAAACAATAAGAGAAATACAGCATTTACAGGAAAAAAAAAAAATAACCAAAACACTACAATTGTTAATCTTACACTGTGCATCTTAAAGTCAGGCAGTAAACATTCATACCCTGTATAATCATCTGACAATAATGCTGCTGCCAAATGAGTGCACATTTAAAGATGCCTTGTTGTTGCAGGAATTCCTTAACTGGAGGTTGTGGTTTATTTTTATTTTCCTCTTCAGATCAGTGGAGTGAGTAATACATATGTCAGCAACTCAAAGGATACACAGCTTGACTGCACGACTGAAATTTCCAAAGTCCCTTAGGGACTTGGACACTCAGTTTCTCCTGGTAGTGTGTTTCACTGTTAACTCCCACGTAATGACAATTTGGATAATCTGAATACCGTAGCAAAAATTACAAAATGTGTTCACCATATTTTTAATATCTGCCTCAGTGACAAACTCTGAATGAACTCTGCATTTAAAAGAGTCCTTTCTAGTTCTCATATGATATGACCAAAGAGATTTGTCGCTTTTAGATGTTTCCCTATAAACAGGCCATATCATGGACTTGATGGGTGGAGCTATGCTGGATAAGGAACTGGCTGGATGGTGGTACACAGACAGTGGTGATTGTGCTGGTTTGAGGCTAATTAGAATATTTTAATAGAGAAAATTACAGTATAGGCTGTGAAAGGAAAACATCATGACGTCTACTTCACTCATACGCTTGCTGGAGAATTGTTTGGGAACAATAACCAAAACATTAGATAAGTCAGTCTCTCTCTGTCTCTTGCTGGAGCAGGAGNCTGTAAATATTCTGTCTATAGTGTAAATATCTGCTGTACATTGTGCTGAGCTGTAAATAGAGCTTCATCACTTAACTTCCAGCCGACTTAGTTCTAGTCTGGGTCATTTTACAAAGTGTGGGGGGCCAGAGAACTCCCAAACCTTCACAGTGATTGAGGGCACAATGTCCACCTGGAAACCAATGACAAGTGGTGTCCCTCAGGGGTCAGTGCTGGGACCAGTGCTGGTTGACATCTTTGTCAGTGACATGGACATAGGAATCAGTGCACCCTCAGTAAGTTTGCAGATGGCACCAAGTTGTGTGGCACAGTCGACTTGCTAGAGGGCAGGGATCCATCCAGAGGGACCTGGACAGGCTGCAGAGCTGTGCCCAGGCCAACCTCAGGACATTCAACAAATCCAGGTGTAAGGTCCTGCACCTGGGTTGGCACAATCCTGAGCACAACTCCAGGCTGGGTGGGGAATGGCTGAGAGCAGCCATCAGGAAAAGGACCTGAGAGTCTGGGTTGATGAAAAGCTCAACAGGAGCCTGCAGTGTGAATGCAGCCCAGACAGTGTGCTGGGCTGCATCAAGAGCAGTGTGGGCAGCAGGGCAAGGGAGGGGATTGTGCCCCTTTACTCTGCTCTCCTCAGACCCTCTTCTGGAGCCCTCAGCACAGGAAGGACATGGAAGT
>VWZE01003722.1:980-16412 GCA_013396675.1 Eubucco bourcierii
AAGATGATCAGAGGGCTGGAGCAGCTCTCCTATGAGGACAGGCTGAGAGAGTTGGTGCTCTTCAGCCTGGAGAAGAGAAAGCTTCAAGGGGACCTGATGGTAGCCTTCCAGTATCTGAAGGGGGCCTACAGAAAGGCTGGGGAGGGATTATTTACAAGGTCCTGCAATGCCAGGACAAGGGGCAGTGGGTTTAAACTGGCAGTGGGGAGATTTAGACTGGATGTTAAGAAGAAGTTCTTTCCAGTGAGGGTGGTGAGACACTGGAACGGGTTGCCCATGGAGGTCATGGCTACTCCCTCCCTGGAGGTGTTCGAGGCCAGATTGGATGAGGCCTTGAGTGAACTGTACTAGTGGGAGGTGTCCCTGCCTATAGCAGGGGGTTGGAACTAGATGATCCTTGAGGTCACTTCCAACCTTACCATTCTATGATTCTATAAACTTGGGGAGATCCCAATAATGCTTCTCACAGCCATTTACACAGCTGTTTTCCCAACAGCCTGATCCAAGGCTGCATATCAGAGCTATTACAGGTGCTCAGGGCCTGACAATTCTAATTTCTGCAGGTCAGTACCAAGACATAGGACTTAGAACTTTTATTACATGTATGGCTAGCTATGGCTGAACTTCTGGCTTATAGACGATCAGCTTGCTCTAGTCTTAATGTTTTGTTTCTGGTTCAGTTTCAAGTCCCTCTAAGCATAAGTCTAGATTGTAGTTGCCATATTCACCCGTGTTGACTACTAAAGTGTACTTCTCTCTGATGAAGTTTCAAAATTCATCAGGAAGGCAGAATCAGTGCTAGAAGCTGTCCAACACTTTGCATTCTTGGAGCCTAGCATTTGAATTGTAGCCAAAATGGAAACTGTAACATCTGGTTTTGTTTTGACAGACTTCTGGTTTTTAGAAATAGATTACAAATATATTCCTATCTCATGTACTTCACAGCTGAAGAATATCTCATACAATTTGCATGAATGCAGACCACACTGATTTTTGTGAGTGGGGTAAACTGCTGTGCAACTCAACACTGTCTTTCCTTACTGATGGATAATGCCAAGGCAACTTAGTGAACAAAATTATATCCCCCACTGTTCCTGCACATATTATAAATGTATAATAGAAAATGACCTAATTATGACCTTATGCAATAACTGGATAAATTAAAGCAATGAAATACTTTTAATGGTTTCCCTAGTTCCCTTTGTATGTAGACGAAATTTATAGTAGGTCACGGGTACTTTTCTAATCAATTGACAAAGTTAAAAAGGTTTTACTGTTATGCGGCTTGCTGTAAAAGTTAGATATTTAATTAATTCATTAACTACTGTTGTTACATATAGATTGCATGGCAGCATTTTCCACAGCTAGTTAAGCACAGTGGTGTTGAAATGTAAGTAAAAATATATTTACCTTGTTATTAATTTGATCTGCATTATCTTGCATTTCTGTGAGGACACACAAATGACTTTGAGTAGCATGCTTATGATGCTCCTCAGCCTAAAGAGGGATTGTGAAATGAAACAGAAGCAGGTGATAAAAGCTGGCTGTTAGTAACTTTTCTTTTCATGCTGGAACATTGCTAAAATCTTTTCCAGAGCTTTTCCAAAGTTGATCAGTTTATGTATTGCAGCACATAACTGGACAACTGTTTAATGTATAGCTCAGAGATGGACAACTCAACCAGGATGGATGTTCAATTTCTGTTCAGTCCAAAACAATTACCAGACTGTCCTGTATTCTCTGACCCTTGTCGAATCAGGGAGAGCAAGCAGGTGTAAGGATAGTGTTGTGCTTTGCAGTGTGGGCATTCACTTGACAGGAAAATGAGAGTTTCAGTCCTTCTGCACTAAGTATTTAAACATTATGGAAATAAAGACTGAAAGCTTAAGTATTAACTATGCTAGCGGTACCTAACTGAAGTGAGGATTTAAGATTGTGACTCACTAATGGCAGTAACTAAACTGCAGAGAGAGGTGGGGCTCAGGATGGCTTTTAACAGTCTTTTCTTAGACAGCTTATGTAAGTCTGTGATGGTTTGGGAGTTACCTGCCCCTGCCCCCCATCCTGGCACCCTGCTGTGCCAGGAGAAGTTTAGGCTCAAGGTGAGGAGAAAGTTCTTCACTGAGAGAGTCACTGGCTACTGGAATGGGCTACCCAGAGACGTGGTGGAGTCACCGTCCCTGGAGGTGTTCAAGGCACATTTGGACGTGGCAGTTGGTGCCATGGTCTAGTCTTGAGGTCTGTGGTAATGGGTTGGACTTGATGATCTTTGAGGTCTCTTCCAACCTTGGTGATACTGTGATACTGAAAAGTCAGAGGGCATTGCTCAGACAAGGCACTGGAGGCAATGTGTTTTGCGTCTTGTTAATCAGTGCTGTTATTCTGTCACAATTCTGTTTATGGGTGCATTGGCGAACACTGGAGCACTGGCTGCCATGTACAGGTGGCCTCATATTATTGCTTTCTGTATGGAAAGCTACCTGTGATTTTTATTTCATTTTTTGCTTGAAGAAGGGCAGAATGTGCCATACAATCACTCCTGCAGGTGTTGGTGCTCCAGCTATTTTTCGTTTCTCTGCCTTTCTCCTCTGCAGGAAAATGTGGCGGGAGGGGAGGAAATGTCTGTTAAAAACTTTTGACTATGAGCTGACAGAAGTAATGATATTTCTGGGAGAGAACAAGCCAGTAACCTTCAATGAAGGAGGAGCCTGTAATCAATCTGGGAAAGACAAGAAGGTGTTTGGGAATATGTAGTTCAATTTAGAGAACCAAAGAATACTTTGGGGAAACGTATTTCTGTAGACAGTTCCTAGAATTATAATGAACTAGTGGGAAAGACACAGATATGGTACGTGGACCATTCATTGCCATACCAATGAAAAATTATGGGCTCCAATGTGTACTCTGCAAAATCCAGGTGTAATTAGAATGTAATTATTTTTCTCATTTGAATTATTTGTTTCTAATCTTCTTGCTCTCTTAACTCATCCAACCATTTATTATAGGCAAGGTTTAAGGCAGGACTGAGGTGCTGGGTTTGCTGCATAAAGGTGTATCTGCTTACCTACAGGAAGAAGGGTATATTATGACTCCCTTTAGTTTTCTTAGTATGCCGGCAGAAGCTTTACCATCAAATCACTCACCAAACTGGAGAATGTAGAAGCTGAAATTAAATTCTGAGCCAAAGAAAAAAAGGTGTAAGATGGAGCAGGAAAGGTGCTTATCTCAAGCAACATCAGGTTTGGATTTAAAGACTCTCAAATTATTCATCCTTGTGATTGTTCAGCGGATCTTAGATTTAGGATTTTCTTCTGAAACACTCTCTTGATGAATTGCAATGATCTTTGTAGAGTCTGAATGAACAGACAGATGGTCTCTGCCCTGAAGAGCTTACAGTCTGTTTTCTAAGCCTGCTCTACTATTTCCAGAACTCTTAATGAAATACATTGTCACAGTATTTAGCAAGCAGTGTCTCTTGCCAGCAGCTCTGACAGTTCCCCCTATCCAGGGGGCAGGCAGCTGTGGTGGGCTTGCTCAGCCTGCCCAAATCTGCCTGGCTGGCTGGAGGTATGCCACAAGGAGCATCTGCTTCTAGCTCTTCCTTGTGCTGTCAGCTGTGCTTCTCAGAACAGAAACGCTCCAAGCACCTGGGGACTTCTTGTCTCCCTTGTGTCTTTTAGGCTAGAGTGGGGACAGAGTTTGGCTTCAGCGCATGGTTTCAGCAGGAATCAGTTTCTGTGGGCCTTGAAGTTGTTCATTTCGAGAGTATTTAGGTTTTCCTATTCTAGCTAATCCATAATATCAAAACAATAAAAATTACTCCTTTCCTTTCTGCAATAAATATGAAGTGTGTCTTTGAAATCATAGGAAATTAAACATCTGTTGTGGCTATGAAGCATCCAAGACAAAAATAATAGGAGAGGGCAGTAAAGATTATATTTTACCTCTGCTGTACAAAGCATTTTGCTTTTTTTGTTTCTTAGTAGAACATGGTGATCATTTCAAAACTACTTGTGCTTTGTCATCATACCATAATTAACTTGTGTTTTGCTGTTTGTGACAAAGAAATTATACTGCTATGACCTGACCTACATGTCCACATCCTATACAGTGTTTCCACCTCCAATGACCAATGTTTCGGGTGCTGCTAGACTCTCTATTTCCTCTGCTTTGCTTGTACTTGCTAAAAGTCTGCTATAGAAACAGTTAACTAAAACATAAACCACCAGAACCCTGAGAAGCAATGTGTTGCTAATGGATGGAATAGTCTGTTACTTGCTTGCTTAGTTTTGTTAACCCACTTCAGCTTCAGCATTAGCAACAAATTAATTTAGTTGTAGTAAATAATGAGGATTATAATTAAAACTATTACCTTTGTCTTCTGCAATGATACTGCATCATGCCAAGTTTACTTCATACCTGTTAAATCAATGCTGATCAATGACTGGCAATGGCCGGATCTCATAATGCATTTATACTTAAAAATGGTAGAGGAAGGGGAGCCAGCTCAAACTTGCTTTGAGCATCTGAGGAATAAAGTGAGTATTTTTCATTGCAGAAAAAAAGCAGGAAAATGTTAGCATGTGTTGCTCATGCAAATCTACAATGGCTAATAAAGATACCTTCTGACCCCAAAGTGGTTAGTCATAGCACACAATAAGGAGCTCTTCTTGAGCTTAAAAGGAGTGGGGAGCATGTGGAATTTGACTTCATCTCCACCTTTTCCTGAAACTTGGTAGGACTGAAAAAGTGGTGAAGACTGGAAAATCTTTGAAGAAATCAGACTCTTCATCATGTAGTTTTACAAATGCCTATCTATAGGCCACCAGGTTAAAAAAAAATAAAATCAGTGGGTTAAAAAAGGTACTGTCACATGACCAAGCTCTTCTCAGGCTGTACAATGCTGGCTTCACATCTTCCACTTTCTGTGCTATGTCCAGGACTGCCTCCTGAAGGAAAAATGCCCAATCCAGTAGTGTCAATTTCCTGTTTAAGATCTGCTCGTATTGAATACATGTGCTCACTCACAACATCATAATATATAGCAAAAAATGTGGAAATACTGGCTTACAGGGTCCCAGAATATGTTTGTAAGTAGTCTGCTTGAAAAGACGTACTGTTTGGATATAGATATTCTGATCAGATAACTGGTGAAAAAGCTTTGCCCTGAATTTCTCTTCCGATCTCTCCCTCTTTTATTCTTTTTCTACAGCTGTAGCACACACTTACCAGCACACATTCAGCGTGTGACTGTTTGCAATCGCCCACCTTCCCTGTAAAATATTGCTATGATTTCTAGCTAAATAAGAGCCAAATGTGCCCATCTGTGGAGGAGGGAAAAAAAATAAAATTAGTATCTTTAGGCAGCTGCTAACTGCAAGCTTCCAAAGTACTGTGGAATGGAGCAGGATGATGCAAATTCCCCTTGCCTTACACCTCTGTGCTGAAGGACTATTTTCAGCCCAGTGGGAAATGTAGAAAGGAAATGAGGGAAAATGCCACTGCCTATACCCTGCTGTGCCCAGGAATGATGGGCTGCTTAGAGTGGAGAGTAACCTCTGGTGTTTCTTTTTGACCTCCAAATGAAGAAGCAGGACCTTACCCTTGCCATTGGGGGAGCAGTATTACCTCTTAAGAATACTTGCTATTTTGCATCCATTGCTATAGTAACCAGTTATATGCATCTTCTCTGCTATAATTAATTCAGAAAAATTATCTTCCTCTAATGAAAGCTGGAGCATCAAGCCCATACCTAAATAGGCTTGTACATTGTTTCCCTTCTAAAACCACTGAGATTGCTGCAGTAAATGGTGGAGAGCTATGCTGTTGAGGGATTTAAGCAATAGGAGCAGCTACAGTGTCACAGCAGCTCAGAGTCACGACTACTTGGTTTAGTTCAGAGATCAAATTTGCCATATTCCCCAGTTATTAATAAAACTGGAAGCATTTAAAAACAAATCAAAACAAACAAACAAAAAAAGTTGACCTTGTATGGCTTGGCAAAATCTGCATAATATATGCTGGATCCGGGCTAGTTATTTTTGGGAAGCAATGGAAAAAGCCAAGCAGGAATTATGAATACTTTCTGTGAAAAAGACTTTGAGAAAGATGTTATGAAACATTTCATGGCAGTTGCAGATCGAGGGCATGCTGAAGCTTCTTCTAGTTTAGTTAGGTGCCTACGGCAGAAATTTGTTTGCCTGCTTAAACTTTACACTAGAGAAATCTATAAACTATCTACTAGCAGTATTTGATGCACTGAGTATGTCAGACCTGACTTGTAGTCAATCTACTGCAATGCCTATCTCTTCAGATATTCTTGGTCTTGTCTGTAATAAGAATAAACCATTTGATGAGTCCTGTACTAGTGGGAGGTGTCCCTGCCTGTGGCAGGGGGTTGGAACTAGATGATCCTTGAGGGCCCTTCCAACCTTACCATTCTATGATTCTATAATGAAAGCCTGTGAATAAGGAAAGCCTTCATGTTGCATGGCAAATGCAGCAACAAGAAATAAATAGTGATTTCTGCCCACTGAGATTAAACAGTTTGTGAAGGTCTGGGAGTTACCCACCCCCCACACTTTGTAAAATGACCCAGACTATCACTCAGTCGGCTGGAAGTTAAATGATGAAGCTCTATTTACAGCTTTGCACAATGTACAGCAGATATTTACACTATATACAGAATATTTACAGAAATATACAAGTAAAAGGTAATACAGCAACACAACACCCCTCCCAGAAATCAGAGACCCCAGGAGGGGCTCCCAACCACCCTTCCACCTTCTCCCCACCCCTGTACCTTACCCCAAGGTTTGCCTTACATGCAAGGTAAATTAGGAGGATCAGCCAGGGGGGTTAGAAGAAAAGTGGTTAGTGAGGATTAATCAGCAGAGGAACCAGAGCCCAGAAGCTGCTAGATCGCCCCCAACAGCTGCTGTTCCAGCAAGAGCCAGAGAGAGACTGACTTATCTATTGTTTTGGTTAGTGTTCCCAAACAATTCTCCAGCAAGCGTATGAGTGAAGTAGACATCATGATGTTTTCCTTTCACAGCCTATAGTGTAATTTTCTCTATTAAAATATTCTAATTAGCCTCAAACCAGCACACAGTTTAAGATGCAATCAGCAGTTGTATGTAGAACTGATATCTGCACACATTAAAGAAGGATCCTAGAAGCAATCCAGAACCGTGGCAGAAGTAATTTTAAGCCTGAGCATAGGAATCCAAATTTTATCCCAGGACCTTGCTGTGGTAGGTTCTATGTAAATGCAAAACTTAAAGGCATTTACTCATGAGAAGATCAGAATGTTCATATTGTGAAATAATAGACAAATCCAGTTTGTAATGCAGTATGCCTGCTTTTGTGATTTATTTAGCATTTATGCTGCAATCACAATCTGAGACAATTGTCTCAAGGACCTTATGGTCTAAAAAGCATAATAAGACAACAAGAAAAGGCCGAAGAAAGAAACAGTTCAACCAGTTGAAAAGCATGTCTTATCTCCATGTTTTTAAGAAAAGTTTGGACTGGGTTTGCACCCTTAATTCATGTGAGCAGTTTGTACAGACCAGCTGGTAAAACCTGGTGTTAATTTCCTGCTCACAAATTGTTGTGACCTTTCTATTGCACTTAATGATGGTTGTTGTTATCAGCATGAGCAGAGTCAGGCACAAAATGTGGACCGGTTCTTCTCAGAGGAACCTGTAAGAGAATTATTACAAAATTACTTAAAAGGGCAGCAAGAAGTCTAACATCTATATTATTGTCATTACCATCAAATCTGTTTCCTCACAATAAGATACCAAGTTAAAGATCAACAGTATTGTGGTGTCTATAAATAATTACAATCAAATTCCTTTTCCCCCCGATTACTTTATAATTAACCACTAAGCTTTCCTGAAACCAGTTTTATGTTGTTCTAATGGCTTTGGCTGCAAATGCGATCACCAACTAAATGATTACCTAACCACAAGGACATTGAATGATCTTTTAGAAAGTGTTGTGCTACCTTGACTGAAAAATTCGGCTGTTGTACAATCTGGCGCACAGTAATATTTACATATTTTTACTGAATGTATACTGCAGAAAAATCATTACAATGAAATATCACATACAAATGTTAATTTGCCTGTTGTCAATACTGCAAGGTAGTTACAGGAGCAGTTAAAAAAAATAACCTACTGACTCAGTTGTGGGGATTAACGAGGCAGGAATTATAAGATATGCAGTTATTTTATTTCCAGAGAGCCCCGCCCACAACTCTATATAAAATTAATTAGATGGGGTTTGGAAATTCGGTCAGGAAGATCCTTCACAGGATGCTTCTACAAGGAATTTAGTAATTCAGAGAAATCAGAAAGCTTGGAAAAGGGTTTGCTATAAAAAATAGCTTTGCCACACTTAGGAACAAAGGCAGCCTGGAGGCCTAGGGAACGTCAACGCTACTCACGGCAGAGACAGGTCCCTTGGCTCCTTGTCGGCAGTGCCTTGAAATGCAGATCAGACTGTTCGCAGCTTATCCACGATTATGGTAGAGGCAGGTCCCTTCAACGGGCAGGCAGGATCTGGCGGTCTGACGCTGGCAGTCCGTGGCTGGCAGTCCATGGCTGGCAGTCTGTTGCTGGTGGTCTGTGGCTAGCAGTCCCTCTTAAAGCCCAGCGTAGCAGTCTCCTCCAAATCCGCCTCGAAGTCCCTCTCAGAGTTCCCCGTAAAGTTCCACTGGCAAAGTCCCCCTGGCAAAGTCCCACTCAAAGTTCCCCTAGATAATGTGTCCTGTTGCCATATATATGCTGGGGCGATTTGCTTTCCCCCGTTCAAACCCGCGGGGCTGGGGTGAGGTACTTAGCACCTACTCCTTTCACATTCCAAACCCCGGAACCAGAAGTGTGGGGGGCAGCAGAACAGTTTCACGCCCTATTCAAACCTTCAGTGGGGCAGGCACTTGGGTATGCCCTGCCACATCTACTTCAGCAACCTACTGAGAAGGTATACAAGTCCCACTGAATTGAATGCTGAAACACCATAAATATGATATATATCAACTGAGGATTTGTCCTAGTAGGACTTAAGATACAGTCGTATGTTTTCTTGAATTGAGACCACAGAGGATTACGTTTATCTCATTACAGTGGTTAAAAGTGCATAAAATATTTCAAGAGGGTTCAAATGGGCACAGGGTTACTGATGGGCTGTTCTTAATAATTTAGGAAAAAAATAGAAGCATACATAAATACAGAAACCAACTTAACCTTCAGAGATAAAACCTTTTAATAATTAAAGTTGTTCTAATGATCTCAAACGTCTCCTGTGATAAATCTTTTCTCTATGCTTTCTAATCCAGTGGTCTATAAAGCAATTACAATTCAGAATCCCCACTTCATTTAACAGACTGTAGCATGTTGTTGGTTTTTGTTCATTCTGTACTGCGTATTTTTAATTAATCATGTAGTACATTATTGGGTTTTGTAATTTGTAACACAGAAGCCAGAGGTCACCAAATGCAGTCCATTCTACTGTACCATGTTTATTTGTATAAATATGCCTATCCTGCCTTGCTTTCTTCAGTAAAACTGGAACCTGACAGCAGTCCATTTTCTATAGCTGACTGAATAGTTTTGCATGGTAGATGAAATTGCAAGAACCATTTGAGGAACATACACAAAAAACCAAACCACAATTTTACAGCTTACAATCAACAAAAATAATTCCTTTTATTCAGTTTTTGAGAGTATATTTTTAGATCTTAATATTTCCATGAAATGTGAGACATGAAAACCTCTTTACTGAATCGTCAATAAAGGGGCGTTTCCTGTTGCCTGTTTGGATTTGAGATGTGCACTTCTTACCTACTCTCTTCCTCAGTAGAATTACATAAAACAGCACTCATGAAGTCCCCCTTTCTTGCATTTAGCATAATTAGTTCTTTGAACAACTAATCCACATAAAATCTCATTGACTTCAACAGAAATTTATTTTCTTCTGTAATTAGATATGTAACTAAACGTTAGAAAGAGCAAAGCCTATTATGCCATGTGCAGCACAGAAATACTTTGACTGTGAGGTTACTTCATGATTTTTTTTTTTTACAGGTAACAATATAAAAGTATTTCTGAAGCATGCAGTATTTGCTGAGTTAGCATCTGTTGAGTATAATGGAAACTCTGATAATCCAATCCTATCCTTTTCAAGGACAAGAGGAGGGCAATTATTTTATCCCTGGAGCTGTTCAAGGCCAGAGGCCTTGAGTAACCTGTGCTGGTGGGAGCTGTCCCTGCCTATGGCAGGAGATTGGAACTAGATGATCCTTGAGGTCCCTTCCAAGACCTTACCATTCTATGATTCTATGATATATTGCTCATTCACCTCTGAATATGTGTGAATTGTGGGTCACCCATACTAAAGACATCATCCCCAAACTTTCAGCAGCTTATTAGACCATTTACAGCCATTTCTAAACATAGCAGCAGTACTACTCTTAGATGAGCTTGAAGAATCTCGCAGCTACATTTTCTCTGTAAGCAGCCCTAAACAATATTGGTACTGTGGCAGTTCTATACCACTTGGGTGGCTCTCCTATATTCTTCCTAACCAGATGGATTACAGGATTGTTTGATGTATATGGACAGAGTTGGCAGTGTTCTTAAATTTGAAAGTGGTTATAGAATGAAGATTATTTCTTACTGATATGACCAGTAAAATCCTTCACAGAAATGGCTGGAGGAGGAGTAGGAATTTATGGTAA
This sequence comes from Eubucco bourcierii, assembly GCA_013396675.1. Taxonomy (NCBI): domain Eukaryota; kingdom Metazoa; phylum Chordata; class Aves; order Piciformes; family Ramphastidae; genus Eubucco; species Eubucco bourcierii. Next base: position 11,725 of record VWZE01003722.1, read on the forward strand.
ACACAAAGCTACAGTGTTATGACTCAACATTTAAAATGAGGGTCAGTGAGTGCATAAATTACTCTAGCAATACAGTGCTTTCTGCAGCATAAAAATATTTGAAAGACTTGTTTATACTCAGATTGACTGAACTAATGTATTTTCATAATATAAGTCATATATTTTTTTTACTGCTTGTATTTAATATTCAACAATTGGCTTTTAGTTGCATATATTCTGGAAATCGTAAGGAAGCGTACAGGCTTATTAGGCAGTGTAACTGGTCACCCACTGCCACTAAGGATTTTTAAAGTGCTTAGAATTCTCTGCTGTTCAGTTCTGGTAGCCCCAAGATTATCTGTGAATCTGCACACTGCGCTTGCAGTGTGCTTTGCAGAGGCCCAAATCTGCCTCCATGTTGAGACAAATCACCTTCTGTGCCAGGTCGTGCTGGATTCAGGAGGCATCTTGGCTCTGCAACTCTATCATGAAGGAGTGGAGGCCTTGGCAGCACTTGGGTAGAGCCCTCTGCTCTGGCAGTCTCAGAGTGTTTTCTTGTTCTCTTGAGGAAAATTTGAGGTCTTGAATTAGCCTTATTTCATGTACATACAGCAATGTTGTCATAGATTATTCCTATTTAAAATACAAGTAGAATGTATCTAAAATTATGTATAGTTTTACTCCAGAAATACTGCTATTCTCACTATTTTTATTTCATGATGATTTATCAAAGCATTATTACTCATTGTGTAGGGAGCATAAATAAAATAAAACTGTATTTACATCTCCCTTGTATTACTTAAGAGCATTTCATTCCTAATGGATTACAATCAATGAAATTGTCAGTCGACATTTATAAAGTTTGTTTATTAGAGTATTTTGCTCAAGGTCTTACATGGTCACAAAATCAAAGTAGTGAAGGTCATGAATAAACCTTTTAAAAAAATAATTTGGTTTGGAATCTTGGTGGATGCTTGTGGTAAAGACTTCCCTCTTTTTGTGATGTTCTGCTTGTGGGTATGTCAGTCGGAGCATTGCCCTGAAGCCCAGTTGCTCCCCTGTGCTCCTCGGATGTCAAGGCAGTTCCCATCAGGGCTGTGCTGCTGGTGGAGCACCCTTAATGGGACCAGACTGCTGCCGTGTGTGCTGGTCTGACTGCATCAAGATCAAACAAACGTATTTGAAAAGAGGCTGTCAGGGTATGATACACCTGCCAAAGGAGCGGCACTAAGACTGAGTCTACTGTGTTGTCTAAAGAGTTATCTAAGGCCTGTGATTTTTGGAGAAAAAAAATACATTTATAAAAGAAAGAGAGGGAGGTAAAGACTTCACCCTTGGTGAACCATCTTAGCTGACAGGATATGTAAGGTTATTTTATATCTGTGATGTAAAATCATGCCTCTGTGCTGAGGTGTGTGAGAGTAATAAACCTCCACTCCTTCTGGGAGGGCAATGGGATCCTCAAGGAAACAGCAACTCTATGAGTGGAGAGTGATGGAACAGGGCACAAGGGCACAAGCTATGACTATTATTTTACTGTATTATATAACTTACATTTCTTTCCATCACTGCTAGACCTGATCTGATGGCTTAGGAAAGATCTCCAGGCAAGACGGGAGACTGCTCTGACTTTCTGTACTTGATCTTTCTCTAAACCGAAAGTGAGCTACACAGGTTTGATTGAAGCATAAAATAATTCCAGCTAGCTTTTATCTTGTTTCAAGCATTTGTTTAATGTATTCCCAGCCATAGTTTAGGTGTCTAGAAAGGATCAGCTGATGAGCTCAGGGACTCTTCAGACCTAATAGGACTAAGATTAATCATCTATAACTAACTGTGAAAAGAGAACAAGTTGTTAAATTGCTCTATCCTATCATGTTAAGTAAAAATTATTTTGAGCAGAATGGAAGCAGTTTGAGACCATGGGAAAGTTTACCAAACTATAACATTAATAAGTGGAGGACTGACTTAAAATAAAAATATACTTTAGAAAAATAAAACAAACAAACAAAACCCCACAACAACAACAACAAAGACACAAACTGAATGTGAAAATGGAAAAAAGACTGATTTGAAGTAAATTTAATGTTTCTGAATCTTTTAATTTGAACTGTAGTGGTCAAGTACAGATTTGTAGCTGTAGAAGAATGGTGCAAACTCTTCATTTTTAATAAAAATAGAAAACCAGTAGGCAAAAGCAGTAGGAAAGCGGGGAAGTAGTAGGGAAGTAGTAGTTTGAAAGTAATACTTTTGAACATGCTGTTGGTAAGAATGAAATGTAAATTTAGAGTCATATGAAAGCCTAGGGAGCATGCTTAGCAGTTCCAACGCATACTCAGTGTCAAGGCAGAATCATGCTGAGTGATGGATCTTCTCAAACACTGCATATATTGCCTTCATTCTCAGATAATACAGCAAATACCTCCTCTCTCTTTTGGCTCAACTTCTATCACTCTTTGTTTCTATTAAAAAAAAAAAAAAAAAAAATCTGTCCCCAAGCCTTCTAAAATAGATTTTATCGAGGTGAGTGGGATTTACTTAGAGCAAGAGATGTGTACCTTGTAAAATGCTGTCTGAATCATGCCTCTCGTCCTGAGTGTATTGAGCAGTATATATTATGTTCTTGAGTCTATCCATGAGGGCATTGACAGTAAAGAAATGTGAAAGTGAATAGAGCGTGCGTGATGGGAAGATGTGATTGAAGCAGTTTGAGAGTGAACTGGTCCTACTGTCTGGTACAGGAGTCATGCAAAGTCTATTCCAGTGGTATCATTCAATATGATAGTGAATTCAGCACTGCAAATCTGTGGAGTCAGTTGTTTGGAATTTTTGTGTATCTACTGACCACTAAACCTCCTCTGTCAGAATATTACCACCATATAATTATTACTTTTTTCTTTTGAACTTTTATAACACTAAGTAACTAACCTCAGACACTGCTCACCCAAAACATCCTGAACGATAAAAGCAAGGTGTTTGGTTTGCATGCTCTCCTTATTCACCATCGCCTACTGTGGCTTCAGTTCGGAAAAGCACATTAAACTTATTGACAGGATTCCATTTTACTGTGCTTGATGTGTCCAATGATAAATGCTTCTTCATTTTCACTGGATTAATTTGAATCATGGTCTTTATTCTGATATATCCTAAAGGAGGAAATAAGCTGATGATAAACAATAAAGGCCAGTGAATGAGGAGACTTATTTTGCCAGACTAAGTTGTAGTCTTTCAGGTATTGTGAATTTAAGTAAAAGGTAACAGAATAAGGATGTGTTATTTGCTATTTCTCCCATTAAAAAAAAAATCTTTCCAGACTAGGATGGGAGATTACTTTCAAAAACAAGTATCTGTTGTGTTTGATTCCAGAGGTCAGAGTTCAGTATTCTGTAGTAGCCAAAATATACATCAACCTCAAAGAAAACTTTGAGGGGAAAAGGGACTGTGGGATTCATCTCACAGTGATTTCTGTTCTTTTTTAGTGAGGAATAGCTGTGTCTGGCTAAGACTGAAATACTGGCTCATCATTTACAGAGTAAATGTACTGTTTAATATTAAAGAAATGATTCAGTCTTTTAGTAGCAAAGTTCTTTCTGGTTATTCAACTTAGCCTTGTAATTTCTGTTCTACCAGTGTCATGAATGAAGTTTTGCAGGATGGTCATGACCAATCAGTAGTAAGTTGAACCTTAGAAATGCTTATTTTAATCACTTTTAACTATCCAGTTTTCACTTTTTTAGTGCTGAAAGAAGGTTTGAGACTTAGCAGATTATCAAATCAGTCAGGATTTTCCAGCTTTTTAGAAGTATTGCTAAGCAGGGCTCTTATCAGTATGAAGGTCTCCAAGACTGTATGTTCTTAGGCCTTACTGTAGTATTTATGTCTTACATATAATGTGATGAACAGGTGACTCCAGTTGAAAAAGGACCCAGTAACACTTGGGAAGAATGCTCTTTTAGAACAAGTTTATAATCTATGTAGGCAGGTGTTGTGGAGGCAGGGAATTTATGTGGTCGAGTCAGGAATTATAAAAATAGGATTTATTTATTTTCCTGAAAACCCCGCCCCCAAACTATATAAAAAATTAGTTTAGATTTATCTACAGGTTCTAATTTGGGATTGGGAATTCTTCCACAGGATGTTATGGACAAATTTAGAGATTTAGGAAGTCAGAAAATGGAAAAGGCTAAGCCATAAACACAGCTTTACCCCATAAATTGGGCTGAGCAGAGAGAATCTAAGGGATCAGAAGGCTTTACTCATGGAGACGAGATAGGTATTCAGCAATGACCCCTTGCTGGATTTCTCTGCTGCTCAGTTGCCTTCTGACGCTGCAAGCAATATCCAATAGTCCGGATCCACGCAGCAGGAGCCCAAGGCGGGTGGAAAAGCCGCCAAAGTCAGAAATGTCTCAAGACATGGCTTCCACAAGACAGATTTGTAGAAGTGACGCTGCCTCGGCAGCGACAAGGGGAGAGCTACACTGCTGGACAGGCTGGAGAGGTGGGCCCAGGCCAATCTCATGAGATTCAACAAGGCCAAGTGTAAGGTCCTGCACCTGGGTAGGCACAATCCCAAGCACAACTCCAGGCTGGGTGATGAATGGCTGGAGAGCAGCCCTGAGGAAAAGGACCTTGGAGTCTGGGTTGATGAAAAGCTCAACATGAACCTGCAGTGTGCACATGCAGCCCAGACAGCAACCGAGTGCTGGG
>VWZE01003722.1:16638-82484 GCA_013396675.1 Eubucco bourcierii
TGGATGAGGCCTTGAGTAACCTGTACTAGTGGGAGGTGTCCCTGCCTATGGCAGGGGGTTGGAACTAGATGATCCTTGAGGTCCCTTCCAACCTTACCATTCTATGATTCTATGCTCGGGTCTCCCCAGTTCGGGATAGCAGCCAGGAAGTCGGCCGCAGCATGGTCCGAGAGCAGCTGGGTCTGGGTGCCGCTGGCAGCTCTCTCAAAAGGACCCCAGGGCTTGCCAAGCTTGCAAATTGGCACAGAATGGTGCAAAAGTGGGGAGAACCATCCAAAGGCAGGGACAGTGCAAAACCAAGAACCGTGCAAACAGGTAGGATCCGTCCAAAATCAGGGATGGTGCGAAACTGGAGCTCTGTCAAGCCGGGAACTCTTTGAAGGTGGGCATCTGGCGCCTTCTCCCTTGCTCCGTTTATGCTTTTCTAGACAAAGTGTCCGTTTGCCAATTTATACTGGGCGCAAAACCCAGCCAATCACCAGCCCTGTTCGCAGCGCGAGCTGCCACGTGGGGCAGGAGTCGCGTGGAAAGGCGCCTGCTGCTGCTGTGCCCCCTTCAAGCCGACAGGGCTGGGGTGGGAGTGAGGGGAGGCAGTTTTTGCAACTTCTCTCCATTCAAACCCGGAGGAGGAAGAAGGAAGGAATTTGGAGTGTTCCAGAACAATGAGACAGACCTAAGAATACATCTCTGCATGCTGGAAGGCCTAAGAACACATCTCTACATGCTGGAAGATGAATCAACTGAAAAGGAGAAGGGGAGGTTAATCAAGCCAGATTTGATAGCTGTCAATATTTATTATTATGACACAGTGGCATACTAAATATGGTAACCATATGCTACTGTGTTTTCATATTTTTTCTACATACTTCAGTAATTTTCAATACTTCTTAAGTCATTTTTCTAAGACTTTTAATCACAGTTAGTATCAGATGTAGTGCCACATACCATCCTAAATATGAAGAGAAAACCGAGGTGGAGGTACCTGTCAAATTTCAAAATACTATTTTAATTCAGAAGAAAGGGCTTACCTGATATTAAGGGGTGTTTATGGTGTAGAGAAAGGCTATTCATCTTGGTTTCTGAATACAGAAATTAGCCGATCTCCCTCCTCTTACAGCTGTGACAAATGTTTCTTACAGCAATGCTAGTAGGAATAATCTATTTACAGATAATGTGAAAAATGGATGATGATAAATCATTTCTGATAGTAGAGCTAGAGGAATTTAAAGCCAAAAGTGAAAATGGGTATTTATGATGGTTCCAAGGAAGCTTTTAATAGCTGTCTCTTCCATTTTCCCTCTGCTGTCTAGTATGATGCTGTAAAAACATGTGCTGCTTTTTGTGATAGAAGAGTCATTCAGAATTACGAGATTTCTGTATTTGTTGGCAAAGGCACATGCATGGTTATTTCCTGGCTGGTGGCCGGAGCCTTCATTTCCTTGCCTTTATCTTCTGCTTCATTGCTTACATGCCACATGTCCATTCCCCTGTACCTATTCAAGTGATATCTTCTCTCTTCTGTTGATATCATCATATTAGTGTCTACTCTTATAGGTTTGCTAAAAATATTGCAAATATGATAAAATATTAAGATTTGTGTGTGTATTAAATTCAATATTACTATAAACATAATGCAACAGAAGAGTTTTTTTGTTTTTTTTTTTCAAGGAGGTTAGTAAAAGCTTATCTTGCTTCAGTACCTAAGTACTTCAGTACCTTAGCTATCTCCCTCCCTGAGGTGTGATAACAACCTCCTGTTCTGCTCTGGAAGAGTTGCATCTGAAACTTCCACGAAAGTATTAAATAGCTTGTGCGTACAGTTACTTGGGCTGCCACTTCCACTAACCACTTTTCCTATTTTCCTTTTGTTATGGTAGATTGCCTGCAAGGCTTCATTCTGGGCCTTTAGCCAAAATAAAAGCCAAAGACACAGCAAAGGACTTACTCAGAGGACCACCAAGTGTTACGTTTAAATAGAACAGGGAGAAGTATTTCTTCTGAAACCCTAGTCTGAGTCTAGAAAATACTGTGTAGAGGAGGAGGAGAGATTTGGAAATCCTGGGAAAAAGTATTTGTACTGAACAAATATGTGTTGTTGCCAAGCTTGAAAAAGACATCTTGGCAGCATTGCACTGCAGAAAAATCTTCAGCCATTAAAACCAACTTAATAGAAAATATTATAATTGCAAAAGGATGCAGAATTTATGTTGTGAATAATCAAAACCTGGCAAGATTTACAAGAAAGTTTAAGAACTACAAGCAACAGGTGATTTTGTAGAGCTTGACTGAGAACCAGTTTGAACTTGTAGCAGTGAACTCCCAAAGGAGCTCCTGCAATAGAAATTAAAAGGAAAATTAAATGGAAAATAGTGTCTTGGTCTGTTAAACTTGGTGCTTCAGTTGATCATGTGTGTTCTCTGATGCTGGACCTGAGCAGTACTGGAAGCTTGCAGGGCTATGCCCTTGAGTGGGGCAAGGTGTACCTGGCCCAGCCTAACAGAGGCTTTGAATGCAGCTTAATCCAGGGAAAGAACCAGAAACAACAGGAACATGGTGTTCCCTAAGAATAATTGCAGCAACTTAATGTGGATGCATAAGTGGATGCCACTTGTCAGGAGACCTGAGAAGGGGAATCTTAAAAGTTTAAGAAATAGAAATAACAAAAAGAAATAGTATATTTTTGGGGGGATTTTTCTGTTGGTGATTTCTCATTGACCCAATTCAACACCATATTAATTCTCCAAATACACATTTTTTTGTGGGGGTGTGTATGTATTGCAATATACCTGCAATCTCTTAACTCTCATTGCACAAATACATTTCCAGTACCCTGTTGAAGAAACCTCTCTGGTCACAGGGTAATATTATTCAGAGTAGATAAAGAAGGTGAGAAGTTTCAGAGGCTCTGGTGTAAGCCAGCACTTGAGCTATTTGATGGGTTGTTTTGTTCAGTGCGCATAAGTTGGTGTCAGGCAGCAGCAGACTGGGATCTGTCAGGCTTCTTGGCTCTAGGAAATTACTGAACAGCATGGGAGCCTGGAAAAAAAATGAGTCACAATGCTGAACAACAGACAAATCTCACTGATCTCCTTATATAATTGGAGTTTTAACAAGATCAGAATCTGCCTCTTCAAGAGTAGGTATGAATTACATCCTCAAAAATGCTGCAAAATTAATCTACCCACCAAAGAGATTGTCTTCTCTTGATTAGTGTCTTTATTGAACTCTCCTGTCAGTTACTTTCATAATCTATCTCCTTCTGTGTACAAAATACTACACCAGATGGAACTGTTGACTGCAAACAAGTTATCAGGCAAATGTGTATGAAAAGCAAACACAAAAGGCTGTGAACATCAGTCTTGGTTCTTAACTTGTCTAAATATTTGTGAAATACTTTTTCTAATTATATTCCCAGTGTTGGTAGAATCATAAAAGGCTCCTAAAGTTATTTGACAGATAGTCTTGGATATCTACAGACTCTGCTTATATATTTTATTTTGTTCATCCATCTGCTCATAAAAATTACTGCTCTTTGGTCATATTTTTTTCAGATGTTTCCATTTCATATCTAAATTTTAATATCTTCCTTTCTCTCTCCTCTGTCTTCATAAACTGACACACTTTGGTATGTAAAAGTGTAGCATTTTTCTGTGGTATTAACAGCAGTGTATTTATTAACATTGCTGAGGGGAATTTAGCACTACATAGTACTAAAATACAGAGAAATAGTCTTGCCAAAGATACAGAAAGTTGTTCTTGTATAGGGTGCTGTCTTTTGTAGTGAAGCCCAGAATAAGCAGCTTCTGCCCATTAATGTATGCCTTCAGACAGTCTACTTATGTGATTAAATTGAAGTGAAACTATACTTAATTTATACAATTCCTATTTGTTTATAATATTTATTTTGAGACAGTTTTTGAACATAACACAAAATTATTTGTGCTAATTTACCATTCAACATCTGCTATGAATTAAATTCTGTACTCCAACAATGGAGCATATAATTTTGCCACAGTCATTAAATGTGCATATTTAGGTTTGCCACTTTGAATTATAGGCTTGCATTTTGCTGTTTGTCAAGATGGAGACTAAAGCCTTAAATCACTGTCTTTGGAGAAATGGCTCTGACTCTTCGCTCAACTCTGGATTTCCTGGAGAACACAGGATAAAATACTTATGTTTTAAAGAAATAACATGTTTAGCCATCTTACAATACTGATGGATGCTGATAGGCTTCTCAAAAGTATCTATCACTCTAAAGGATTGTCTGATTTTTATTTTTCTTCTAGATGTCTTTATATTTGGACCTGCATTCCCACCTGTGAAACGGGCAGCTGACTCTGCCATGCTTCACGGGAATGTTACAAGGGAGAGTACAATGTAAAGCCTGTATATAAAATTATTCCTCCCCAGAAGATTTGTAATTTTTCAATTTGAAACTTCTCCTTGTGTAGATATTGCTGACATCACAGTTAGGAATATTTTTTGGTGCATAAGGTTAGGAGAAAATTATCCTTTTATCTAAGTGTGTAGATTAGAAAGCCTTATTGTAGTTATTACAGAACATTCTTGATTAAGAAGAAAATATTAAACCTTAAATTACTTGTGGGAACAGCTCTTTCCCAGGAGAACACAGCAGTGCTGCCCAGTGCAAAGGGCCCATTCTGTTTGATTTCTGGTGAACATGAGCATTTACCTCCACAGCAGTTTGCTGAGTGCAGTCCCCATTTGTTGATAGAATTCTACTGCGAGACCTTGATTTTTCACATTTAAATGTACAGTTAAGTGGCCTGCTTTGACTAAATAATTTTTTCTGAGGATATTTTTCTTTGGTACTTTAAGGGTTTGAATGTTTCTAACCTGCTCGTAATGCAGATGTAGCATTGCTATGCCCCTTGTTAACAAATCTCTGCTGGCTGGAAGTTGGGCTTTTTCAGTCAGCTATTCATTCATGCATACTGATAGGTTGTCGTTATCTTAGGCCTTCAACAGGGTGACCACTGCAGTTAATTTCTATACTCTTGTTAAACTTTATAGATCATTAAATTGTAGGTTTTGATCTTCAGTATTTCAATTAGTTTAGTCCCAAAGTCTTCCTCATTGGATTTTAACAAGTTAAGTGACCTTTTCAACTGGTCTGCTTGTACCCATGTTCACCCAAGTAGTAAAGGACTGCTGCTTTCTTGAAATGCATGTCCTTGCATACAGAGGCAAAACTTTTTATGTGAACTTGATGCCCTGTGGGGTAGTATCACAGTATCACCAAGGTTGGAAGAGACCTCAAAGATCATCAAGTCCAACTCATTACCACAGACCTCAAGACTAGACCATGGCACCAAGTGCCACGTCCAAACGTGCCTTGAACACCTCCAGGGATGGTGACTCCACCACCTCCCTGGGCAGCCCATTCCAGTAGCCAATGACTCTCTCAGTGAGAAACTTTCTCCTCACCTCCAACCTAAACTTCCCCTGGCGAAGCTTGAGACTGTGTCCTCTTGTTCTGGTGCTGGTTGCCTGAGAGAAGAAAGCAACCTCCTGCTGGCTACAACCACCCTTCAGGTTGTTATACACAGCAAGAAGGTCTCCCCTGAGCCTCCTCTTCTCCAGGCTAAACAATCCCAGCACCCTCAGCCTCTCTTCACAGGGTTTGTGCTTGAGGCCTCCCACCAACCTTGTTGCCCTTCTCTGGACACATTCAAGTACCTCAATGTCCTTCTTAAACTGAGGGGCCCAGAACTGGACACAGTACTCAAGGTATGGCCTAACCAGTACAGAGTACAGGGGGAGAATGACCTCCCTACTTCTACTGGCCACACTATTCCTGATGTCTGGAGTGTTGCCCCAGTACAGGTGAGAACCAGGAATGACTAAGAACCTCTGTTTCCAGTATACAACATGCGCACTTATAAGATCTGAGGTGGCATAGAACATGTTGTTGAAAGCAGACAAAAGACACAGCAGTTGTGGAGGGCCTCTGTTCACACAGGAACATAACACATCATGGCTTCTCTGCTGCTCTAGTTTTCTTTTTCTGAGTGTTTTTCTATAATTTGTTCTTTCAACATCAGTTTGTGATGGCTTTCCTGTTCTTTTTTCATGGCTATGCTTGATCTTGTGTGTTAAGCAGCTTTCATTTCCCCATGTTAGATGAGATGTTTCTGTCTCTCCTTTATAGTACGAGAGAATATAAGAAATGACAGCGGTTAAAGGATCTGACTTGGCAGGCTGTCTCTGCCACTGTTGCGAATGCATTGGATGAGATAATAGGAGATGTGGAATGTAAGCAATATTTACTTTCTTTCTCCCCCAAAGCAGTTACATCCATACCCAGGAGGTTACATCCATGCTTCCAAGAGGGAATGGCTTCACTGCACTCAGCACTCACAGGAAAAGCCACTGGGAAGCAAGCAGAGAGGAGTCATAGTCACAGGCTGCAAGGCAGAAAGCAAAGCTACAGTTATCACCACACTCTTCTGCTAAGCTAGTGTATCATGCACTGTGATGGGGGTGTGTTGGTGCGAGAGAGTCTACAGACATCTGCCTTGATCCTCCCTTCCCAATTTCTGTGCTACTTGGTGCAGCCTCTGCCCATTACCTCTTTCTCTAAGCTCCCCTATGCTGAGCACCGGTTCTAGTGGCACTGGTGCTTTCATCTTCTGCAAGGGAAGGAAAAACTTGGCACCTGAATGAAAAATTTGAATAGGGCAATTTTACTGGGCAATTATTTCTTCACAGTCTTCCCCTTAACACCACATGAAAATGAACAATAATTGTGAATTATTGTAGCATAATTGAGCACACTTGAAAACATTTGCTTTTTTTTATTCTTCTAATCTAAATTGAATCTGTGAATAATAATGATTCCATGATATGAGTGGGGGAAAAAAGTAACCCTTCTGAGCAAAAGTATGGCTATATGGAGTCTTACTGATTAGAGCAACACTTAATTGAGCTAAACGCTACCTATAAGTGCCATAACTGTCAGACGATACTACTTTATCAGTTCTTGCTCTTGGGGCTGCTGTGCTTTAGTTTATGTAACAAGGAATTCCTACATTATGAGGAACTTTCTCTGGCCAAGCCTGCTTCTACCCAGCTAAGCCTGTGTTTAGATGCATTCTAAGTATAAGAGGTGCATAATCACTTTTTTATTGCAAAAACTTTGATCAGTGCTGTCCTGTTGCTTTCTTTTCATCATCCTGCTTATATTTCATTAAGAAAACTGTAAATAAAGTCAATGGAGAGCTACACCTGTGCTGAGAAGTCCTATTAACAAAAAAAGCAAAATGTCCTTTATGTATGTCTTAGCTAGCTGATCTGAAGGGTTCTGCAGACCTATGCCTTCCACAAACCTTACCTAGAAAAGAGATCCATGATATTCCCCAAAAAATAATTCCCCCCCAAAAAAATCAATCATGTTTGACATTTGTCTAGCATGAAATTACATGGTATTCCACAAATTAGAAGTTACTGTGTGGTGCCACAGAATGGTAGGAAATCAGAAGTGATCTCTGGAGATTGTCTAGTCTAACTCCCCTGCTAATCCAGGTATGCCTAGAGGCAGGTTTCACCGAATGGCTGGGCCCAGAGAGTGATGGTGAATGCTGCCACATCCAGCTGGTGGGCAGTCACTGGTGGTGTGTCCCAGGGATCAGTGCTGGGCCTGGTCCTGTTTAATATCTGCATTGATGATCTGGATGAGGGGTTTGAGTCCACCATCAGTAAGTTTGCAAACAACACCAAGTTGGGAGCATGTGTTGATCTGCTAGAGGGCAGGAGTGCTCTGCAGAGGGACCTGGACAGGCTGGACAGATGGGCACAGTCCAACGCCATGAGATTTAACAAGGCTGCACTTTGGCCACAACAACCCCATGCAGCACTACAGGCTGGGGACAGAGTGGCTGGAGAGCAACCAGGCAGAAAGGGACCTGGGGGTACTGGTTGACAGCAACTGAACATGAACCAGCAGTGTGCCCAGTGTGCATCCTGGGCTGTATCAGGAATAGTGAGACCAGCAGGACCAAGGAGGTCCTTCTGCCCCTGTACTCAGCACTGGTTAGGCCACACCTTGAGTACTGTGTCCAGTTCTGGACCCCTCAATTTGAGAAAGATGTTGAGGTGTTTGAACGTGTCCAGAGAAGGGCACCAAGGCTGGTGAGGGGGCTGGAGCACAGCCCTGTGAGGAGTGGCTGAGGGAGCTGGGATTGTTTAGCCTGGAGAAGAGAAGGCTCAGGGGAGACCTCATTGCTGTCTACAACTATGTGAAAGGAAGTTGTAGCCAGGCAGGGGTTGGTCTCTTCTCCCAGGCACCCAGTGACAAAACAAGAGGACAGAGTCTCAAACTGCACCAGGGCAGGTTTAGGCTGGACATGAAGAAGAAATTCTTCATGGAAAGAGTGATTGGAATGGGCTGCCCAGGGAGGTGGTGGAGTCACCATCCCTGGAGGTGTTTAAGAGAAAACTGGATGAGGCACTTAGTGCCATGGTTAACTTAATTAGAAGGGTTAGGTGATAGATTGGACTCGATGATCCTAGAGGTCTTTTCCAACCTGGTTAATTTCGTGATTCGGTGAGCGCGTCCAGGTGGGTTTTGAAAGTCTCCAGAGAAGGAGATAGTTCCCTGCCCCTCCTGATCTGGGGAGCCCAGAACTGGACACAATACTCCAGGTGTGGCCTCACCAGGGCAGAATAAAGGAGCAGGGGAGAGCCTTCCTCAGCTGGTGGGACATGTTGTTCTTAATGCACCCCCTAATGCTGCTGGCCATCTTGGCCACGAAGATATATTGCTGGTTTGTGGTGAACTTCCCTACCAGCATTCCCACATCCTTCTGCTCAGAGCCGTTTTCCAACAGGTCAGCTCCATACCTGTACCAATGCATATATTCCTTCACTTCAAAATATGTTACATGCATAATCTTTTCTGGCTAGTCCTGAATGAATAATTGCTATTGATGTTTCCTCAAGAATCTGACTAATTCTCAGTACCTTTTCATTTTCCTAATCTTAATTAAATCTGTGGCTGAAGAGGGCACATGGAAAGAACAGAAAAAATCACCTTGTATAAATCAAAAGCAATGATATGAAATCAAACTGATCAGGATAAAAGTGTGTTTTGTATATAATCTATTAAGGACCTTTTTTTTCCCCCGCTCCTCTCGTCCTTTTATTTAATGAACTGAGGGGACAGAATTGCCATTCAGCTCCTGAGGCAGACAGAGCTGAAATCACAGCTTGTACAGAGGCCTCTTGGGCAGCAAGGACTATGCTGCATCTGATTTTCTGAGAAGTGCCCTGTGCTCTCAAAAGGCTCGGCCACCTTCTGTCCATCCTAGCCGAAGCACTCTGCTACCCTCAGACACTGTTCCATACAAAAGACCCACTTTCTTGCTGAGCAGCTCACAACCTTCCAGCTGATTGTCAAACCAAATGAGGAGGCATCAGAGTATAGGTTGGGGTGGAAAATAGTGAGAGATGAAGGAAAAGTAAACCCGTAAGTCAGCCCTGTTTGTTTGCATGGTACACAGCAACCATGTGAAATGGGTGCAGTACTGAGTAGAGATGAGAGCTCAGGATCTGGAAACATGGCAGCACTTCACCCAGTTAAATAAAGCTCTCTTAATTAGCTCAAGTGCAGTATCTAATTGGCAAGTTATGTTTATTTATGGCAGTAGCTATGAATTTGTTACATAGTTCTGTATTGTTTGTAGGAGAAATCATGCATAAATTGCTAATGCTAGTGGATTAGGCTCATCTAAACCTGGCTTGGATAAGTGGATATATGAGTTTCCAGAAGCTGCTTTTCTTAATTTGACAGTGTTTAGATAAATTGATGCAACTTTTCTGTGTATTCAGAGTTGTCTGTTGGTATATATCACACATGACTTCATTAGTCCATCTTGAAAGCAATGGGGGGAAAAAAAAAGAGCTGTTTATTGTAAATCAATTTGTTATTGTAAATAACAAGCAAAGTTCACTCAACACATTCAAGTGTTGGAACAGCAAACTAAAAAAATGAGATGGGACATTTTAGAATTTTATATATTTATATATAAACTCTCATATTCAGTTAGAACACTGAATTAACCTATTTTCCTGTCCAGATGCTTTAAAACAGACATTCAGAGACTGAAGTAATTTAAGTAATAAGAAGTGGATTTGATTTCAGCTTTCGAGGGTTTGACTTAAAATAAAAAAGTTCAGATGTACTGAACAGATGATTTTTAGCTAATTCACTGTTCAAGGCCTGTTTGGTAGATTTACTGTAGGCTGCTTTTTGGCACAATGGGATTGATAAACAGCATGTACCACATTGCCCTGTGAAATGAGAAAAACAACACACGCCTTTTGGCAACATTCAGTGCTGTGAAAATGCAGTTATTAACTGTCTGGCTGAAGGTAAATTTTCCCTTAGAGCACTTCAGATGAGCTATGTAGTACCTGGCAAATATCTTGATCAATATTAAAATTCCAAGTGCAGCTTCCATGCATCTAGGGGAAGACTAATCCTTTTTTTTTTTTTTTTTAAATTACCCCATCTATGTTAACTTTCTCTTCTTGCAGATCCCCTTTATTCAGTCATATAAGATGTGGAAGCAACTGCTGGAGTCTCTGTCACCCAGTAAATGTATTAGAAATGAAGGGAATCGGAGTCCTGAGCATTTTGTTCTTGTGCTGTTTTGGTTCAGAACATCACACATTTAGTAAATGTTTGAAGATATGAACACAACAAAGTCACTTAAGTTTAGAGATCTCTGAATTTTTGTTTATCCAGACTCAAAGTCAAGTATTGCCTGCGAGTATGTCTTCTTGAATAAAGCAGGGATTCTCATTTCCAGACCCAGGAGCCCAGGAAACATTAATAAAACATGGCTTGGGCTCAGGATCAGGAATAAGGAGGATTTGGACTCTTTGCCCCCAGCCTTCCCAGTCTTAGAGAGCAGGAAAGCGTGGCTTCTGATAAATGTATTTAAATGTGAACTGTGTAATATTTCATAGCAGTACCAGATCTAAAAGTAGTCCAAGGAGAAAGATTGCAAATTAATTTAGTTTCTAGGGGGAAATTTAATTTTATACACAGACTGTAATAAGAAATAAAATGGCCATCAGATATGTATCATTTTATAATCAGTGACAATTTTGTTACTGCAGATTAACTGCTATTACCTACCTACAGAAATTCAAGGTTGAAAAGGCTTATTGTTTCAACTGACTTTCAAAAAGCATTGTTCTAGTAAGACTCTATGGTATATTTGTGCCGTACACGCTGTATTTTCAGTGCTGATGTACATGCATGTAAGTACCTGAAGACAATGCATTTGGACAATGCCTTTATTAGTGTGGTTTAACTTGCTTAATCCTGAATTGGTTAGACAGTTGGGCTAGATCATCTTTGTAGGTCCCTTCTTACAGAAATACTCTATTCTACTCTAAATACGTATAAAACAGAACCGTTTCTTAATTACTCTTTAGTTTGGGAATAATGAGTTAATAAAAATGTTTAATGTGAAAAGTTTAAGGTAGGGGTTTTGGGAATATCCATTTTGAGCTAGACTTTCCTCTCTAAGCTACTTTAGGTTTTAAGGAAATCTGATAATACTAATGAGTTAAGATCTATACCTGTAGTTGAAGTGGTACAGTGTATGCTGTAATGCTATGTTTATCTTCTTGGCCTGTTCACTTACAGTCCTGCAAAAGGGTTGTGTTTTAATGGTGAGAAAACTTGTCAGACCCCACCTGGAGTACTGTATGCAGTTCTGGAGCCCTCAGCACAGGGAGGCCATGGAATTGTTGGAGCAGGTCCAGAGGAGGGCCATGAAGATGATCAGAGGGCTGGAGCAGCTCTGCTATGAGGACAGACTGAGAGAGTTGGGGCTCTTCAGCCTGGAGAAGAGAAGGCTTTGAGGACACCTTGTAGTAGCCTTCCAGTATCTGAAGGGGGCCTACAGGAAGGCTGGGAAGGGATTATTTACAAGGTCCTGCAATGACAGGACAAGGGCCAATGGGTTTAAACTGGCAGAGGGAAGATTTAGACTAGATGTCAGGAAGAAGTTCTTTCCAGTGAGGGTGGTGAGGCACTGGAACAGATTGCCCAGGGAGGTTGTGGCTGCTCCCTCCCTGGAGGTGTTCAAGGCCAGGTTGGACAAGGCCTTGAGTGCCCTGTACTAGTGGGAGGTGTCCCTGCCTATGGCAGGGGGTTGGAACTAGATGATCCTTGAGGTCCCTTCCAACCTTATCATACTGTGATTCTATAAACTGGCTTATTCATCAGGATCATGCACTTTCTGTATTTCTGGACTACTTTAGTGAATCTTTTCACTAGTGAGCAAAATAGGAGTCCACAAAGGAGCATAAGGGAATTTTGTGGCACTTCAAATCATTCCATCATGGAACTGTCAAAGAGCTGTGACCAAGTACTAACCAAAGATGGATTTGAACCCAGTGGCTTTATATTTGATAATGTTTCCTTTGAACAGTTTTCTGATAAATTTATTTTTAACTTTGTTTCATCTTCTTTCTAATGTAAACTGTATGGCCACTGAAAGACTTTTTAATAACAACAAAAAAAAGTTTTTAAACTGTGAATGAGATCAATTCACACTATGTTCAGTTTCCTGTTGAGTGGGGGAAAGGGGTAAAATTTTTTTCCCCCCTCTTCTCAAAGCTTTTGAACAATTTTCTGAAAGTTATCCCTAGCAGCATCTACAAAGGAGAAGCTTTGCTGAAATCAAAACGGGTTTTCATGGGACTAAGAATTGGTCCCAAGAGTAAGATTTCAGAAAACAATTCCCCCTCACACCCCAAAAAAGCTTGAATATAATCCTGAAGTGGGCAGAGAAGTATATTTTTCCACTTGTGATATTTTTATAGAAAATAACTTTCTACACCTTTGTACTTCAAGAACATCAGCTGACTTATGTATCATTCTGTGTTGTAGTTTCTTTATTGATTTTTCTTGTGGCATTGTAAGCTTTATATTCCACACCTTCCCTCACCTGAGTTACTGAATGCATATACTTTGCTTCTGCAGAACTGTGGTTTTCTTTGTTATTATCCAGTGACAGTAGAAATGTGAAAATTTGCTATAGTTTGGTTGTTTTTCTTATTCTGCTGTAAAATTCAAAGATACTTGAGAAGCTTTTCTTGAACTAAGACGTATTTAAAACACATGCAAGATTGCTAGTATTGTGCACATGTTACAAACATAAAATTATAGAATCAGTCAGGCTTGGAAGGGACCACAGGGATCATCTAGTTCCAACCCCCCTGCCATGGGCAAGGACACCTCACACTAGATCAGGCTGTCTAGAGCTTCTTCCAGCCTGACCTTAACCACTTCCAGGGATGAGGCCTCAATCACATCCCTGGGCAACCCATTCCAGGGTCTCACCACTCTCATGGTGAAATGAGATACTTAATGCTATAAATAAGAAATTACTTAAGAGTTAATATTTTATTTGTATGTAAGTTAGCATAGCAAATGTGGACATTTTACATGACAAACTCTTTAAAGGGTTGTTAAAGAATTACTGGCTTGGCAGCACATGTTGATAGAAAGGAGTTTTAATTGGGTTTACTTGATCTTTTGTTATTTTTGGTGTCGTTGGGGTTTTTCCATTGAAAGTGTTCTTTTAGGTTAATTTTTTTTTTTAATTGAATGAAAATGGTTTTCCCTGGGATTATGTTCATTAAGAGCATATTTACTCACTTGTATAGATGCTAAATTCTGTGAGGAAAACAGCAGTACCCCAGGAAATAACAGAAGGGAATTTGTTTCTTTAGTGGATTGCAGTTATATCTATATAATAAATTGTGGTTTAAAAATGCCTGAGAAACTACAAGCCCAGGTCCAGACAGTTTGTGAGGTGTGATGCATCAAAACAATCCTACACAAATACTCGTCTAGCACCTACAAGACTTGATAGAAGATTCAGTGTGATGAACACATCTGCTGAAGGAAAAGTTCAACTTGGTGAAAAATCACGAACCACAAAACAAGCAGCAGCAGTATATCACCAACTATGAATGTATAGGTAAGCACTTGGTAATCTTTTGAGAGGAGTTTATCTATCTACAAAAGCAGACATTCAAGTACTGCTGAAAAAAAAAGAAAAAAAATGCTGAGGTTGAGACTGATTGATTTAGAGTGAAGAACTAGGAGAATGAAAGTTCAACAGAACCAGTGACGAAGAAGAGTGGAGGAAGTAGATGACCAACAGTGGTCCTTAAAGACCACCTAAACACTGTAGTACGCATGGGGGAAAGTGTCTTAACCAAAGATTGAGATAATGAATTCTTGGAAAAATAATGAACATGTTAATTGTTTCTAGGAAAGGTCATGAATATTCATGTTTTGGGACTGTAGAAACTTTGCTCATTCGAGGTTCAGGTGACCTCTGTACACCCGCTTGACAAAAGTGTTGATTCTTCATTTCACCATAGCTGGATAGTATTCTGAGGGGATTTGGGATCAACGTCGCTTTACAAACTAGACACTGTTTCCTACTGAACTTCACTTATGTGGATAGGATAACTGGAGACACAGGATTTGGTACTAAAAAAGTATGAACTCAACACACTCCTTGGCTAAGAACTAGTGCTGTGTTTTTGTGATGGTTTGGGAGTTACCTGCCCCCACCCACTTTGTAAAATGACCCACACTAGAACTCAGCCGGCTGGAAGTTAAGGAATGAAGCTGTATTTACAACTCAGCACAGTATACAAGCAGAGATATACACAACAGACAGGAATAGTTATATGAATACACAAGTTAAAGGTAATACAGCAACACAACTCCCCTCCCAGAAATCAGAGACCCCAGGAGGGGCTCCCAACCACCCTTCCACCTTCTCCCCACCCCTGTACCTTACCCCAAGATTTACCTTACGTGCAAGGTAAATTAGGAGGATCGGCCACGGAGGTTAGAAGAAAAGTAGTGAGAATTAATCGGCAGAAGAGTCAGAGCCAGAAGCTGCTAGATCCAGCAAGAGCCAGACAGAGTAAAGCTCTCAAACGAATTGCAGGAAAAAAACTGAATTGTATTTGGAGAGAGTGTTACAGACAGAAAGTACAAAGCAGATACATAAGCCATTAGCGAAACCCCTGAATTTTCCCCCAACCCAAAACTAAATCTACAATCCCCAGCGCTCCAGTCCTTCCCCCTCCCCATGCCACTGCCATCCTCCAGAGGCCTAAGCACAGCCTCTGGAGACCCCATACAAGACCTATCCTTACATGTTTATCCTGATAAGGGAGCTCCTGCCTGGCGTAAGGCTGGAGGGGGAGGAAAGGAGAACAAGCTGGCCCTGCCATGAGCTTATGAAGAGATAGCAGAATTATGGGATTGAATAACAATCTTCCAGTCCCCAGAGGACTCTTTTTAACCTTATAGTTCTCAACCTGGGACAGAGGATCGACCAGAGGGGATAGAAGAAAAGTGGTTAGTGAGATTACTCAGCAGAGAGGAGAAAAAGCCAGAAGCTGCTAGACTGAGACGCTGTGCCCCAGAAACTGACTTATCTATGTTTTGAGTACTTATTCTTAAATATCTCAGGAAGCCTATGAGTGAAGTAGACATTGCCATTGTTTCCATTTCACAGCCTATAATATAATTTTCTCCAGTAGAATATTCCAATTAGCTCAAACCAGCACAGTTTCTTATCAACATGTTTCAACAGCTGAGGAACATAAGAAATACTGTGCTTCAAAAACTCCAGCTTTTGGCCTCTTTGTAGTATACCACATGCAGAATTTCCCTCAAGAAATAAGTTGAAAAAGATAATTATTCTAAAACTTATTCTAAGTTGGACCAATGCCAAATTTCAAAATGTTGAGATTTGCCTTGAATAGAGAGTTCCAGCCAGTTTCATCTCCAGCTAAACTCATTCACGGCAGAGATTGCACAACTCTGCTCTGCTTCCTTACTGTCTGGAGTGATGAACATGCATAGATGCTTCAACTGAAGAGTAAACAGCCTAAACCTTTTAGTTTTGTAAGAATTGTAAGGATTACATTCGGTAAAAAAAAGAACGCATATGTATTGTATGGTGCATAAATACATGTAAGCAATGCAGAAAATAATGAGTCTTATTTTTACAAACAGTTGAATATTTAGTGAGGAGAAGCATACTTATGCTCTACAGATGAATGACTTAATGACAAAACTGCAGCTGATTCATCTCTGACAGTAGGTAACTCCTGCAGATGAGGCCATCACTCAGCTAAGGCGACAAAATCATCATTCAGCTCTTTAGGAAAACTGTTGGTTTTCAGTGGTAAAATAATAATGGACTTGTGTTCTGCAGGAAAACCAAACTCAGTCTCAGATGGTGAAATTTGGTATAGATAAAAGCAAGATGCAATCAGAGCATTCCTCATGAAACCAGTTACTGATGGCATTCCATTAACAGAGCCAAACTGTAGCCAGGATCTACTTTCTAAAGGTTTCTGGTTTTCCAGTGCTGGTGTAAGCAGCTGGATAGGTGCACCAAACAATAACCTCCATTTTGCAGTGCATCCCACCACAGGTTTAAATAACAGCTGTGCAGAGAACTATTTCCAGTTATGAAGGGTTAGATCCAAGGGTTAGTGATCTCATGATCTGTTAGGTATACCTGGCAAAACGCAAAGTTTTGTTAGACTAATGTCAGAACCTGATCGCTTTGACAGGATCTGAAAGACTACAGATTTCCAGCAAGAAAGAATGAAAACCCAGAACTTCAAAAGTAAATAGGCATATCTTTCTAGGCTTGAAAGTAGAATTTTTAAACTTTATATGCTACCAAGTTAGACAGGGGGCAGAGGAAAAACACTTGATTTCCCCTTCTGTGCTGAAAATCTTTCAAGAATTCCTTTAGGGCAAAAGAGGAACTCTGAGAAGGTGGAAAATAATGCATGGTTCTTCCTGTTGTAGGTGAACTTGTAAAGTACAAAACCAGATTCCAAATTCAGATGTTTTTATTTAAATAATTTTGAAAAAAAAATTGCTATCAATAAAACATAACAAATAAATGAATCAAAACAAACAACCCTCCCCAAACAAAGAAAAAACCCAGCACCCCACAACACTTGCATTTGAGGCATTATCTCTCCTGACAGAGAATCCCAAAGGTTTTTTTTCTAATTTTTAGCTCTTGTGAGATAGCAAACCAAAGTGCATCAGCATAAATAAATGTCAAAGAACCTGAGGATGCAAGACTTGTGAATCCATAACACTATATTGGACTGTAAATTACTTCGGGTTGCTATTTGAAGAGAAGTATTCAGATAAAGGAATTTATTGTAGTTTAATAATTGGTGAATTTGTACTAATTAATATATTAAAACCAAATTACTTGGGTGACGTTTTGGGGACCAAATTAAATCAAATATCTATGGTATGTTAATTTGAGCTCATAAAAGGCTAATTTGAATATGTAATTTGGATCAATTAGAAGTCTCTTCTCAACTTGAAATGGTGATAATAGAAATGGGAAAAAAAAAGCTGGAGAGCTGTTAGGATTAATTACTGGTAATACATCTGGGAAAAGCAAATTACAAGATCATTTTTTAAATGCAAACGAGTTTTAAATTTTAAAGATAATATGCATAAACATGTGCACTATCTGCAAAAAAGGTCATAATTAATTTTTTAAACAAAATTTAAAAAAAATCTCTATAGAGAGTGAATTTTTTATGATTAGTCCTTAGATTTGCCTGCAAAGTAGGTAGACAATAGCAACATTTTTGCTTCCAACAAAAAGTTGTGTGGAAACACTCACAGAAACCAAAAAGGCATTCATGTTCCTCCAACAATTCAGTAGTAAAAACTGTAGGCTAATTTTAGTCCCTTTGAGTTAACCACAGTGAAGTGAAACTAGATTTAAATCATGGCAAATGAAATTAAAATCTGACCTTCAAAGTTTGACAATATGTACAAAATATCTAACAGTTTCTCAGGAACAGCAAAGCTGAATGAAAAAAAATGTGGATGAAGGCTGGCTGGATGTGGATTTTGAAAGTGGTCATTTTGTTTATGTGAAAACCAAGTCTTATGGATCTAGGAAAAGTTTTTTTCACAAATATTTGTGAATTATTTTCTTTGTTACTAGTGTGCAGTGGTTATTGTATCAGGTGGCCATCACCACCTCTGCACTGAGAGGATATCAGGCAGCATTTAAACTGTGATTGTTCCTTTTGTATGTCTGTGGTAGTCAGTGTAGTGTCTGGTGTTTCATAATGGTGCCATGGTCTAGTCTTGAGGTCTGTGGTGATGGGTTGGAATTGATGATCTTTGAGGTCTCTTCCAACCCTGGTGATACTGTGATAACTGTGTTTCTGCATAAGACAATTTTCTTGTGAAGTCAGGAGCAAACAGGGCCAATATGGGGCAGAAACAGCAATGACTAAATCACTTAACATTTCCTTTGATTTTAAGATGCCTAGTGTTTTCACAGTCTCTTTATAGAACTGCTTGTGTCAAGCCAAGAAATATCTTTGCATGCCAGCTGAAGCTGTGGTTGCACCACTGCCCAGCATAGCCTTGCTGGCCTCTCATCTTCCTTCTCCAGGTCTCTGTAAATGCCTGCTTTGAATGCACTAGGAAAAATAAGTAGTAGGCAACTTAATAGGGACTGCTCAAGTCCACCTTGCTGCTTTTGCTTGACAGCAGTCTTAGGTTAGTTAAACTTAGGCACTTATGAGTCCTTATGCATGTTTTCAGTTTTGGTACATGCATATACCCTAGTGAGATGCTTTTCTTTAAGTGATATGCTCTAACAATGTCTTGCCAGGCTGCTTATTTGCCTGTACCTTTATTTGTGGAAGTAGCTGAGTTTTCCTGTAAGCAGACCAGAATATTGAGGCTTCAGGCTGCTAAAGGAGCAGTTATCTACTGCATATGAGGGAAAATTTGAGTTCTGGAATTTCAAGTTGTAAATGCTATTAGGATGTTTTTAGAACTACAGCATTTTGCATGGCAGCTATATGCACTGGTGCTGTGCCACTAGGCTTATTAGATTGTAGTTTTAAGAAAACTATTACAATAGAGTGGCAAAGCTACAGAGTTCATTTGAGAAGTATCCTCCTTGGGATACTCTCCTTCAATCTTATGTGAGCCAAACAACTTCAGTCAAATACATTAATGGCTAGTGATACTATAGCCTGGACTTTGAAAACACTCATGATCCAATTCAAACAGCCTTTGAAAACAGTTTGAATTTTATCTTTAATTGCAGTTGGACTGAAGCATTTGAAAACTGTTTCCTTTTAAAAGAAATACTTAGAATTGCTTGATGGTATACATGTACTAAATAGAACCCTTACTATAGAATATATGTGTGCTATGTCTTATGTGTGCTAACTTCAGTTCCTGTTAGTCCTCGCTAACCACTTCTAACTAAAATGCATGCTTCACTTGATATTATGTATGTATACTAGAGGCTGATTGCTAGTGAAATATGACATATTTCATTCATGTATCATTCTACAAATTACTTGCAGCAGTCTGCAGTCATTGTGAGCTAAATGTACACTTAGTGTCCTGTGTCTGTCTCGCTAGTAAGGAGAACCACTAACACAATCCATGGCAGAGGAGATAGGATATGAAGTATTGCTCTGCGATTTAAGGAAAATAAATTAACGCAACCCTTTGTGAGAATCCAATGACTCTATTGTCTCCAAACAATATGTGTGATGGGGAATTGCTGATGGCTCTTAATGTGTCTATTGTCTTTAACAGTTAACATGATCTGTAAACTGTTTCAGTGATAATTCCTTACAGATAAAGAACTGGCCTGTGACCAGCCTGTATTGGGACTCATGTCAGTGAAGCAGTAAATGCACAGAGAGCCTATTATGGACTCAGATATAGGCTGTCAAGTTTACAACTCTTATGTATAGGTGGGAACACATGGACACTCTTTTTGGGTGCCCCTCTGACAGCATGGTGTGATACAGTAATGGCATGTTTACATTTTCATCCTGCTTGTGGATCATCTGAGATGGAGGATATATTAACCCGTGTAGTGACTTCAGCAGGAAAAAAAAGACTGGATTCTGTTTCAGTATGATATTAAGTGATAGGATTAATATGAGGATAAACTTATATAAACCATTAGAGGAATAAATAGATAGTTGGGAAGTTTTCTAGTCGTCAAATCCTCATCCATCCATTTTTTCATATGCCTGATGCATTTTATGATCTCTGCAGTTTGGAAGAAAGGGTGATCAGAATCCGAACAAATCCTGTCTTATCCAGTTACATCAGAATGTAGCATAGTGTGAAGGGCTACCTCTCTTGTAGATTAAGCAAACATGGAAAGATGTTACAATGTATGCATGAAGAGAAGGCAAAAATTTACAAATGTGCACCTACAGACCTCGTAATTGATACAACTTCCCTGCACTGTGGCTAGGTAATAATGTTCTAACTGTTTAACAGAGATGATGAGCTTAATACGCAGCAGAGATCTGGCCAGGAAGTTATTCTATAAAAAAAAACCCAGGAGGCTAAATACCTGGAAGAGAGTTCTGTTGAGAAGGCAGTGAACAAGTTTTTTAACTCATCCACTAAACTGGGAACACCCTTTAATGCCAAGTTACTGAATGAATTCTATCTTAAAGTACTTATCTTTATAGGATCTCTTCATTCTACCTCTACTATCCCAGAAACCTGTCACACTGAGCATACCTATCTTTAGATAAAAGACCTTTTTCAACTCAGCAAGTTGTGGTTGGCTGAGATAATGTAAGATATTGATAGGAGTACAAAAGCCTTAGTACAAATGAAAGAGTCTTCTGTCAGGAATCTTCATCAAAAGTTAGTTCCCATCACAAATTTGCCGCCAAATGCAATACTTTCAAAAAGACCACTTTAGAATTAAGAGGAGTTAGATGTAGGTTAAACCAGAATTGTCTCCTCTCTGTATGGGTCTACCTAGAGATAAGAAGTGGAAAGTGGAACCAGAAATCTATGCTCTATGAATAGCTAGCTATCTTAAAGCAGCTTCTCTTTAAGATCGTAGCAAAGTGCTGCCAAGAACTATTGATCTGATGATCTGAGTATTCCTAAATTAATAGCAAGAACTATAAGGCTCTGAAGCACAGTATATTTTGTTATAGATTTGAGGGTCAGATCAAATTCCTGTGATGTAGTCTGGTCATTGGTTTACTTGTTTGTTGTTGGGTTTTTTGTGGTTTTTACTTATTTGTTTATTTCTGTCTGTGGGTCTGAACACCTCAACATCTTAAGAAGCTAGCTCAGTGTTCTAAAAATGCTAGCTCAGTCATTACCTTCCGATGCAATCAGTGCTTGAAAAGGGCAAAGGTGTTACAGTGGGTAGGTGTGCTTACCTCAGTAAGCCTGTTCCTCTGCTAGGGTCAGATTCAGTAGCAGATTCATGACATTGGGAGACTCCAATAAAATGTAAAATCCAAACCACTATACCTTTTGATCAATATTTTCAATCAACTTTAATTGCTGAAGGAGGCAGTTTGCAAGCCCAACTAGGAACCATATGTCAAACCAATTTCAGAACTTTGGCATGAAAAGAGGACTTTTAACCCCATGATCTTCTAAAATGATAAAGGTAGATTTAATCATTGCACAAATGTATTGAAACATCTAATTATCATCAATCATTAATTCATGGATTTTATCAGGGGAAGTATATTAAAGATGAATGTGTTTAATGGCAAGTATTTAGCTCCATTACTACAGGACAATATCTTACAAATCAGTAAATTATGTGTGTTATTAGTTATTTTTCCTATCTGTGCCAAATAATGAGTTACTTTTTATGATTTAATATTCAATGCAAAAGAAATTCCTATCAGAATGCATATACAAAGGGGAAAACAAAGCAGCAACTCAACCTGGTAGCTGCTTTAATGGTCCTTAAGCTGTACAGCACCACAACCTATCAGTAAACAAAAGCAATAAAGGTCAAATTGTATCAAGTCAAATCAATCAAAAGCCAAAACTCTATGTTTTGGGTTTTTTCCCTGAGTGAATGAAGGTATATTATTGTATGTTATGTCTCTATTTTTCATAATTCTAAGGTGATAGGGAATTATCAGGATCATCAGTTCACATATCATTGCATGGACTGTATACTTTGAAAAGATTTAATTAACCTACATGTATGAGATGATGAAATTATAAGCAAACTTACTCCATAAGAGCAATTGTTTTCAATTTGTTCACTTCAATTTTCTGCAGTTGAAGTCTAAACTGACTAGTCATACATGACCTGAGGAAGCAGAAAAGCATCTCACATTTCTCTGCTTTTATGGAGTTCAGAAGGTTGATTATATGTTTTCAATAGCAATTTTCCAGTCCAATAGTTTACTGTATCAATTGCTGTACACTGAGAGATGTGCAACAGGAGCTGTTGCACAAATAATATCACAACATAGCAGTTTCAGAACCACGTTGGGTTTTTTTTGTTGTTTCATCTACTGTTTTTCAGGCTTCTGTACCAAGGTGTTCTGGGCTGTTACATCAAATATGTTGATCATTAATTTGGGTTTTTCTTTGTATCAAATAATGGAATGAGCATGCACAACATTAGGGTAATTAGGAAACAGTGAAATGTTATTTGGTGGCAGCAAATCTTGTAAACTCTTTGAAATAGTGATCATCTGTAATGTTTTGGAAATAGCAAAATGCTGAGATCCAAAATTGCAGAAATCCAGTTCTCCACAGGAATTGTGCAAAAGAGGCTTAGCTCTGAAGAGTACTTGTAATTTACTCCAGCTCTTACCACACATGGCAGACCACAAAGCCACCTTTCAAGAATAGAACAAACCTACAATTTTAGGGAAAAGACCAAAAGACAAACTGTCTGCCACAAGAGAAGATCACAATAAAAGCCTGTGCTCTGCTTTTGAAATGTTTGGGGGAAATCTATTTAGAAACAATCTTAAGGTGATGACCATCCAGCAAAGCAAAAGCACTTCTCTGGAACATGAAGTGACTAAATGAATATGTAAATACAGAGAAGATGTGAAATAATGGAAGACTTTTTTCTTTTATACTTTTTTTTTTTTATAAAGGCTGCTCTGCACTCTGTTACTCATTGACCTGGACAGATTGGAAACCATATCCTGAACAAAGCAGAGAAAGAACTCGCAGAACAAGTTGATGTCTTTTTGTCATGCTTTTACTTCCTCAAACTCCTTCTCCATCATCTATCTGTAAGTGGTCTGAATATAAATTTTACTGCTCCTTCTGCATAACTCCTGTAAGATGCACAGTGAGAAACTCATTCCTCAGACCTTTATCATCTCAGATCTCGTGGATTATTCTTTACCTTGATGAATCTTGTTTAATAACCTTCTCACTATAGCTCTTCAGAATGATACACATGTATAGTGAGTCATAATGAGAAGCATAGTTTTTGCTTTTGTAATGTATGCCATAATTTACATGAACTTGTCATTTTCTGAGCATAAAGGATGTGTAGAAAAGTTTTGTGCTGTTCTATCTATCCTTTACTTGGTAATTAAGAGCGCACTGATTCCAGTGTATTGTAGGCAGACAATACAAACCAAAATTATTCCTCTAATCTATCATCATGGCTATCTTGAATACTAACTACAGCACTTCTTGATCAGAATTGTCAAAAGACACTTTCTACCAGGGAACATCTTTTCTGGCAGATACAGTCTTTCATATGAACTACAAAAAATCTCTCCTGCTTCATTTTACATTTTTCTGGCCATGAAGAAAGATAGCTCTATAAATGTGTCTGTCTTTTCTTCCTTCCTTTCTCTGCTGAATAGATTTTTATAGAAACATCTTTCATGGCTTTGTTAACATACTTTTCTTTGCAGTATAATTTTTGAAGCTGATATTAAAAACAAGCAAACAAACAATTCTATCAGTCCTTCACTTCTGCACACATGCTAGAGAGCCTACAGGGAAGGACCTAATTCTGTTCCTGCCATTTACAGTTTTGATTCTGCTGACTTCAGAGGAGTGGATTCTTATTTATACTGTGGATATAATAGCAAATGCAGGCTTTATGGTAATGTGGTATCTTTATGTAGCTTAAAACTCAGTTCCAGTCTAGGATATGTGTGCAAGTTCCCATTGACATTGCATACACCATGAACATCTGGGAGGAGAGAGGGAGAAATGATTCAAACTACTACAGCTACTTTTCTCTTTTATGGGAATTTTTATCACACCCAAGTGTATGCAGCTTGTCATTTGGGAGCTGTGTGCTTTGTAACCTCAGTGAGACACAAGAATTTATACAACTGGCAAGTGCTTCCAATATTTCTGCCAACCTTTGTTCGTTATTCAGGGTACAGGATCTGTCGCATATTTCAGGAGTACTTGCAGGGTGATCTATTTGGGGCTTAATTAGTTAGTCTTAAATTGCTGTAGCCCTGCTCTAATCCCTGGTGATAAATCAAATTTTAATATAGTGTTTTGTTTCTATATTACATTTTCATAAATCAGTGCTCAGGTATTGATTTAGAAAATGTAATGTGTGAATATTCCTGATTCTCATGTATTTTGAATGCTGTGAAGGTAGAACTTTGAGGAATCACAGATGATTATAATTTGGCCACATCTGGTAGAATTTGAGGGACAAAGTAACTGCCTTGAAACTCGGATATCACTTGTAGCCAAAAGTCAAGTTCTTCCTAGAGGTAACAGGTATACTGTACTAGAACATCACAACAAAAAAGTTGTGACTTTACCATAGGCACATAATGTGCTTCTTTCCTAAATTCACTTCAGAGTTTTCCCAAAACTCAGAGCTGAAACCTTTTAGAAAGCATAGACTGTGGCAGATACCCAGGGTGGAAAACTTCAGCCTACCAAAATTAGAAACTATATAATGTTGTGTCACACATTGGGATGACTCAGGCGCTACCACTTCTGTCTGAAGAAATAAAAACTGGCATATTTACACACATACTTTTAATGACATAGCTAAAAGCTTGAATGTCTTCTGTTTATGGAACATATCATTCTGGGATGACAGTTTAAGGTGTCACATGTCAAACTATTGGAGACACTTCCCCATCAAAAGCATCTGGGCTCATTTGATGACTCCTTGGGTCATATGGGCATCTTGAATTTGCCTCTAAGTCATTAGTGTGGATAGGTAAGCTTTCTGCACTGTTATTCTCCTGACATAAATTTTAACTTATTTTGCACGCTGAATAACCAGTGTGATTTAATTCTGTGTATAAGGCCTTGCGTAAACTGACTGAGAAGATTTCTTTGCAGATCTTCATTCTTAAAGTGCAATTGTTCTTCTTGTGAATTGTTTTCAGAATCTTAAATTTTTAGGGAGTTATGTACACCTTTTAAAGTATCCTAAGATCTATTTTTCTTTGAATTTGAAGAAACAAGACAGAACTTTGAATTTTTAATAAAACATTCTTATGTGCAGGCCTTTCACTATAGTAAGTCCAGCTAAAATGTCCTCAGTGCATGCTATGTTGAATCTACTTTGACTAATGAATGCACATCATACCTCTTTTTATTCCCCAAATAGCTGTAATTTTGTTGTTCGTTTCTTTGTTTGTTTTGTTCTGCCACTTTTAGTCTTTTTATTTAATCTCATTTTTAAATCCACGTGTGCTGTGAAGTCAAGTCCTGTCAGTAGTGAAATGACATCTTGACACCTTGTGAGAGCTCTAAGACACAGAAGATAGTGCCGGCCATCATCCCCTGTGGTTTAGGATAATGCAGTTCTGCCTGTGCTGCTTTACTGTAACACCTTTTTATGGTCTGTGCAATTCTTGTAAGGGTTTAAAAATGCCAATCAAATATTAATGACAAAATCCTGGCATTACTTTAAATAGATAAATCAATAAGAGTAATGTTACAGTGCTCTGGGAAGGTTTCTGTTCAGCAGAAGTGTGACTTTCTTTTCTCTGTGAACAGTTATGAGTGAGTGACACCAGACATGAGGCTGCTGCGGAAAATAGGGACACTGGCACAAGCATATCTGACACCCGTGAGAAGGGTTGAGCACTGTGGCACAGTAGGTGTTCCCGGCATTTCCAGCAGTCTGATCTTCTCCGTGTATAGACTAGCCACTGGAGCCCATGTCAATTCCCCATTTTCCCCCTAGCTCAATATCATTCTCTTTTTCATTACAATTTATAGACAATAGATTTATGAAGTTTTCAGTTGCCATTGCTGCCCAAAGAAGGAGAAAGATCCAGCAACTGCTTTCTTTTAGAGGAGGTTTGAGCAGCTGTGTGGTGACCTGGCCTGTCGGACTGAACTAGATTTGTAGTAAGTAGGGAAAAGATAAATTAATGGTGCATGATCTGAGTTCTCTCTATTTGATGTGCTCCTGGTTCGTGTGTACCCATGAAAACTGACTTTGATGGTAATTTGATTTCAAATTCAAATTTGAAATTGTTTAAAGCTGCTGCTCAGCAAGGCGTAACCGATGAGCTCCACATAAACAAAACACAGCATTGCTATTCCACACTCGAAATCTGTGTGTGAGATATTTATTGTTCTTTCTAGTACATGAAAAAAAAAATTGATGAAAAATAATTCCTCATTTTCATAGAGGTGCTTCTTAGTCTAGTTAGAGCATGAACACTTATCTGTTCTGAAGGAAATACCAGTAGGCAATGCAGCTGACTGCATGAAAGGATTATGCGGTTACTGCAGGTTTCTGCATAGGAACCTGCTCTAAGAGATGTGCTTTTTTCTGAGCCTGCTTTTATAGTCTTGGACTATCCTTCTTCAAAGCTGGAGAAAGAAACATTAGAATGAAGTATTCAGGGAGTTTTTATTTTAGAAAGAAAACAGTTTTGTAGGGTTTAGTCCCATGCTGGTCCACTTCAAAATTTTCTGTACACCAGAACTGCAGACTTTGACCAGCTCTAGCTGAAAGACTTATTTCCTTAAACTTTCATTAGGCAGTCTGAGAATCACAGGGTGAACATGCAACCCCATAGATTATCGCTGTGTGGGGAGCATTAGTCTTGACAGATAGATTTTCACTAAGGGATTATCACAATGTAAAGTATTTGGATTTATTTCTTAAATATTCAGGAAGAATATGTGCAGTCCTTAAGTGGAGCTGCCTCAGAGTCTGTACCTTCTTTTCTGTTCACTTCGGTTTCAGGTGTGATTGCAGCTCCCTTCACCTGCTATGTGAGGCAGAGAGTGGCTTGCGAGGCCACTCTCTGGACCAGGCAGTGGTTCGCACTGTTTGCTGCTTTGCTTCTCTGACTTTCCATGGGTATGGGAGCTGGAAAATACATACATACATATATATATCTTTGATTACAAGTCTCTTGCTAAGAGAAACAGGACAGCTTTTGCATTCTTCTGTATGTCTTTCAGAGTTTGCTTAGAAGATCAAATTAAAAAAATGGAGTTGTGAATTTTCTGCATGAACATTTAATGCAACTAGATATTTGGTCATAGCTGCAAAAAGTTGTGTCTATAATTAAGGCATGGGAAATGCTTGCATTATTCTTATCTTGTCCTTAATTATGTTAAAGTGTTTTTCTACATGGCTCATTAGGAGAGAGCATGGGGGTCTCATGAATAGATGTGGAAAAGAGGGGTTTTCCTTAAAGTGAGCTGATGTGCTTGGTGCACTCAAGTACTCAGGAGCCCAAGGGTACATGACCAAAATTCTGTAATAGCTTGTGGCTGCAAAAGAAAAGAAGTGGAATGAGTGACTGGTAAGAAACCATGTCAGTCTCTTTATTACAGCCTCTTTCCCTTGTTTTCTTTTGCAAATCATGAATATTCATAAGTCTGCATGGACTACATGCTCACCATTCCTATTTTGTGATGCCATGCATAACACTTGTTTGCTTTTGTGGCAATATTGATAATAAAAGGCCTTACTCAGATATTCAAAGGGTGGAATTTCCTTTCTTTTATGTGCTACTCAGCTAATTTTATTTACAAAGTGCTCCAGTAACTGGTTCAGCAGCTGCAAAATCCCAGAATTTTAACTTTGCATTTCAGTTTAGGCAGTTATGGTTGTAATATTATTATTAACAAAATTACTTAGTTGTGTAATTTTTGCTGCAAAGGATGGATGTAGAATTTAGGAGAGGAAAAACAGGCGAGGAGTGGGAGGAGACTTACGGTCTATTGGAGAGCAGCTGAAGTGTACAAAGCTCTGCCTGGGAACGGTGATGAGCCAGCTGGGAACGTGGCACATAAGGGTTAGGGAGCAGACCAACACGGGGTGACATTGTGGTGGTTGCCTGCTAAACATCCCCTCCTCAGGAATAAGTAGTAGACGAGGCCTTCTTCTGATGACTGGGAAAGCCTCATGCTTACATACCTTGATCCTTATGATGTACTTCCACCATGACAGTATCTGCTGTAATGACAATAGGGCAGGGCACAAGCAAGCTAGGATATCTTTGAGGCGCGTTATTGATAACTTTCTAACATCAAATCTGAAACTGGATCTTCTAAAGTTGCAGGGCACTGAATGACTTTTGTTTAGAAGATGGAGTAATTAAGAAAATTTATTTGCTATTTTTTCAGTGACTCAGAGCATGGATAAGTGACAGAGCTTTTAGTGTATTAAGATGCTGGCACTGCAAATCTCACTTGACTTCCTTTATGACTTTACTTTTTGTTACTGAAATTATGAAAAGGTTCTAATACATGTATTCACTGAGATATCCTGAAAGAGGATATCTGGCTCAGATAAAGCTACAGTCATATTACAGTAGCCTAGAAATAGCTTATCTACTATTCTTAACTACTAGTTGGAGACAATGCAAAAATAATTGTACTGCAGTTGAAGGTGTTCATGATCTAATTATGTGTTGTAATTTGTTAGGGATACCATATCTATATTAATCTGAAATGCTATTCTGCAAAGAATACTTTTTCAGGAAGAACTATAATGTTTGACAAATTTACCCTTTGTATCTTCAGTTGCTGTCGTAATTAATGTGGGCAGGTTATGAATACTTGCCTCAGAAAGGATTGTTTAGGAGAAAAATGAGGTGGAAAAACCTCACACAGTGCTTAAAGTAATAAAAGGCTGTGTTCTCTTATTGCATTCTCATCCCTCTCTCATAGGCTTGCACGGGTTCTTCCCAAGGCGTTCATGGATTATGCTCAGGACTTTAACATTTGTAGTGATGTTACCGAGGTTTAGATTACTGGATTTTTTAAATTTAACTTCTGTTGCTTAACTTAAATAGTATCCCAGAGTTTTGTAAGCATGATAATTTTTTGTGAACCCATCTGAAATAGATAGCTGACATATTTCTTATTGACCATGATAAGGTGAAAAAAAGACTAAGTACTTTCTAGCCTTATTTTCCACACTTTCATGCTATCTTTGTCCGCAGATTGTGTTGCTGCCCATATGGTCATTGTGGTCAAATTTCCCTTGTTTTATTTTTCCTGGACAATTCATAATATACACCCACCAATAGATTTTTCTGGCCATCCACCTTCTTTGCCATCTTTGACTGCAGGTAATTATTGTTAAAAATCATTTGGTCACTCTTTCTGGTATCTAGTGCTGTCTAAATACCTGTTCTAAAAATACTGAAATCTCCAAAGTTATGGCTTTTCTACCTTTTAGTGTAAGCTGTCTGAGACAAAACCAGCAATTGTGCTGTTTGGATGGGAAAGTCCAAAATGTACAGCAAAAAGCTTGCTGCATGGGTATAGAAAACTGGGTATCACGGAGCATGCATGCATTCAGGCAGGAAGAAAAATAAAACTGATCATATCTGAAGCTGCTAAAAAGCATTAGCTGGTAATGTTTGTTTGATGGTTTGGGAGTTCCCCGCCCCCCACACTTTGAAAAATGACCCAGACTAGAACTCAGCTGGCTGGAAGTTAAGGAACAAAGCTCTATTTACAGCTAAGCACAATGTACAAGCAGATATAGACACTATATACAGAATATTTACAGAAATAGATAAGTTAAAGGTAATACAGAAACACAACTCCCCTCCCAGAAATCAGAGACCCTAGGAGGGGCTCCCAACCACCCTTCCACCTTCTCCCCACCCCTGTACCTTACCCCAAGGTTTGCCTTACGCGCAAGGTGATTTAGGAGGATCAGCCAGGGAGGTTAGAAGAAAAGTGGTTAGTGAAGATTAATCTGCAAAGAGAAGCTAGAAGCTACTCAACACGCTGTTCCCCCAGAGAGAGACAGACTGCGAAAACCTTATCTATGTTTTGGTTTCTTTTACCCAAACAATCTCAACAGACCTATGAGTAAAGCAGACATCACCATGTTTTCCTTTCACAGCCTATAGTGTAATTTTCTCTATTAAAATATGCCAATTAGCCTCAAACCAGCAGAGTTTGTTACAGTGTGCATTCTTTATGTCCATGCACGTGGACAATATTAGCATAGGGTGTCACTTTGCCTTGTATTTATGTAATCTAAGGTCTTACTTTAGAACTTGCTGATTGATTCCTGACATTAAGGTAGTTTGTTCTTCCTACACAGTTTCTTCCCACCTTCTATAAGATTACAGGGAATATGCTGAGAAGACTCTTCACAAGTCTCAGAATCTCATTGCAGATGTTTCTGATTTGGGTATTGCTTTCTTTTGTTAACCTGACTTTGCATATATTTTGACCCTGACAGCATTCGGTAAGCATAGGCTCTCTCTGTCACAACTGTGATCTCATGTATGCAGTGTACTTCCTAGGACACAGCACAGAATAACTTTCATTTTTTTATATATACAGTGCTTAAAATAATTTTTTTTAGAAAGAAATAGGAGTGTGAGTTTATGTATTGCAAACGGGCCTACGAGAAACTCTTTGTCTCGTCAGTGGACTTACAGGGATTAATTATATGCAGCCTGGTGGCTCCAGTCCTGTTTGTGTGGTGTTTATACTCATAAAAAACATTATTCCTGTGAGTCATCTCACTTTCTTCATTGATAATAAAACATTCCAAGGTAGCTGATAAGGAAAAAAAGAATTTCTTCTCATATTCCCTGCACACAGGAAGACCTTTCTAGAGATGCTTATTTTCCTTTATATTTAGGGGGAAGATATAACTCCTCATGAAACTAGAGGCACATTAGGTAATCTCAGGCCGATCGTTTTCTTCCAGTGGATTAGCATTGGAAACAATGGATATTGTAGTATAGAACAACACCCTGCTTTGTTCAATCCTAGGTGATATTCAGCTCCATAAAAATGAAGGAATTGGTCCACCCAGTTGTTTAATAGCAAAGTATCTTGAAAGTCAATGTCATTCTGTTTACAAACTCCACCGCTCTGGAGCATTGCAGCATTTATTTTTGCAACATCTCCTGTTTTAGCCAATAGCAAACAGCAGACAATGCTAGGGATAGTGCTGAATTTTAATTACTTTCTTGGTCAGGGACTATTTGCTGGTGTTGCCAAATAATCTTAGCAGATTAGATTGCACAGTGGGGCCATATATCACAGAGATGAATGTCTGAAGGAAAACCTCAAATTGTTTTGTCTCTTGCATGCTGGCTTGGAATTTCGTTACCTCTTCTTGCGAATGGGTTCAGCTGGGTTTGAAATCAATCTTCTTCTATTCAGGTCACATCCATCTTTCCTGTAAAAAAGACCACTGGGATATATTTTAAAAATTATATGGTTTAACTAAGATTAACCAGAATAAACCAATTTTTTTCCCTCATTGTGATTTACCACTGAGTCTTTACCTGACCATTTAATCATGAAAATTAAGATAACTGCTTCTGTATAGCCTTGTGTTTAATTCATTAACATGATCTGACTGTAATTGCCATCTATAATCCGGAGAAGCTCTCCAGCACTGAAGACTCTGTGGTTATGATGGGCAGAAGTCCTTGCAAATGCCTTAATAGTAAATACAGAGCTTTTGTATCCTCACTAGAAACAAACGTTCTTTCATTTGGCAATGTGTGATTTGCAATGATTTATGGAAACAAGTATTCCAGATAGACTTTCTTTTAATATAATTTTGCTAGTTGCTCAAAATGTAGCACGCTGAATTGCCAGGCCAGGAAAGTTAGAGAATTGCTGTTTTAAACAACAAAACAAAAAATTTAATGGTGAAAGAAATACAGCACTTTGAAATTATGAAAATGAACATCCTGATGACTCTAGGTATGAAGTTGTTGAGAGCAGTTTATGAAAGCAGCTTTATCACTGAAGAAGTAAAGCCTAATAATTTTTAATAGGTATATAAATCTCTCTTATGATATGCAGCTACTGTAAATACTTCTTCCATATTTTTCCAGGCATTTACACAGTGTTATTAAATGTTGTTAAAGAGACATGATTACCATAGCTATCCCTTTTGCTTTGAAGGAGCTGCCAGATTATTGACAGGTGGCTAGAGGGAGTCTGGGGTGGACAGGGCAGGGCAGGGGAAGTAAAGTAAAACTCAAAAATGGAAATAGCTCATGGATATTTTTATGAAACTTATAGGTAGTCATGCAGTTATATATGCTAGTGTGTGACTCCACTTGAAGAACTGACAGCTGAGGGCAGAAGGAACAGATGCCATCAGATCTTGGCTTGTTTCTAGAGATTTTGAAACTTGGTTTGCTGAGTAGGCCCAACCCTCTAAAAATGTTTAATGAAACCAAGTGATGAACAAGAGATATAGGCTAGATGAAAAGGCCTGTTCTGATTCTTCCAGCTCTCAGGTGCCCCTATAAGTCAAAGGTAGTTGTTTCTGGAAAAACAAAGTGACTGTGCTCCAAGGAGATGCAGAAGTGCTGAGGCTCAAAGACTGTGCCAAGCCCTGTCAAGACTGTAATGTCTTTCCAATCCCAGGGAGGAGAAAAGAGGTCAGTGATGTGGCATTTGGGAACTGGTGTGACATTTTCATAGGTGGTGCAGTTGCTGTAATGATGAGATATGGTAAGATATGCAAATGGAGACAATCGATTAAATAGATTGGTAAACCCAGACTAAGTTGTTTTTTTTAATATATAATCTGATCCTGAGAAAGAATCTGATTAGATAAGTCTAGAGATGCAGCACAATTACAACATTCTTTCCACCCATTCCTCTTCTGCTACTTTGTGTGAGCCTAGCTTCACTAGTCAGTGCTGAATCTTGCAGGAATATCTGCTGAGCCTGTGACAGAACTGCTGCTAAACACAAGACTAAGTGCAGAATCTGTTCTTTCCTTCCTTAGAGATCAAAGAGGTCAAACGTTTTGGGAACTGGGGATTAGACTCTGTACTGCTACTCTTTACCATGTGCTATCCTGTTGGTCTGTCTTTACCTGTACAAAGCATTTGGGTATTTTGCAGCTCTGTAAACTTGTGATTCTGCTTTTCTGTGCTGTGGAGTGAGGGATATGAAAATGAGGATTTCTAGAGAAGTCCCAGGGAACTGCAAGCACATGGACCTGTGAGTCCTGCAGGCTATGTACTACTGGTATGGGACAGAGAAAGCCGAAGTGGCTACTCATCATTCATATGACCACATCCAGCCATGGCTTAGATAAATTCCTACTTTACCCAACTTGTACAATCCCTTTATTACAGGACCTGAGTTCCAGAAAACTCTGAAATTAGAAGAATAAAGTATAGAACAGATGTGTAGCAGAGAATGCTATCCTAGGGGACTTGCTGTGAATGCCTTGTAGCTTTGGGTGGATTCAGGGTCCAGAATGAAATTATTGACTTCATTATAATAAGAGAATTTAAAGCCTAGTTCTCCACTATGATTCCCCTTTCAGACTTAGATTGGTGGATGCAATAATCTTGATTCGCTAAAGACATGAGTTACATAAAATATGACAGCCCTCAGCCCTAGGAAGATACATTGTCTTCCAGGGATGCATGTTCTGAATATTTCCAGGTAATGATCAAATGGATATACTGCCATAAGTAACTTTTCTTTTTGCCTGCAGAAGGAGTTAGCACATGTTTCAGCACCTAGACTACTCTGGTACTATTTATATTTCGAGGTCTTTGGAGTGAATAGAAAACAAGGAAAAGGAAAGTTTAAAGAATTAATTTTTACTTAGTTACTTTTTTTTTTTTTTTTTTAAATAGAATTCTGTAAAAATTATAAACCAGACTATACAGATCAATTATATTCCTTGGAATTATTTGTAATAAATTTTAAACAGACTAACAAAAAACTAACTTACTCATGATACTATATTGCTTTGTACACAGCATATGTAAAGGAATGATTTTAACTATGTTCAGATACAGCTGTGTGAAGCGCAGAAGCGAACCAGAAAATTCGCTCACACATATAATGTGGTTTGAGACAGATTTTGAAAGAACAGCTTAAGCAGTGCTATACATCTGGAGCTGCATACTGAAGTACTGTCTTGGAAAAAATACTTGATTGAAGTACAAGGCATCATTTTATGCATGAGTGTCTCAGTAAAGGTCTTTGGTGTTGGGAAGAATTTCACTCTCATGCTTGTGGACTTAGCAACGCCTGGATGTGTGTGTAGAAAAGAGCAGCCATTATTTTAATGATCGTTTGAAAGAGATTCTGAAGACTAAGAGTAGCTATCATTTCCCGACTATCCGTAAACAATCTCCTGATTTACATGAAGATAAAGTTGTAGAGTAGTGCTACATTACACAGTGTGTGTGGCTTTCAGGTAAAGAGGCTGCCAAACCAGTTAATCAGATCTGCTGGACAAGAGCCAGATGTGAGAGGTGAACATTTTGCTGTTTTTTCTACATGTGCTTTAAGCTTTTCTTGCCAGACACATTTGTAGAGAGAGCTGTGAACTGATGGTGGTGGTGTGTAGGAGCAGTGCAGACCCACACTGCAGAAAAATTGCATCAGCTGCACAAACGTACTTTTATATGCTTTAATGCAGGGCAGGCCCTGAGTGTCTTAAAGTTGGCAAATTGTTTTTCAGACAATGAATTGTCTAAGATAAAGCCTAGATAAGTGTATACAAAAATAAGAATAAATTGTTTAAAGTTTTTGTTTGTTTGTTTGGATTTTTTTTTTTGGGTGAAAAAAGATTGCACGCACTTACTTTGTGAACAGTTGAGTCCACTGTAATGCTCTCTACATCCTGCTATGTTACAGCAGTTTGAAACAAATCAAGTAAATTATTTTGGTTTTGTGTGCAGAAGTGAAACTCTGTCCTAAGGCATTGACTTTTTTTCACCTGAAAGCTTTGTGTTTTCTGAAGGTTGCATTGCTGACAGTCTGGAATTAAATACACTAAAATGAATGACAGTTTTACAGGATTTATTTTATGTTGGCTTTAAAATTCATGCCCAGATTTAGAAAGGTTTTATAATTAAGCACTGCTTAGCAAGAAAACATAATGAAGGTCTAAATATTTTTTTTTAAATTAGAATATTTCTCCTTAGAACACATTTAATCTTGCACATTTTTGTTAATCATTCAACTCTACTTAACCTGCTGCTAAGATTATTTCTCTCTTATTCAGAGTTTGAATTTAATATTATGCTCAGTTGTTCTCTGTTGTAGCTTTGGTTGGCCCTTGGGGGAGAGTAAAAACATTACATCTATCTAACGAAAAAAACTCTAGCTGCATCTGCATTTCTAGGCAAGTGCTTCTGCACGCCTGCAGATACAGGCAGGGGGAGCTTAAGGATCACAATCCAGTTCTGCTTGTTGCATCATTTCACTTTTCAGTGTTGCATAAGATGGAGTGTGGGGCTGCCACTGTTACCAGCGTCATACAAGTAGCTATTAGGTACAGCTGTGACCTAGTTACTTCTAATTTCATTGCTTCTATTTCCCTAAAATCTATAAAGAGTGGAAAGAAACCAGATAACAAAACCAAGTCCTTCAAGTACACTGGAGGTCAGCAGGGATGGTGGCATTGGGGTATGACTTTCTCAGTTCATCACAGGCTAGAAGAAAGTGGTGTTTCAGCTCTTCACATGATGTGCATCTAACCCACCCACTAAGCTGCAGTATCAAGCTATTGTTTGTGCTGTGCTTCATGCACATGGTAGGAATAGTGGCTTCCCTGACTCTTCTCTCCCTGGTAGAGCAATTTGGATGAAGGTAGTGCCACAATATGGCTATCAGCAGGCCCTGCCCAAACCAGCAAAGCAGGTGCTTGCCACCATCCACAGACATTTGTCAAAGCAGGAAGGTCCCCCTCACTCTTGGTGCCACTTCTAGGGGACCATGTGTGTTGAAGTCTTTGGTCAGAGAGTCTTCTGTTTTGAGTTTTGTCTGGTTTTTAATCATTAGTTGATAAAGTACAGTTATGGGTTGAGAATATCTACTTTTTCTCTTAAAACAGTTGATAATTGTTCTGTTTGATACCATCAACTTGCTAGACATGTGCCACTTTCAGCACAAACACATGCACCTCTCATGCTTTAGATAAATGTATTTGTGGTTTACACATGGGACATGAAGCTTTCTC
The DNA here is from genome assembly GCA_013396675.1 of Eubucco bourcierii. Taxonomy (NCBI): domain Eukaryota; kingdom Metazoa; phylum Chordata; class Aves; order Piciformes; family Ramphastidae; genus Eubucco; species Eubucco bourcierii. Next base: position 52,950 of record VWZE01003722.1, read on the forward strand.
TGGATTTATTTCTGATGAGGTGTGCTTGTAAGAGTGAGCACAGAAGGCAGTTAGGTGAGCTAGTGACAGAGCAAGTGTGGGCAATGTGGATGCTTGGATGAAGAACTGTGGGAGTGCCATAGGAAAGGCTGAGGGCTTCAGAGATGGAAACAGGGCATCTATTGCCTACATAACTAAAGAGCACTTAGCTACGGAAGTACTTGGCATTGTCACAGCTCCCTACTTCCAAATGGAAGCAAACTTTGAATTTCTATTTCCTCAGTGGCCCAAAAAACATAATGCAAGCTAAACTTGTTTCAGGCACTTTGGCTAAGATCAGTCTTGCCAGGCTTCTTTATTATAATAATTTATACTGCAATGTAATTCCTAAAGTAACAGTAATAATAATTCAGATGGTGACAGACTCTTAATTAAAATTGCTATAGAAGACTTAAGGTTTTAGCCACTTCACTTTTCCTATTATCAATACATACTGGAGTGCTACAGTTTGCTAAGGTAAAGTTAAAGTAGCTTGGTGACAGCTATGAGAGCTGAACACACCCTAGCTCTCTCCAGGTACACACACAGAGCAAAGCAGGAAAACAGTAAGCGTTCCTGTCATGGTTTTTTGCTTGTTTTTTTTCTCAGTTTAAAGATAGTCTTTAAGTACAGGAGCACATAAATAACCAATAAAAATGTACAGTAAGCAATTGTATGATCTATGACCTGGAAGATTAGTTACTAAACTAGTACTGGATATAATGAGGGAATATTGAGCAAAAGAGGAAACTGGCAAGTGTGAAAAACTCTAAGAAGGACTGCAGTGGGCTGTTAGCCAAACTCCTCATAATTACTGACACAATTCAACTCTCAACTTTCTTCTGGAAGGAGTGTAAACGCTCACACTTACTGGAACTGGTGTCTCAGTTTGAGGGTGAGATAGAAAGGAAACCTGCCTCTCTCTAAACAGTTACCCACTGTTACCTGCTGTAGAGCATTTTATTCCTTTTTAGGACACAGTAAGAAAAGGATGAAATGGACCACCAGTTTGACTTGCATGGTAGTTTTTCATTTGCCCTATGTAAATCAGAAACTAAAGCAGTCATGCGAACAATATCAGTTCACTGAGACAGCAAGTTCCTTGTTGCTTTATTTCATTCTGAATTTTATTTCAGATGCAAGTGGACTGATAAACAGATGATGATGAATAATTGAGTTAATCCAAGAAAGCTCTGGGGCAAGATCTATCACAGCAGGTGTAACAACAAAGGCATGAAAATCCCTTCCCGTATCAGTGTGGATTATCTAATTATTTCAACCTTCTGAGGCACCTGTTTGCTTATGTCTACTAGGTGGGATTTCTTGTAGGAAAGAGTCACTTTCATTCACTTCTTAGACTGACACTTGAAGTACATGTAGCACAGAGTGTGTTATGTAAGAACATATGCATCACAGAAAGAAACGCTGATGGAACTACTGAATAACAGAGATGTTTGCTCAAATATATGACAGTGTAGACTTTGTTATGCTCCAAGTCTCAACATAAGTGTAGCAGGTTCTTCAGTTAGCTACTGATATTCTCGTATGTATATGCATAATAATAATATTTAAAAAGGTACTGTTTCCTAGGTTAGTCAGCCAAAGTCATAATAAAAATTCAACAAATTAGGTGGGAAGGATATTTTCATCCCTGTATTTTCTATAGGAAGAGCTTCAGTATACACTTTAAATAGGAAACTTGAAAAGCAGAATCTCTTCTGGTTCTGGAGTTCACCAATGACCTTACTAATCATCACATTTGAGTTCTTTTCTACTCAAAAAAATTTGTCCATTGTTCTGGTATCATGCACACACTCTTCATTTATAATAGCAAAGATAAAGGGAAGATATAAATAAATGTTACTCAATCTTCAAAGACATCAAGAGGATCTCTCCACCTCTGTCCTCTCTTATGTGTTAAGCCCACATTTACCCATATAATTTGGAAAAAAAAAAATTAAAGTAGCATTGTCAGTGAAATGAGTTTCCAATTTAAAATAAAAAAATATTCTGCACTAAGTAAGAATGAGGCTGATGCTACAGGCAGTTCAGATTCTAATTTCTTTGCATCCTTCATGGTACCTTATGTGTTGCCCCAAGGTAACCTGTGTTGTAACAGCAAAGTAAGTCTAAATTTGTAAGTCCTTTCTTGTAATTTAGGCTGATACAAAGTGTTTCTAGGTAACTTCTAGCTCACTGATATACAGACAGGCAAAATTCTTTCTCAGGCTGACATCAAAGCTAGCAGTAGATCAAAAATACTTAATGAAAAAACTCACAGTTAAGCTATTAAAAATGCAACAAAGTGGTCAGTGTCTGGTAAAGTTAAGGGATAGATAATAACATTCATATGCTAATGTAAAGCTGTTTAGTTGAGGGAAATATAAACCCATCAAATTGTCATGAAACCTATCAAGTTGCCATGAAACCTATCAAGTTGCCATGAAAGTTCATGAATTCTTTTTGGAGATGAGGTATATTCCTGTTTGAATGCAGATAAACATGCATGGGAGGGACTTCATTTGGGAGGAGAAATTTTCTATTAATAACATTATATCTGTTCAAGATATCGCAGGCTGCTACTTGTATCTTGAAGTGGAGGTGGTTTGCCTTGTGAAAAACATGCCTGGAAAGACATTTTACAGTATCACCTAAACAAAGAAATATGTCTTGCTGGTTTGGTTGTTTTGGTTTTTTTTTTGTTTTTTGTTTGTTTTTGGGTTTTTGTTTTTTTTTTTTGGTGTGTTTGTTTTTAATAACACAGTTGTGTTTTCCACTGTTATTTTGTCTCTTTTGAAGTATTTATGCATGTATGTATGTATTTATTTTAAAATGTCTCTTCTCTGAGTGGATTTAATCTCAATTTCTTGAATGTGTCTAATACCTAAAGGCTTATGGGGAAAATACATTGAAAGATTACATCCAGATCAAGTCAAAGATATTTCATGGGAGAGGAATAGCACGACAAATAGAACAAACAGATCTTCTGGTTGACTGATCTGCGTTGTTGGTAGGGTTTTAAAAGGGTTTTTAACCCTATGTTTAAGCAGATCTTCTCAAAGAAACCTGGGTTTGCTTTTTTATTTGCAAAGTGTCTGTGTAATTATCTAAACATACAGCTCATAGCTACTGTCTTAGCACTGAACAATCTTCCAGGTGACTAGGCATTTTGGTGTGTAGTTAAGTCAGTGCAGCCTACCTTCCTATAAAATTTTTGTCTTGAGTTTGATCCCTTTTGTGATTTCTCTGGTGATGAAGTAGTAGAGTTCCTCCCTGAATCATATTATTCTTTGAGAGGTGGTTTTAGTTGTTTCTTATTTTTATAAGAACAAGAGGACACAGTCTCAAGCTGTGCCAGGGGAAGTTTAGGCTGGAGGTGAGGAGAAAGTTCTTCACTGAGAGAGTCATTGGCTACTGGAATGGGCTGCCCAGGGAGGTGGTGGAGTCACCTCCCTGGAGGTGTTCAAGGCGCGTTTGGACATGGCACTTGGTGCCATGGTCTAGTCTTGAGGTCTGTGGTAATGGGTTGGACTTGATGATCTTTGAGGTCTCTTCCAACCCTGGTGATACTGTGATACTATTACCGATTTTCATTAAATTGAAGGATTATGACATGTTTCACTTCTATAGCACTATAAAATATCCATGGAATTGGTCAGTAAATTAGAAAACTTTTGAAGAGATTGGTTGGCATATACAGAGTGTACGTTAAAGCTTAAGCTTTGACTTCTTAGGGAAAACTACCACTGCGTAACATTGTTAAAACAGGTCTAAGTGCTTTAAGAACTGCTGGATACTTAGATCAGGACAAATATTTGTAAATAAGGAATCAATGAGTGGTTGTTTTAGTGAATTAACATCAAAATTAATCTTATTCAACATTCTTACATAAAATGGTGAAGTAAATCTAAAATTGCCCATGATAAAATTTGTAGATTACTTAAGATCAAGGTACATATCAAGGGCAGAGAACTCGCTATTACTACACCCTGGTTAGGTCAGATCCCTTGGACTTTATCATGGCCAAATTAAAAATTAGACACCCAGGAACAAGCAGTGCAGTTTTATCTGCGTGGTGGAGATCATATTCTGAAAAGTTGTAACTCTGAACTCAGGAACTTGTCCGCAACACGTTTAGACATGTGGAGAATGGGGGTATGTGGAGATGGCCTGTGAATGCCTGGCAACCTGTACATTAGAGGAGACAATTACTAGACTTTGAGGTGCCAGCAACCCTCTGCAGGTCAGCCTATCTGGGGAGGGTGATCTAATCAAGGCAGAACTATCAGTATTACTTGCTCCGCCTTGATGAGATTCCTCAAATTCAAGTATTGTATTGCTCAGAGCTTTTATTCCTGGATTAATGACGGAAGGAAAAGCATCTTAAGGGTCTTTCCTTTTTTTTAGGCATGATCTAGTCCTAACATTACAGATACATAGTTACTAGACTACTCCTGCACCAATATTATTTCCAAAGAGTTGAAAGAAAATAAAACCATATCTGTTGTAGGAGGAAATAGAAGATGCTTAATGGGTAGAAAGGACTGATTTCCTCTAATCAGATAAAGAGCTGGATTATCATTCTTGTAGTTGTGCACAGGCTTTGATGGATTACCTCTAGGCTTTTTGATGATAGACTGTACCATAGTGGCAAACACTGGGGTTGTGGTCTCAAAGGAGCAGCACAACAGAATTCACATTGTATAGTTCTGTAACAAACCTACTAAGTTTTAGTGCCCAATGTGTTAAATGTTTTATCTCACTCAGAGACAAAATACTGAGTGGATGTTACAAATGGTGATATGCATGCTCTTGGAAAGATGATTAATACCCCCAACCCTAGCCACAAATGGCTAATTAATTATTGTATAATGAGTTCTCAATAATGATACAGTGGCAACTTACAGAGTTAGCTTTGGTGAGTGCTTTTATTTGAGAAACAGTTTTTAAGCATAGCATTTGTCTACTGTAGGAAATCCACCTCTACCTACAGAACAACCACTGAATCTATGTAGTGTGTGATATCTTTGACATAGTGGTCCCTGAAGGGGAATTGTGGCTGATACCATCTGCCTGTGGACAATTTTGAAATTCACACCTGAGGTGAAATAGGTGACATTTCTGGCAGGTCTGTGCATGCAAACTGCCAACCCCTGTGCACTGGCAGGCTGTTCACCAAGCCAAATCATCCTGCATGTGACCAAAGTAGAGGCAGAAAAGGAATGACCATTCTTTGGGCAAGTGAAGTATCCAAAGAAAAGAGACAAAGGTCAGAGGTATTATCTGCTTTTCCCTTACTTAGCTATGGGAACCCCAGGTTGGTAGGTAATAAAATGTTTGCTGACCTTCAGGTCTGTATGAGAGTGGATGAGAAACTGGATGGAATTCTGTATCTCAGAGTGTATGATAAGCAGACTGGGAAGCCACCTGCTAGAGTGGGAGAAGGAGCCTGTGTTTGTAAACAGTGAATCGGAAGGTCGGTAGGCTGTGGGAAGGGAAGTAAAGTATCTCCCAATAAATGGGCACTTCTCTGGCAATTGAAGGCATTTGCCTGCCTGAGGCAAGGGCCACCTCTCCACAGACTTGTGTCTGTGAGTTTGTACTTCACCACGGCTTCTCTGTGGTCTGACCGGTTCAGTCCCAAGAAGAGAACAGTGGGAAAAGAGTAACTACACTTAGCAATGTATATATAAATAATAATTAAAAAATCAATATAACCAAATCATCAGCCAGAGCTACAGACCATAAGGCAAGAGTGTAATAGCTAGCTGCTGCTAGTGGCAATGCCGATTGCTTGAACAAAGAGGCAGAAGATGCACAGGCAAGACGTAGGACCAATGAGAGAGCCATAGGGACAGGGTATGGTCACTGTGCTGGCCAAAATGGGACTGGGAAACAGGATTCAAAAACCCACCAAGGAAATTCCAGCCTTGCCACTAGCTTTTTCTCCTTACTTACACAGCCTGCCTTTTGGTTCCCCATAGAGGCTAAAATAGCCTAGCGATAACAATGACTGAAAGAGTAACCAAAGGCCCTGTGCTGCAACTTAGTCTGGAAATCAACCAGCTGTGTTTATTCTTGGTGAAGAATATATAGGGCTGTGTTCTGAAATACCAAGCCTGCCTCCTGAGAAAATGTGTTGGGTTTTCATGTATCATTACAGACAGTGAAGACTTGTTTGCATTTACTTAAAATGTATTTTATTAGTCTGGTTGGTTTCTTTAATGGAAACAAATACTTTAAAGTGGTTAATTTATGAGAATAAATATTATTCAGCAGGTTCCTAAACTTCCTAAAGTAAATAATACAGACATGGTAAAGGCTAGCTCTGTTAGATTAATAATTGATGTTTGGTTTCCTCTTAGCTCAACTGTAATCTATTCATTCTGCTTTGTAAAAGTGCAATTAGAGTTGAATTACAGTAATCAATAGAGCAGCAGCATTTAGAACCAGGGAACATAAATAGAGGGTAATTTTGCATATAGGAACTTTTTTGAGGTACGTTGCAAAACCTGCCTTAATTGGATGGAATTTTTAATGATCGTAAAGGAGATGAAATTATAATTGATATAGACATTTTCAGAGGTTCTGTTTTTAACTAAAACCAAGTCCTAACAATCTGACTGAAATTATTTCCTTTCCTTTTACTTCTATCATGTCTCCCAGTCAGCCCATACACTAATGATGTGACTAGGAAAATGCAGCTTTGGTGTACTTGTCAAAACATATATGCTATTTATGGGCAGGTGGTAGGAAGAGAGTAGAATGTGATAGATCCTTCATTTAAAATACTGAGTGTCAGCTCTAGGAGTCTGTAAAAATGGGTAGTATTAATGGACAAGTTGAAGAGAGACAAGAAAACTCACATGTTCTACAGTCAAAGGAAATAGTCTAGTAGGGAGGGAAAAGCCATTTAAAAAACAAACGCCCAAATCCTCCCAAGATTCTATAAGAAGGTCCACCTCAAATATAGAGCTTTACAGTGAGAAATGTGGATAGTCTGCAGACTTTGGTGTACAAATAAGCAACAGAGAAAGAAAGGTCTTGGAAGCGCTGCGTTTGAGAATGAAAATGAAAGGAGTTGCAGTACCGAGATGAGATGGGCTACTAGAAGCATATGGTGCTGTCCTATAGAGCTTCTTTATGTAGAAACTTAGAATCACAGAATCATTAAGGTTGGAAAAGGCCTGTAAAGTCATCTAGTCTAACTATAACCCAACTACCATGGCCACTAAACTACATGCTGAAGTGCCACATCTACATGCTTCTTGAACACTTCCAGGAATGGTTCCACCATCTCCTGGGACAGCCTGTTCCAGCGCCTTTCCACTCTCTCAGTAAAAAAATTCATCCAATCCAAATCTCCCCTGGCACAACTTAAACCTATTTCTTCTTTTCCTATCTCTAGTTAATTGGGAGAATAGACCAACACTACCCTTACTACAGCCTTGTTTCAGGTAGATGTAGAGAGCAATAAGATCTGTCCCTAGCCTTCTCTTCTCCAGACTAAACAACCCCATTCCCTCAGCTGCAACTCATATGACATGCCCTCCAAAGCCCTCACCAGCCTTACTCTGGACATGCTCTGGGACTTCAATGCCTTTCCTGTACTGTGGCACCCAGAAAGCTGTGGCTTCACCAGGATTGGGTACAGAGGCACAATCTCTTCTGTACACCTTCTGGACACTGTTTTTGATACAGGCCAGGATGCTGTTGGCCTTCATGGACTCCTGGATACACTTGTGGTTCATGTTCAACCACCTATCCAGCAGCACTCCAGGATTCTTTTGCGCTGGGCAGCTTTCAGGCCACTCTGCCCATGCCCGCAGTGTTGCTTGGAGTTGTTGTGACCCAAGTGCAGGACTCAGCACTTGGTCATGTTAAACCTCAGTCCACTGGCCTCAACCCATTGATCCAGCCTGTTCAGAAGTTCACACTGAAAAGCTTCTTTGAGCATCTCTGTGACTCAGGTAGACTGTGTGTCATCTTGTAACCTTGGGACTTATGCATCTTAAACAAAAACTGACTAATGTTCACCATCTTTTAGCACCTTCTGCTTTCTTTCATGCTAATTAGTTTGTTTGGAATAGCTTCTTGCAGTGTTCAGGAAACCCTTTCTAGATCTCTTGTGCAGTTGGCGAGAACAACTCCTGTTGGGTTTATTTCTGCATATCAGTGCTCAGTTTGGTTGGATTAGCCACAAAGCCTGGAGTACACTGTTATCTTCCCCTAATATTTAATTTGCTCCAGATTAAGGACTGACACTCCGGTGTCAGGTCTTGCCAAAAATCTGTCTTCTGTCTCCATTGCTGGAGAGAAGCTGCTTTGGCAGCACAGGATATTGGACACTCCTCTCCATACAGAGTTGCTGTAGAAGGGAACAAGCTATCAGTACAGGTTGAGTTGAGGGTACGATGAGCTGGATACAGAACTGATGGGACTCACTGGAAGACTGTCAATGTAAAGTATACCATTAAGTGATGATTAGTATTAATTATCACCATCATAGTCCCCTTCTCTAGAGCACTGTGATATTTGAGGTGAAACTAAGTGCTTTCAGTCATCTAGGAAGTGTGTAATGGCTCAATAATGTATTCCCTGTTGTGACTTTTAGACTTCATGAAATGGCAATAAAAGTATAAAATGTGTTTAATTAAAGGAAGAGGCCAATTTTATTGAACAAATGTGCCAAATAAATAACAAAAATTAGGACCATTAACATGTTGGTCCAACTTCTCAAGCACAATTTTCATGTTACTACAGGAATTTAAAAACAAAAACATCTGTTAATTAATGCAATTAATTTTTTATTAATTCAATTAGTTCTTATTTTCCTGGTGGCAATAGATTATTAAGTAGGAACTATCAACTGGATAGCAGAAAGCTGCTATTTAAAGTGTTATGGAGAGAGATGCTTCTTGGCTAGAGCTTTGCACACTTGAACAAGGAAATTAAATAATTAAAGCTGTTTAAAACAATATATTTTCCTGGGAAGCATTAGCTTGCCACTGTGTAGTGAATGTATCACTCTCCATGTGTGTGTTATGCTTTAATGATGCCTCCATCTTTCTTACAAGGCGTATTGTATTATAACACAACCCTCCCTAATAAGCCTGTTGTGACAGTTGTCAAGCAATACTGATTGCCTTTGGTGAGTAGCATGTCCTGTAATTATTTTGCTCTCCTATCAAGGTATATTACATCTCAGATTCTCTGTACATAGATGTGCACCTTTGAATATTATTATAATGTGCATTGTATTTCCATTTTTTTTATCAGCATAATTAAATTATCTCCTTCCACATCATGAAGTAGTATAATGGTTATTGATTTATTGTTGTACCTATTTATGTTGGCTTATCAGAAAGGTGCTTCCAATGCATTAGCAAACCCCTGAAGTGCTTCTGGTGATAGGAAAAAGTGCCTGGGTAGCTGTAAATATAGGGGAGGGGAAGGGTTTAAAGTGTTATAAAACTTAGAGCAGAAAATTCCACTTGTATTAAAATCATAGTGTGCTCAGCCAGGCTATCTTACAGTTATCCTCTGCAGGATGGCTGCTTGCAGGAGAATTGAGTTTCTCTTTGGCTCTAGCCTGCTGCCTTTGGCAGCATTCCCCAAATGTAAGCAGCAGCGCCCTCATTTTCTTTCTTTGTTTATCCTGCATTGAAACGATTTCTGTTAATGAGAAGAGGCAGAAGCTGCTATGTATTAATCCTATCCTACAAAATGAGAATCAGACAGTGAAGTTGGGCATCGGTTTAAAGAATCTCCCAGTAGCTACATCAATTTGGGGTTAGGAAACCATTAAAATGTTGTAGCCCACCCATATACCTCCATGCACGTGCTGTCTGAGAGGGGGCAAAGCGAGCAAATCAACAAACAAGTCATTCCTACAATAAATCTCTTCTGATTGAACTTGGACACAGCACAGTATGCTACAGAAGAATGAATAAACTGATGATAATAACAGAAGCTGATTACATTGTGATGGGCAATAGTAGCAAATAGGCCTTATCTTGCACTGTGAAATAGAAACTCATGGCCAAACAAATAAGTCTAGATTCCCAGAGAGAGCGTTTTCAGCAATCTGTGGGCAATGACCCTCAAAATTGTGTATTCAAAAAAAATAATTATTTTTAGAAGGGCAGCCTTGGCCCTTAGTGAGGCTGAGAATAAGGTATTTGTGTTGCTCAATTGCACATGCAACGTATCATCAAATTTTCATCCCATTGAGAAATGCTGGTGTTCACAATTGGATGCTGATCAGGACCTGGTTATTAGCATGTATACTTTCTGCTTTTGTTCTGACAATCTACTCTACCTTCTTCCTCTTCATTTAGATAATTAATGACTTTTTATAATCAAGAGAAGAGAATTTTAAACCACTGAAAGTAGACTGGGAGATTAACCCCTTGAGGACTTTCCTGAATAAACTGTAGTCCCATAGAGGTATTCACTTGGAGTGCACTCTACCTTAGGATGAGAAGATGGGGAAGAAGCTGGTTTTGCCTTCTCACACAACCTCCACATTTTGAACATACATGCATACTTTTCTCCAACTAGAAAAAATAATATTTTGACAGATTCTTTTAGTAGTACAACTATATAAGTAAAAAGCCAATGTGGTATCAGTTGGGAGCTTCTCATACACATTGTTTCAGCCTCAGTGAAGCACTTGGGCAAGTACTTTGCTTTCAGAAATGTTTACATCATCTTGAATTGTTAGTTTAATGACTGAGTTCAGTGAACTCTAGTTCTCTTGGATTTGAAAAGGCTTGAGTCTCTGCTTAAAATTAAGCATGGTTTGATTATTTTTTTTTTCTCATAGGGGATTACATTCTTCTTTACTGTAAGGGTCACAGAGCACTGGAACAGGCTCCCCAGAGAGGTTGTGGAATGTCCTTCTCTGCAGACTTTCAAGGGCTGTCTGGATGCATTCCTCTGCAACCTGAGCTAAATTGTATGGTCCTGCTGTGGCAGGGAGGTTGGACTCGATGATCTCTTTGGGTCCCTTCCAACCCCTAACATCCTGTGATCTTGTGATCATAATGCTTACTACATCTGTCTTGAAAGAGCTTAAAAACTTATTTTTTGGTGTATTCTATTAAGAAGTATAATGTCTCCACTCTGTGCTTTTCCTGACCTTTAGCAAAGTTCACCGAACTTTCAAAAGTGCAGCTTATACTGAGTCATTTCTTCTGTTATATTGGGACAATTAGTCATGAAACTCTTTGCTTTTTTTTAATGTATCCAAACCCACCAGAACAGAGCAGACTGGTGTGTAGATCATTAAAGACATTTGTGATCCCTGCCTGTGTTACTGAAGTAAATATCCTTAGAACACAAGTGTATGTCATGCAGAAGAGCAAAGTAAAATGCATGGTTTTAGTCCTACTTTAGCAACTAAGAGTCTGGTGCAGTGTAGGAGAAAAATGGTGACATAAATCTCAGGAGCATGACAAAATTCTGGCTCCATCCCTCCATGTGCTCCTGATTGGGTGGATTGTATCCTCATGCTCCCCCAGCAAAAGAGACTGCAGCAAGATCCGCTGGATGAGTATAGACACACAAGGAAGGGAAGCTCTCCTAGACCTTATATCTGCTAAGAATCAATCTAGCCATTTATCAGCATATACTGTTTTCCAGATAGAAAAACAATTCCATAAACACAAGCAGATATCACCCTTTTTCTCTATAGAGTTTTCACTAGAGATATTTCAGCTGCAACAATGTGAAATAATTAAATAGTTAAATTCTATAGTTACAAATATACTGTCAATATCCATACAACAGCTCAACTTGGGTGTTCCTTCTCTAGTATGTTCTGAAAAACTACCCTAAATGAGAAGATTTTTATTAATTGGTAACTGAAAAAAACAGTAATAAAAAAAATTGTAACTGAGTGTATTTTTCTTGACAAGATAGTAAAAAAAATCAGAATTTTTTTACAAGCCTATTTAAAGAAAACATCAAAAAGCACCAATTCCAACATTCTACTTGCACAAATTACTGTGAAATTAGTATTACAATGGATTTTTGTATCCTTTAAAAAGAATGTGAAATATTACCAAGAAATAAAGTAAAATATGCAGCCAACCATATTGTTGCAGCAAAAATAATAATTACTGATGGTTGTCAAAGGTACCTTGCAGCTCCAAAACCTCAAGTCAGATCTTTCTCCTTATTAAGAGTGTTAGAAAATAATTGTTGCTGAACTGCCAGCTTATTTTGTACGAGTACAAATTTTTCCTCATATTAAAGATGCTGCATTTGTTATTGTTTAGCAGTGCATACTTATCTTTCTAACCACATATTTAGTTATAATGCTTTTGTTTACCCAGTGATAAAGTTTGAAAGGAACACTTGCAGGATCAGTCATGGATTAATCATATGATTTAAAAGCTGTTCAAACTGGGAGCAAGTGCTGCATAATGTTTTTATTTGACCACAGGCATGGAACTTAACCATTTTTCTGAAGCTCAGTTGCCCTGGTTTCCCACTAAATAGTTTACATGGAGCAGTTTTGGAGCACATCTTTACATTTATTTAATGGTGAAAAAGAGGGAAGTGGTCATGTGAAATCTGAGGGACAAAACTGAAGTCTGGCTTCAGTTCTGAGTTCGGCTGACTTGCTCTTCTGCAGCTGCATTTGTTAGCTCCTGTTTGTCAGAGCTGATTGTTACACTTCCATTTTCCCCTGTCAATTCGGTTAGACTCAACTTCTAAGAAAACCTCTTCTGTCATTTATTTATATTTTAGGAAAACACAGGACAAGGGGCAATGGGTTTAAACTGGCAGAGGGGAGATTTAGACTGGATGTTAGGAGGAAGTTCTTTCCAGTGAGGGTGGTGAGGCACTGGAACAGGTTGCCCAGGGAGGTTGTGGATACTCCCTCTCTGGAGGTGTTCAAGGCCAGGTTGGACAAGGCCTTGAGTGAGCTGTACTAGTGTCCCTGCCTATGGCAGGGGGTTGGAACTAGATGATCCTTGAGGTCCCTTCCAACCTTACCATTCTATGATTCTGTGATACAAAATAATTATTAGAGAAGAAAATTCTGTCTGATATGCATATGGAGTCACCAGTTTATTAAATCTTTCTTACTGTGTGTACCAGTCAATACATACATTTAAATCTCTCAAACCACACAGAAATATGTGGAGTTTTAAAATGTAAAAAGTTCCTGATACAATTCTAAACAAGCAGTACATATTTATCACAAAGCAATTAAATATCTCGGTTTGTTTATTCCAAAATTAACTTGGCACATTAATTTAACATGAAAAGAGCTATTTAATAAAATCTTCTGAGAATTTATATCTGTCCTTTGAATAAGTTATCTAAAAAGCCATTTTATTATGCAAAGCTATGTAAAATAAATTGCATTCACACAGTGGTTCAGAAAGTAGCTTATCGTAACCTGATGTTCGTAAAGAAGTGACATAAAAGGGCTGGGGATCACTGCTTTGCTTTCAAGATGGGAAAAATTAAGCAGAAATTGTCTTTCATTTGAAAATAGCTAATTTGACATGGAGATAATTATCTTGGTACTTTGAAATGTGATTAACTGTAATTATAAGCCAGAAAAAAATCTACAGGGAACAATGAAAACAAAATCTAGATGTGGAAGCATGAGCGTGGACTATCATGTGTGCGATTCATGTGATATAGCAAGTCTGATTTTGTATTATTTTTTCAAGAGGGCAGCAAGCCTCTTGTAAAAATATGCAACTGTGCCCGTCCTTAAACTTGCAATTCCTATTTGCACACATATTCAACCCTCAGTATAACAGAGTACCAGGAGCAGTGCTTGTGTTAAATGGCTCACTCCTCTAACTGTACATATGTGTGTGCATAAACAGACACACACATACACACAAAATATAGTTGGCACTCAACTTAATGTAAAACCAGGGTATTCTTGGCTTGTGCATGGATAATCACACAGTACTTCTAGCAAGATCACTGCGTCGATTCCAGTTAAGTGATGCAGGAAAGCTACCTAAGCAAACTATTTGGTGGATGTTTCCCGTTTTGCATAAGGAAGAAAACCACCAGTAATTCATTCAAAATAGCTAATACTATTCTAGTTGTATGGAAGTTGCCTAGTGTTCGGCTTCTTTTTAACTAAACTTCGTAAGTTGCTCCCTTCATTAGTGTTTTCTGACACTGATATCCACAAGCAATCTCTACAGTGTGCTGTGTTTGAGTTTGGCTTTAATTTTTAGGCATTTCCCAGTATTAGTGATGAACTGTAGATTTAAACCAGGGATCATTTTCCTCAGGTGTGGTGACAGCTATATGCTGAAGTCCATGCAAAGAAGAGAAACCAATGTGTACGATTTAGTACTTTTCATGCTGGAGGCTGTTCCTCAGCTTTATCAAGGAGAGGAATTCTAAAAGTCTGGTTGTCATTATCCACTTATGCATAACTCTCATATTCTTGTTTTATGGAAAATAGCAAACAAGATAATAGTTTTTACAGTTAATGTGTTACACAAAGCTTTATATCTTTTTCCAAAGAATCTATCCATTTTAACTGTTCATTATGGAATATTGGACAATAAATGGATTATATTTGTTTGTTTGTTTTTTCTGGGGTTTTCTTCTTTAGTTTTGTATTGTCTGTTTTTAAATGGAGTTGGTTAAGGCTTTTTTAAAAAAAAAATATGTAATTTATTGACTGATGTGTTCATACATAATAATGTGGAATATGGCTTCTAGGCTCCAACCACCTTGGTTTGGCTTGGTGCTCCTGTGCAATCTGCTGGAGCTAATGTGGAGCCAGAAGGCCTAAACCATTGCACTGAGAAGCAAATTACAACTCCAAGTTTGAATTCAAGGTTCACAGCTTCATGATGATGAATGCCCTAATATTTCAGCTTAAGCCAGCTTCTTAGGGGAATCAAGCTTTTTAGTGTGAGGCTTCCAGAAATCTTACACTCCCAGCTTGATATCTGGCAGATTAGAAACACTGGATTCCCCACCAGCTGAGCCTCCATATATTTAGACATTTGTAAACATTCATACATTCATGTGTAATTTCCCATGTTGATGAGCAGACACTTGTTTCAATCAAAATTCCAGCAGCAGGTCAAAGTTCTTGAAATAGGGTCTGGCCAGCTCCCTGCTCTCTGCTCTTGCACACACTGCACATTACCTGGAGCTCTGTGATACAATGCTAAGGCAGCAGCAGAGAAAAAGGAATCTGGCTGGAAATGAGCCACAATAGAACTGAAGGGAGATGAAAGCTCATGTAGAGAAAGAAAATTATGTAAACCTTGTAAAATGAGATTAGGAGTTTTCTTCATAAGGGAGTCAACAAATCAGCAGAGGAATGAATCGGAGAGATGAAGGAATGGGCCCTGGTAGAGAATGTTTACAGTGGTGTGTGACTAGACAAAATGAGGGAAAGGAGACTCATTGCCAGTCAATTTAGTTAGACAAACTACATTGAAAATGAGCTTCTAAATTCCTTAGTTGCCACCTGGAAATTGGATATTAAATCCAAATATCTGGGCATTCCTACTAATCATTGAAGAAGACATCAATAATTCCATAGCAGTTTTTAAATTAATAGGGAAGGAAATTGTGGGTCAGGAATATTGTTTCTTTTCTAATGAAATTTCTGCTATATAGTCCCAGTGAGCTGGGTGTATGCAAATGACAATTTCCTCAACCTCCTTTATAGGGTCAGGATGATTCACAATGTGTTAAAATATGAAAAGAACAAAAAAATCTTAAAGCCTTTTTCTTCTGTTAAACTGATAACATTGATTCTGGGTGCAAGGAACACAAATACCACTTTAAAACTGTAGGTTACTTGTTTCTACATGGTAAAACCATTGTAGATGCTGATGAATTAATTACAGTCTGTTACCTGTGACTTTATATTCTTTAATTTTATGTAGTTCTACAGAACTGAGACATCTCTCACAAAACTTCTCTGGTTTGTGTGACTCAGCTTATTATTTCCACTTAAATACCAGGGAAGATCTGAATATTTTGGCTGTCCAAATGACCTTGTCAGCTCCTCTAGTATCAAAGCATTAAAAAGAAGCTAAAGCAGCTTAAAAGCCAGCCTAATGTCCTGCCCTTAAGCTGCAAGTTCTCTGGGCTGTACAGAGCACTCTCGAGTGTGCATAACTAATTTAAATGTCCTCATACAGCAATACCCTTTCACCTTTTTTTCTACTCTGTGTCGTTCACACCTTCTGACATATCCCACAGTGACAACTTTTTAAAGTTTCCCATGAGAACCTTCTATGACACTGAGAAGATGCATGCCAAAAATTCTCCAGGACAGGGAACTGCCGTTTTATTTTAATTACTTCTTAGAGTTCCATAGACAAACTGATACATCATAATCATGCTCACTGGCTTGCCTGGTTTTTTTTATTTGATATGGCATGGAAAAATTTATTGCTCCAATTATCCAATTTTCAGGGCAGTGGGGGTCTTTGCCTGTTTCGCTCATTAGCTTCCATTTCATGTTACCTTGCTTGGTTCGGGGATACTGGCACGCTCGTTTCCAGCACAGCTCCACGCTTCTTTCCAAGCCCCTGCGGCCACACGACTCCTGCACAGGGCTGATGCGAAGCAGCAAGGAACTGTGTGTGTGCGCGTCCTTCCTCAGCTGCCCTGCAGCACAAACCCACCCGCTGTGCGAAGAGGGCAGCTGAGGCTCTCACATCAAGTGCCTTTTACGAATTATCTGCATAGCTACTGTGGGTTTCATCGTCTTGTTTTCCATGTTACTGGTTTATTCCTTTAAAAAAAAAATCTATCTATCTATCTATATGTTTATATATATATATATATATATATCTCTTTATGAGAGTAAATCCAGTTGAGGATTTGCAAACAAGGTATGATTCCAGAGCTGAACGTGTTGACAGAGCTTGATTACTAAGGGAGCAATGTTCTGTACTGCTGCTGGGAATATAGAACTCCTCAGCCACATCCTTGCAATTCATATTCCTTCTATGAACTAGGGAAAAGGATGCTGTTTTTTAAACAGCATTTGTTATTATCTTCATTAGGTCTAATATTTGCAGAAATACTCAGCTGGAGATAAATTTTCTAATTCCTTTGGATTTCATTGTAGGGATGTTAATCATGATGAATTCTTTCAGTGTTTAAGAAAATCAATTGTCAATTAGCTTTTATGGGGAATTATACATTGTGGTTAGTCATCAGTTAGGGATTATGGCTTTATTTGACAACAGCATTATTAAAACATACAGTAATTTGCTTTTATTATAATCTATCAAAAAAACAACACAAGCTTTAAAAATAAGGTGAGCTTTGGGATTATAATTAGAACATGTTTTGTTAGGAATTGTTTTATAATGCAGTGTTGCTGTTCAGAAGCAATTATTTCATGTGAAGAAAATTTAATTAATATATTATTTACAGGAACCAGATAGCTTACCTGTTTCTTTTACATAAATGCTTGAAGAATAACTGTACTTACAAGATTTAAATAAGTAGATAATTATTCTAAGATAAATAGGCTTGATTAAATAATTAATGTTTGGAAAAATATTTTGTTTTCAAAATACTGGACTAGTTCTTAGAAATTTATCTTACCAGATGAAGTTGTGTTCCCACTTGATCTGAAGGGTGGTGCTGCATGGTGGGAATGGCCCAGAGTTTATTCAATCACTTTCATAAGCAACTTCTAGAATACGTTGACCTAACTTAGCTAATTGTGTAATGCAATGGTGCATCAGTGCGTAACATTAGCAGCAATTGTTATTAAACAAGTGAGTGCATTATTTTCTAGCTACTTTGATTAAAGGCTATAGAATCATAGAATCATAGAATGGTAAGGTTGGAAGGGACCTCAAGGATCATCTAGTGCCAACCCCCTGCCATAGGCAGGGACACCTCCCCCTAGTACAGCTCACTCAAGACCTCATCCAATCTGGCCTTGAACACCTCCAGGGAGGGAGCAGCCACAACCTCCCTGGGCAACCTGTGCCAGTGCCTCACCACCCTCACTGGAAAGAACTTCCTCCTAACATCCAGTCTAAATCTCTGTAAATAGCTGTAACAGGCTCTGTTCAAAAAGTACTTTGAAGACATTAAAGTAATCAATGATGGCTACAAGTTAAAATTTGGAAAAAAATCTGATGAGTTCCGTGATATTTTGGATATGCTACCAAAATGGTACTTGGGATAGCTGGGACTGGAACACTAGCCACAGTGCACAGTAAAAGTGAAGTGATGCAAGTCCAAATAGTATCGTATGCTGATATTCTTCCTAGCTCCTGAGTATATCAAAGATCATCCTTATCTTGCCCAGAGATATTTATTGACTATAGCTTTCATTACAGACCAGCCAAGTACCACTAAGCTAAAATATATGCAAGTTTTAAAAGTCTATGTTCAAGTTTTAAACCTTTTGCTTAAGAAGAATGTTCTTACTGGCCTTTTCCTGTCTCATTTGGGGGATGAAATGTGAGCTATATATTTGCTCTGGAATTGGCTTGGCTCTAAGGGAGCCATTACAGTTGTTATTCAAACCTCTGGATTCGGCACAGCTTAGAATTATTGTGTTCTTCTAGTCAGTAGAGTATTTGAGTATAAGAGGTGCAGTGTGAAATAAATCTGTATAAACCTCAGCTTTAAAAACATTTTTATGTTGAAATCTCTACAGTAATAATAATAACAATAATATTACTGGCAACTGTCACCCACTATATACAGGGTATTTATTCAGAGAGCCTTAAATAAATCTGTAGAAGTCTGTTGCTTCATCACGGGTACCATAAAATGAAGGGCAGATTATTGCCACTGAAAAAGATAATTACCAGTGCCACTGAGCTCCCTGCTGTCCTTGGAACATAGGAAATTCTGTACAGGTCATGGCTAGCCTACTGTATTTAAAGCATCCACCAGTAGTAAGCAGTTTTGGAAAGAGCACAAGAAACATGCAAGACTAGATCTGTTTATAGTCACAGTTTCCAGCAGACATCTGCTGTAGGCTTCTCTTGAACCACAGACTGAGCCTGGAGCATTGTGTTCAAAAGTCAGATATTAATCTTCCTCTCTGAATTTTCTGTTCCACTTATTAAACTACCTGTATCTTTTGGCCTTCCCCACATTCTAAAGAAATTAGATAATATATAATCTGTATTTTAATATTTTTTTCAAATGCAGCAGGTGTGTTTTATCCTGGAATCAGAAAATTCTTCTCTACTCCTTTAAATGTCTTTAAAAGAGCAGTGTTTTGAGCAGTATTAGTCAGGCTGCCATGCAATTGCAGAGCTGTAAAACACTTCCTGAGCATCTTCTTACATACTCTTTTCTTCATGTAGGGGGACTCATTCAACCACAATTTACTAGCTGAGAAGGGGGATGGTACTTCACTGGCTGAAGATGAAGCCTACTTCTAGCATATGTCTTTAAGATTTCTGTCAATTACTCTTCTTGCTGTACTTTGTCTGACTTGTACCACATGAAACGTGAATTTAAAACAATTTAAATTCAGGTTAATGAGTGATTAAATGTATTGACCCAGTGGGAGGTTGATGCAAGTCTGTGAAGAATCTGCAGCAGGTATGAACCACTATAATCTGTATATTGACTTAGCTAGTGAGGAACAGCATCACCTTAAGTCAGGTTTTCAAGTTACCCATGCTATTCTGCAAGCAGTTGTGTTCTGGGTAATACCATTCCTTATCAGGCAGTGTCATCATGATGGGGTTAAAGTGGTTGTAGAAGGGACTGGAGCTTCTTCTACAGTACCTAGAATCGTGTCTAAAGGGTGGGTACACCTAAATTGTGATTTTAAAACAACACATATGAAAAGAGATCATATATAGATAAAAACACTTGGTAGAATGAGTTGGATAAAGATTAGTGCACAAATAAAACAGAAATAAAGTAGGCTGCATAGAGAAGGGCTTCTGTGGTTACACTGAAGGACATTACTAGGGAGTTGGAGACTGAAGACAAGGGAGTGACAAGCTAATCTTGGCCTAAATAAAATATGAACCAAGAGTAATGAAAACACCGAGACCTATGTTCTCACAGACTTAGATGAGTTTTATCAAAACCTACAATTAGTTGTCAAAATCATCTCCAGGACATAACTTTCTTGTGTATTTTAAGGACTTCAAAGCAGTGTGTCATTCAGTAATAGACACTGCAGTGCAACTGGGATGCAGCTTAGCAGATAATGGTAATAGCAGTCTTTATGATCCTTAGATGAAAGTGTTTTTATAAACATTACTTAAATGAGTTGCTAAAGCTAATTCTGGTCAAGGACTTCAGTATTATTTAATTGCTGTAATTTATTTCAAAATAGAAATATTCACAGATAAATGTAGATGTTTTCATAAGCTGCACAGGAAACAACATCAGCTTTGCAACTAAGTCTAAGGAATATAAGCTAGAAACCAAATATGTGCCATCTTTGGATTTTTTTTTTTTTCTTTTGTGAAGAACAAACTGATACTGGTAAAACTAATTACAGAAGAAAATTGTATTTGCATTGCCCAAATACAAAACAGCTAAAAAATATTCCCTTAATGCTCACTTGGGTGAAGACAGCAAAAAAAAAGCAGACAAGAAGCTGCCAGAAACATTAATAGATTATATGTCACCTGGGAGAAACATACTGATGGTAGAGTACTGATGAATGAAAGACACAGAATGAGGCAATTTCTGCTGCCTCTGCCTGTTGTGGAAGGTAAATGGAAGGGAAAATTACTTAAATATCATGAACATCATGGGAAGAAATGCAGTCACAGATTCAAGAGATATTTCTTTGCAAGTTGCTAGATCTTCTCCACCAAAGGTACACACTGTGACTCTGGCCATGCTGCATGCAATAGGACTTTGACAGTCAGGAAGTTGTAATTCATTACTGTTCATGGTGTATTTATTTTGCCACTTAAGATTAAAGCCTTAAAGCACTATTTGGTTTTGCACATGAGAGACTACCGTTGTACCTGTAGGATGTACTTCCTATGTGCTGTATGCTTCAACTGCAGCAACTTATTTCATGCTGACCTTAGATCTCTTTGAAGTTATTTATGCTTCCTTTGTAGAAAAATACTGAATTAATCAAGACAAGAATTATTTCTAGACTGAGGGGCTCTGGACATAAAGCCTGTCTAATCCATAACCATAAGCTAGATCATGACTCCGCGATTTTATCTCTCATCTTCCAGACTTCTTTTAACATACTCAGTTGATCAATCCTCGTGGGTTTTTTTACTGGGGTTACAAGAGCCAATGAAGTAGGGGACCAGAGCGTCACTCCTGTCTACAGAAGGAACTGATGGATGGGATACTTACTACAGAGCAGGTGATCTGTTGGCATGAGTGGAAGTATGCTTTCCTGGGAAATGAAATGAATTGAAAAGGCAGAGAAGAGGAAAAATTTGGAAGATAAATAGCACTGGCAATAGCAACCTTTAGTGAACTCTGTGGAGCAGCCCAGAGATGACAATAATTCAGGCTGAAAAGGTTTGATGATTTATAGACTGTATATAAGAATGGCCCATTTCTATTGATAGGAATCACAAGTAAGACAGGCTATCTGTCAAAATAGGAAACTATCTTCAAAAAACAAATGTTTCTGAAAAATGATTGGCACAAAATGAGATGATCTTTGTCACATTCAGTTAAATTAAATGGTCGTGAACAACTCTTCCAGTAGGTTAAGAAAAGTGAGTAGGACAAGCTGAGTGGCATTGTGATTATGGCCAAAAAGTTATTGGATGAATGTCCAGTCTTCCAAAATTGGATATAGAAATACCCTATTAAAGGTTACATTATTGCACCATTACATTCTAAGAGTCTGCCATATATTCATTTGCATGTACAAAATGTATGTGTAGGTAGGTTTTTTTCTTGTAGTATAAAGCAGGAGATTGGCTATCAGACATACAATGTCATGTATGTCTTGGTAGGCAAGAGCAATGATTTACTTAGAAGCAATACAAATGTTTTGGAGCGGTTATTCATTTTTCTCATCAGTGGACACTGCAGTGGCCAGAAGAGAGGTATTTTTACTTTGCACTATAGTCTGAAGCAGAGGTATTAAAAGAAGAGTAAATAGTGGCTTCTGCTTGTGAAAATGTTAAAGTCCAAATGAAAACATCTAAATCAAAGGATATTGCAGGTGTAAAAAGAAAAATGTATTGACCTAAATATGCAGTCTTTTTATCAAGCTGTCAAAACTGGTGTCATTATGTGGAAAGAGTAATTTCCAGGTCAGAATTTATCATGCTACTGTAGGTACTTAAGTGTGCAATCTATGAGCTGTATCTTTTGTGCATTAAACTCTAGCTTGTGCAAAACCTCAATGTACTTCAGACTTGTGGGATATATGCAATTCCAAACTGCTGCAAAAGCTACTGAAACTCCTGGTATTTTAGTGCCTAATTCAAAGTCAGTTTGGCTGAAATCGAAAATAGAGGAACATACCCAACTGTAGCCTGCCACAACTGACAAGCTGTTCTGTATGTAGTAGTGGCATCCTTCAGGTGACAGTTCAGACTGGTATCTGAAATGCTATGTCACACTTGTTGAAACTCAAATGGGGAATTCTATTTCTTTATCAAACTGCTATTGTTACCTAAAAGCTGCAATGGTTTCTCTACGCCATCAGGGTCAGCATCATAGTAAAAGAGGCTTCAAAGTTTTGGCCTTTATTTGGCTCAGCCCATAGGTGACAGGAAATAATTTTCACACAAGTCTTTCAAGTTGTGCTGGTTTGAGGCTAATTGGAATATTTTAATAGAGAAAATTACACTATAGGCTGTGAAAGGAAAACATGGTGATGTCTACTTCACTCATACTCTTGTTGAGATTGTTTTGGGAAAAGAACATAAACATAGATAAGGCATTGTCTGTCTCTTTCTGGGGACACAGCACAGCATCTGGGGTGGTCTAGCAGCTTCTGGCTCTGGCTCCTCTGCTGATTAATTTTCACTAACCACTTTTCTTCTAACCGACCTGGCCGATCCTCCTAATTCACCTTGTGTATAAGGCAGACCTTGGGGTAAGGTACAGGGGTGAGGAGAAGGTGGAAGGATGGTTGGGAGCCCCTCCTGGGGTCTCTGATTTCTGGGAGGGGTGTTGTGTTTCTGTATTACCTTTAACTTGTGTATTTCTGTAAATATTCCTGTATGTAGTGTATATCTCTGCTTACATATTGTGCTGAGCTGTAAATAGAGCTTCATTCCTTAACTTCCAGCCGGCCGAGTTCTAGTGTGGGTCATTTTACAAAGTATGGGGGGTGGGGAACTCCCAAACCATCTCACAAGTCTTAAAACATTTCTAAAACAACCATTTGTTACATTTAACATTAGATTAGTCCAGACCAAGAGTAGTTCTTTTGTTTTTTGCCCTCTGTAAAACTCGGATTTTCCTTTTTTAACTTCCTTCTCAACTTACTCGTCTTGGAAAAGGGTCGGAAATTTTCCAGGTCCTAAGCACCTGACACCTAGGTATGTATGAGATAAAACCTCAAGAAAAAAAAAACAAACCAAAAAACTAACGTGATAAGCTTATTTTTGTCCATATCATCATAACATTACATTGTTACCGAACTAGCTAAGCAATTATAAGCTGCCTCTGAACAATATATGAAAAAATAAGCTTTTTAGGTAGGTGTTTTTTTTCCTTCAGTTCCTTTGGAAACAAAT
This sequence comes from Eubucco bourcierii, assembly GCA_013396675.1. Lineage (NCBI taxonomy): Eukaryota > Metazoa > Chordata > Aves > Piciformes > Ramphastidae > Eubucco > Eubucco bourcierii. The sequence goes on from VWZE01003722.1 coordinate 76,634, forward strand.
GTATTGGAAGGAAAGGGATAATGTCTCATAAGGTTCTATATTGAGACTTACTCCAAAAAGTTTATAGCAAGACCTTTATGAAAAATGATCCTTCCCATTAACAGAGGGAAAACCACCACCCAAATAAAACCAAATAACAAAACTATGTGGTATGAAAGAAACAAGAACTTTGTAGTTCAGTGTCTATCTTGTATCAGCAGGTTTTCAGGAGGGCTCCTTAAAGATATGTGGTGTGTTTTGCAGTACCTCTTTAGACACAAATCTGTACACAAATAAACACACATTATCCTAAGTCAGGAGCAAGTGCTCACTCTGGGTTTTTATTAAAATTGAACACAAGGAAGCTCTGAACATACTTCTGTTTGAGAATCTGGTTTTAGCATCATCTGGTTTTACAGTATTCCTGAATCTCAGTTAATGCTTCTGAGTGTACATTCACAGAACGTGAGTGAGCAAGCACTTTGTCATTCAGCCAACAACCACAACATCATCACCAATAAACTGGTAAGCTGGAACCTCTAGGTTATAGGGGGCAGGACCTTTCCTGATTCTGCCAGAGGCATCGTAATGGGACCCATGGCAAGGGCAGTAATAGCCACCAAAATCCCCTGAGTTTGCAATGGGTACACAGCCAAGGTGAGTACAGACACCTACTACTATGACCCATTCTGGTTTCTGTACTCTGTCTAAGTCATGCTGCGGATCCCTCAGTTTAGACACATCAACTTCAGCTTCCTGATTAATCTCTGCTTGGGTTCTGTGACGCACAAAAAGGGGCTTCCCTCTCCACTTGAAAGCCATGTTCTTGCCTTCTGGAATGTCAGATAACTTGATCTCAATCTTTGACAATGCCAGCACATCAGCGGAGGCACTCAGGCTGGAAATAAACTGTGTGACAACATTCTTAGCTGTATATGCACCTGCTACACATGCTGTTGCAGTCAGCAGGTAAGAAAAGCCTTTTCTAGCTTCACTGCTGCTTTGAGAAGATGCGGTGGGATCTAGCACATCCTGACGACGGTAGGCAGAGAAGTCAGGTACTGTGACATCGTTATGGACGAAACGAACACTGGCAGGTGCTGCAAGAAAAAGAATAGGAAATGAAAACGCTTTCTGGTAAAAAAACCCTATGATGTTATTTTAAATTCTGCAGTTTTGATGTTTGTTTTGAATAATGGGTAAAAGTTACAACAAAGACTGGGTAGCATTATAGTAATTATGTATTTCAATTTAAATTTTTAAGAAAACAGTTTCCAGAAAATGTTTTTCATAGATGAACAGGTGATCTGCAAAAATATTTTTCCTATTCTTCGAAAGACAATGCCTGATAAAAGTACATAAAAATTTGTTTGAAGTTCTGGATTTGAAGTGAACTGTACTTTTTTTCAGAAGACTTCAAGGAAAAAAGTTTTGCAGGACACCATGACTAGCAAAGACATTTTCCATTAAAACGTTTCCCTGAAAAGAACTGCTATGCAGAAATGTATTTCGTAATGTTTGCACAGGTGTAGCTTAACAATTCTGTGCTTTCTTTGACTTAACTTCTATGCATTTAATAATCTTAAGTGTGTGGGCTAAACATTTTTAAGAATAAAAATGAAGTGTCAGACATCCCTTTACATCAGTCTGTTGTCAAAGCTAACTGCTCCAGTCAGTAACTTTTACACCTGCATTCCCTGATTTGCCAGGGTCCCTTTGTAGAAGGATTTACAGATGAAGCTAATAACTGCCCAATTCCCAAGCTTTTCACATGGGATTCCCATGTCAAACCTGTCTGCTAAGCTAAGATGCAGTGGCTGACCAAGAAGCCTTCCATTAATCTCTCTAGCAAGAAAAAGTAGGCCTGGTCAAAGAAAGTTTGTAAGCCAAAGGAAAAGAACAGGCCCTAGAAAGAATGTACTACTTCCGAAAGTACACAACCTGTTACTGAAAAACTATTTAGTTAATAAAACACACTATCTCAAGGTACTTAAAAATTACTCTCAAGGACTTATACACAATATAATATGTAATACATCAACACTTATTTACAAGTAACTCAGAGGTGTAGTCTGCAGGATTTTAAGTGCAGAGAATGTGATTCTGTAAAATTAAACTGAAATTCAAAATTCTATCAATAAACCACTTATTTCAGAACCACACTTAATAATTCATGCTTAATAATAAGCAATACAATTAACTTCTAAAAATTCCTCATGCTCAGTGAAAAGCACAATTGGTGTTAATTAGAACTAAGAGTACAACTGTTATTCATCTACATTAGTTACAGACTGCTACAATTTTCATCTGAACATAGTCTTTACAGTTGAGGGCCAGGTGAAGCACGTAGTTCTAATCACTACAGAGAGTTTTCCACAAGGCCTTGCCATCTCCATGGCTTGCATGGTTATCCTATCTAACAGTTATCCTACGTCAGGTGTGCTAAGCCATGCCCACCCAGTAGCAAGGCAGGGCAGCAGTCCTCCCTGAAATGCAAATCGGCCTGTTTCATTAAGACCTGCCCTTTGGCTCTGCAGGAACGAGCTAGGAACAACTTTATCCAGAGCTGAGGCTTTTCTTAACAGTGTATGAACTCAGGGGAAACACAGCAATACCATGAGGAAACTGCGATGGTTTTGCCACAGTGAAGTTCCTGGTCAGACCTCTTCCAACAGTAAAACGCACCGTGTGCCTTCGCTGCAAACCTCTGTTTTGACGCCTCTCATTAAATACCCGACTGAACTAAACAGAATTTTGCTTGACCTTCACAACTGCAAAAGAAACATCCACCCAAGTGTCATCCAAAGGCAACATAAGCACGCTACCGTAATGATGACAACCCGGAATCATATATGTTTTTTAAAAAAGAAATAACAACCAAAGACTCCCAACAAACTCGAGTCTGCCTGCCGCTGCTGGGAGCCTCGCTTCTCCCCGTAGACATAGGCCGAGCACTTCCCGCAGAGGAACAAGGCCCCGGCAACTCAGCCCCCTTCCCGCCTCGGCCTGACAAGCCGAGGAGACGGAGCCGCAACCCACTCTGAGCGTCTCCCCTGGAGCTCCCCCCGAGACCCGCCCTGTACGTCCCTGCCCCAGCTCGCACCGCTGAGGCTGGCGCTGGCGACGAGGTCCCCCCGGGCCGACCGGCCGCTCATCGACTCCCGGCACAGCAGAGGCCGCTTCAGGTCCAGCGGCACCTTTTCAACCCGCCGCGCCGCCGCTGGCGCCAGGGGCTTCAGCGGGCCGGGCACGGCGTGTGCCGCGGCTGACAGGTACGGTGCGAAGGGCCCGGAGCGGGCGGCCACGGAGAGCATGGCGGCGGCAGCTGCGGGGCCGGTCACCGCTGCGACCTTCTTGGTGGCGGAAACTGCGCACGCGCGCTGACGTCACGCCGGTCTGCAGTCGCGCGGTGGTAGCGTCACGGCAGCGCCGTCGGGTGGTACATCTGACGTCACGGCAGGGGTGCGGCGCAGTTATTGCTTGCGTGTCCGTGGGAGGTGGTGCTGCAGCGGTTGCTGGTTTCTCGTTCCCGGGGAGCGCGGGAAGATCTTGGTCTGGCTGTGGCCGCAGCTGCCCGGGCTACAGCAACCCCTGAGACTCCTCAGGCCTAACGTTGTGATGGCGGGAGGGGCCGGGTGCAGTCGCGGGGCTCTGGAGGAGTGGTCGGGAGCACCTCAGCACAGTGCCGTGAAATGGGATCTTGAAATCATGGGATCATGTCAGGCTGGGTCTGGTGGAGTTTGTGGAAAGGGGAATACGGCATGTAGGTGACACGATGGGTGTCGTGGGCCGTGATGAACAAGAGGCCCTCTGTGGCTGTGATGTAGCGAGCCAGGCTGGTGAGTGGAGGCAAGCACAGCGTTCTACCGAGCCGCGGTAGTAAAGTCTGTCTCTCTGTGCTGGAAGGGGCTAATTGGAATGTTTTAGTAGAGAAAATTACACTATAGGCTGTGAAAAGAAATCGTCATGATGTCTGTTTTACTCATAGGCTTGCTGAGAGTGTTTTAGAAAAAGAAACCAAAACATAGATAAGGCATCCGCAGTCACTTTCTCTGGGGAAACAGCGTGTCGGGTGGTCTAGCAGCCTCTGGCTCTGGCTTCTCCTTGCCGAGTAATCTTCACTAACCACTTTTCTTCTAACTCCCCTGGCCGATCCTCCTAATTTACCTTGTGCGTAAGGCAAACCTTGGGATAAGGTACAGGGATGGGGAGAAGGTGGAAGGGTGGTTGGGAGCCCCTCCTGGGGTCTCTGATTTCTGGGAGGGGTGTTGTGTTTCTGTATTGCCTTTAACTTGTATATTTCTGTAAATATTCCTGTATATAGTGTCTATATCTGCTTGTACATTGTGCTGAGCTGTAAATAGAGCTTCATTCCTTAACTTCCAGCTGACTGAGTTCTAGTCTGGGTCATTTTACAAAGTGTGGGGGGGTGGGGAACTCCCAAACCATCACACTCTCAGTAATTCTAATTAATTCCTTGCTCTGTTCTTAACCATTCATCTTCCACAAAAGTTTTTTTGCAAGGTACCTTTTTCCCTTCTAGAAGCTTGGCTGCTTTACATACTTAAGTTGCTCTTCACCTTACTCTTCACCCTCAAAATGTTACTTTCATCAACTCTGTACAGTGACAGGCACAAAAGGGCCTTCCTCTTGAGTTTTAGGCAATGTCAGGAAACAAATTCTGTATCAGATTAGCCCAAATACATGATGGTTACTTTCTTTTCAGAAGCTACTGTCTGAAAGCATCCTTGCTTACTGTGTTTCAGGTAATGAGTTTCATCTCCTGCTCCCTCTTACAAGTTGCCAGGTCCAAATCTCTGGCATCTCTGCTAGTATGGTTAGAGTCGCTTAGGTGTGGCGATGGTCTTTATCCCACCTGTGCCTGCCTCCTACCAGGTCTGGAGCATCGTAAGTGGCCTGTTTGTGCTGTTAACTCCAGAGTCAGTGTTGCATTTGGTCCTCCAGGGACATCTATTCATCTGAAATGCTTTGGTTGTTGACTTTTTGTTTGCCTGTAACTTTTCTGCAGGATGTGGATTCATTTAAAGCAGTTTGATCCCAACACAACTTGCAGGGCTTAACATCCTTTTCCCTGTGTGATGGTTTGAGAGTTACCTGCCCCCCCACACTATGAAAAAAAGCACCTAGATTAGACTAAACTGACTGGAAGTTAAGGAATGAAGCTCTATTTGCATCTTAACACAATATAAAAGCAGTTATATACACAATATACATCACAGTATCACCAAGGTTGGAAGAGACCTCAAAGATCATCAAGTCCAACCTGATACCGCAGCCCTCAAGATTAGACCATGGCACCAAGTGCCATGTCCAAACCCGCCTTGAACACCTCCAGGGATGGTGACTCCACCACCTCCCTGGGCCGCCCATTCCAGTAGTGAATGATTCTCTCAGTGAAGAACTTTCTCCTCACCTTGAGCCTAAACTTCCCCTGGCGCAGCTTGAGACTGTGTCCTCTTGTTCTGGTGCTGATTACCTGAGAGAAGAAAGTAACCTCCCCCTGGCCACAACCACCCTTCAGGTAGTTGTAGACAGCAATAAGGTCCCCTGCTGAGCCTCCTCTTCTCCAGGCTAAACAATCCCAGCTCCCTCAGCCTTTCTTTATAGGGCTTGTGCTCAAGGCGTCTCACCAACTTTGTTGCCCTTCTCTGGACACATTCAAGTACCTCCATGTCCTTAAATTGAGGGGCCCAGAACTGGACACAGTACTCAAGGTGTGGCCTAACCAGTGCAGAGTACAGGGGGACAGTGACCTCCCTGCTCCTGCTGGCCGCGCTATTCCTGATGCAGGCCAGGATGCCATTGGCCTTCTTGGCCACCTGGACACAGTTCTGGCTCATGTTCAGGCGGG
>VWZE01003722.1:87743-131225 GCA_013396675.1 Eubucco bourcierii
GAATATTTTAATAGAGAAAATTACACTATAGGCTGTGAAAGGAAAATATGGTGATGTCTACTTCACTCATAGGCTTGCTGAGATGTTTAAGAAAAGAACTCAAAGCATTAGATATGTCAGTCTCTCTCTGGGGCACAGCATCACGGTCTAGCACAGCTTCTGGCTCTTTCTCCTCTCTGCTGAGTAATCTCACTAATCACTTTTCTTCTAACCCCCCTGGATGATCCTCCAAATTCACCTTGCACGTAAGGCAAACCTTGGGGTAAGGTACAGGGGTGGGGAGAAGGTGGAAGGGTGGTTGGAAACCCCTCCTGGGGTCTCTGATTTCTGGGAGGGGTGTTGTGTTACTGTATTACCTTTTACTTGTCTATTTCTGTAAATATTCCTGTATATAGTGTATATCTCTGCTTGTACATTGTGCTGAGCTGTAAATAGAGCTTAATTCCTTAACTTCCAGCTGACTGAGTTCTAGTCTGGGTCATTTTACAAAGTGTGGGGGGGCGGGGAACTCCCAAACCATCACAGCCTCAGGCAATTTGATCTTAGCAGAGAGTTAGCTTTCTTTGAGTTCTTTGCCATCTTGCATTATTTTCGTGCTCTAAAAAGTCAGTGCTACTGAACTTGAGACTTCAGTGTTAGTTAGCACTCCTTTGGTTTTGCACTGATGATCATTTAATTTCTTCCTAAGACAAAACCAAAACCAAGCGACCAGACTTCATTTGTGGAACAGTGTCGTGGAGGCTGGGAATTAATTGGCCGAGTGGGAACTATAACAATAGAATTATTTTTATTTTCTTGAAAACCCCGCCCCCTGAACTATATACAAAACTAGTTTAGCTTTATTCACAGGCTAAATTCAGTCGGGAAAATCTTCACAGGATGTAATGGGCAAATTTAGAGATGTAGGAAAGTCAGAAAATGGAAAAGGTTAAGTTACAAACACAGCTTTACCCTGCTAAAAATTAGGCTGAGCAGAGAATTAAGGGAACAGCAGGCTTTACCCGCGGAGGTGAGATAAGTATTCGACGATGATCCCTTGCTGAATTCCTCTGCGGAAGCAGCCTCCTGCAAACAATACCCAGTCGTCTGAACCCACGCGGCATTAGTCCAAGGCGGGTGGAAAACCCGCCAAAGTCAGAAGTGCCTCAGGCACTTCTTCCACGAGCGGGATGACCGTGGCATCTCAGCAGCGGCAGGGAAGAGCCAAACCGCTAGCATTTTCCCCAGCTCCAAACAGCGACCAGGAAATCAGGCTCCGGTATCATCCGAGAGTAGCCGGGTGCTGGTACTGCCGGCGGCTCGATCTCAGATGGACCCAAGGACTTGCTGAGCTTGTAAATCCGCACAGAATGGTGCAGAACCGCCCAAAAGCGGGGACGGTGCAAAAAACCGAGAGCTGTGCAAAAGGCAGGAGCTGTCCACCAGCAGGGACGATCCACACCGGGAAGTCTCCCAAGCAGAAACTCCTGTCCCCGCGGGAGCACCGCGCTTTTCCCCTCGCTCTCTTTATGCCTTTTCTAGACACAGTGTCCACTTGCCATTTATACTGCGCGCGAAGAACCCGGCCAGCCACCATCCCGATTCCACCAGGGGGCTTCCACGTGAGTCAGTACACGTGTGGGAAAAGGCTCCTTTTGCTGTTCCCCCTTCAAGCCCGCAGCGGAGTTTTTGCACCTTCTTCTCCTCCACCACCTTCTCCTCCCCATTCAAACCGACGGAGATGAAGGGGGGAGGAGAAGGAAGGAACTTGGAGTGCTCCACAACACAGTTAGTAAAGCAGGCATGCCCTGCTTCATCATGCTGGAAGATGAAGATTTCCATGCAGTACTGTAGAAAATGACCAAGAACAAATGCCGTGTGGCCCAAGTGATTTCCCCGTTCAGCCTCTAGTCATGTTGCGTGATCTTGCATCTGGAAGATAGAAGCGTGCAGATGATGTGGCATGGCCTAGCTGTATGCAGGAACACATTGCTCAGAGAGGTTGTGGAGCCTCTGTCTGTGGAGACGCTCAAATCTCAGTTGAACACAGTCCTGGAAAGCTTGCTTTTGCTGATCCTGCTTGAGCCAGGGGCTTTGAACTAGGTGATATAAAAAGGTCCCTTCCAACACAAGTAGCTCCGTGACACTGTAATATTGAGGCTTTCAAGTTAGTGCATTTACTAATGAGTGAGAGAAAGCTGTTTGTTTGAAAGTGTTTAGACATTCTGGTGAAATACAGTCCGAACAGTCTAATGGAAATTCATCTTTTTTCCCAGTGAAAGAAAAAATAAGTTGAAGTATCATGAGCAAAGACGAAATTTGATGGCAGCTTTCTACTCCTCTTTCTGTTAATACAGGAGTAATAGGCAGGAACTGACAACTTTAGAAGTCATGTTATTCTAAATCTCTTACATCCCTGCTTGACAAGACCTGAAGAAGGGGATGGAATATCTGTTTCAGGCAGACATACTCAGTGTTTCAAGTGAAAAATGAGATAAATACAAAGAAAGTGCATTTCTCCTTTCTGCTGCAAAAAACTTAGAAGCCTAGAAAGAACAGCAGATCAGACATTCCACTGGGCAGGAAGATTGGGATGTTATGAGTCTGCTAGAGAGATGAAAGAAAACACCATCAAAGTGATTAAATAAAAAGACCAAGCCTAAGATTATGTCAAAGATGTACACGGTTGTCCAGATGGACAAAAAGAGCCATATGTATGTGAAATTGATAAGATCTGATCATGCACATTAGAAATGGAAACAAAGTGTGTCCAAGGGAGCAGAAGCCAAAGGTTGAATGGTAGTTGCCTGGGGCAACATTAAAGGTTGCTCCATAAGGCAGCAACCAAAGGCTAAATGAAGTTGCCTGGAGCATCAGCAAGGACAGCTGGTTTGAGGGAAAGTACTTTTTTGCTTTCTCTTGCTTTTTCTCTTCATGTTTCCTGAAAGATCCCTGATGATTTTACTTCTTGAAGGGCATATATTTGATTCACAGCTGGCCTTCTTATTATGGGTTTAAACTGGCAGAGGGAAGATTTAGACTAGATGTTAGGAAGAAGTTCTTTCCAGTGAGGGTGGTGAGGCACTGGGAACAGGTTGCCCAGGGAAGTTGTGGATGCTCCTTCTCTGGAGGTGTTCAAGGCCAGATTGGATGAGGCCTTGAGTAACCTGTACTAGTGTGAGGTGTCCCTGCCTATGGCAGGGGGTTGGCACTAGATGATCCTTGAGGTCCCTTCCAACCTTACCATTCTATGATTCTATGATGATTCTCTGTTATGTATTCTTTGGGTTTTTTGATACCTGCATATGTATAGAAACAAAACCAAACTCTTTTCAACTTCATGACCACTGACTAAAATCTGAAAAGGTTTACGGAGAAGCCAAACTCCCTTTGGACCAACTCACTGTTCTGTTATTACTGACAAATCTCTCATTGTGCACAGTTAAACATAAATGTTAGAAAAATAGAACATTTATAACATTTCAGAGAGTCTTAAATTATTCATTAGTCAGAACAAAGATCTTTTTAGGACTGAAAAAATCATAAGTAAGGAAACAGAATAATAGCACCAGTGTTAAGTGTGCTGCTTGATGCACGCCAAAAAAAAATCTCACCTGTTCCTATCTATGCCTGTATCTATTTGTATACTGTGAAACCTGTCTTGGATGAAGCAGCAGAACAAGAAGAGTAATATGAAAAGAATGACAAAGGAAATAACATTCTCAATTTCAAAGTGTATAGTACAGATCTTGGTTGTCATTAGATTCTCCTGTAATTTTTTCTCTGATGGCAGGGTTACTGGACCTTGTCTTCTAACCAGCTTAAAACCAGCATGAAGCAGGTAATGGCAAAGTAAGAGGTTTTTGTAATACTTGGAGCTGTTGGCAATAAAAAGCCATACCATTAAGAGCTAATGCAATAGAAATGTCCACATGTCATAACTTTTTCCCTTTCCTCCCCATTAGAATGGGAAGCCTTGCCTGTAGCCTTTTCTCATCAGAATGCTTAGGTCAAATTGTAGGACTTGATTGTAAAATAAATTGTAACTGGTTTACCACACAAGTATCTCTCTTGGTTTCAAGTGGATTGCTGCAGATCTGTTATTGCAAGGAGCATCCAGTTTTAAAATACTGTGCTGAGAAAAAAAAAACCACCTGGCACTGGTCTCAAGCTATGGTATTGATCTCTGTGTGCCTCAGGGAATTGGGAACAATACGTGCATAGTGTGTACCTGAATTGAGCTAATTGTGCACTGTAGTCTTAATCATCTAAATGTTCTTGTGGCTGTTACTGAGCCCTTGCTTCAATAGTAGCTTGTGGAAACCTGCCTGTAATCCAGAATGGCTTTTTTTTTTTTTTTGTCATCTGCTTGTTGTTTTTTATGTGGTGCCTTTATTTTCTGTCCTTCTATGTGGAAATAGAAAATAAGAGCCTTTTCCTGGCTTTTTATGCATAGTTAGGAGAATAATCACGCTACTGAGGCTAATGGTTCCCAGTAGAGTTCCTGTAAGTTTTTACATTGGTTATATTTAATATTTTCATATTTTTGGTGACTCTTGATGCAAGAAGCAGACGTGTACTAATGAAATCTCCTGAGGCAAACCTATGAAGCATTGTCTATCAGAGAAAAATCAGAATATAATATGGAAAGAATTAGAAAACTGCTAAAGTTAGAATAATATTTAGTAGTATAAAGCACAAGGTCATACAAGGACATTTGGAGATTCATGCCAACCATTTCTACCAGAAAGTACAGGAAGTGATAGGAGAAGGAAGAAGATCTAACTGTACGGTGGGTGAGCCAAGTCTAACTGTGCAGTGTATCCTTAAGTGAGATACTAAGACGCCTGAGTTTTTCATAGATACAGGAAATATGGAAATATGGACTTTATTAATCAAAACCACTGCATGCCTATGCAAGTAGAAAGTACCTCCTTTGTTAGTGTGGGGCTATCTGTGAAGGACTGTGAAGCAGGGTGAAGTTTGCTGTATTTATGTAAATTTATGCCTGTAGTTTTATCCTGCATTATTGGAGTCTGAGTTATTGTCAGTCCTGTGTATGTCATGCTGAAAGAAAGATGAATTATTAACATTAAATACTAAGCATACTAGCTAAATAAAGGAGGTCTTGTACCAGCTTTCCATTCACATCGTTCCTGTTTGCTGCTTTCACATCTTTTGTTTTTCTTTCTTTCAAAACAGATTAATTTACTCTGGTGAAGCTGATCAGTGGGAAATTGTCAAGGCATTGTGATGGAGACAAATATGTCCTAAAGGGAGAAGTCTGGAATTTTCACTTGTGTGCTGAAGTTTGAAGAGACTAAAGGTAATACATTATAAAAGGGTCTAGTTTCCAAAGTATCCTTCACTAAGGCATGTCACTAATTCTTTCTTATGGCCTCCCCTGCAAGAAGTTGCTGGCTTTCTTAAGACAAATGCACTTGGAAGCTGCCTTGCTATTTAAAATGGGTAATACAATATAAGAGCAATATTAGTAATCTATCATGAGCCTGTTTCTCATTTTTTTCTATGTGGGGTAAAGAGAGGAGTTAGTGCTGTTACAAGGGTGTCTTAAAAAAGTAGATGATACAACTATGTCGTGTTTCCAAAGGAGTATATTACTATTTGTCTTGAAAATTAAGAATATGAGGTGCCAAAAGGAGCAGGAGAAATGTTGGCAGGCAGCTTACAGTTCAGAGTGAAAGCAGCATAGAGTTAATACTCTCAGTTCCACTAATCCCAAATGGATAGGTCCCTTTGCCATCACTAGCTTATGTAGGGCACCTTCATGCTCCCCATATAAAATCTTCCAGACATAGCACTGCCTTCTTTAGTATGAAGAATAGCATGGAAAGAATAGTATGGACATAGTATAGCAGGACTAGCAATAATTAATTCCTTATCTAAATATAAATGAAATAATGTCTTGTATTCTGACTAGGCTCACTTTAGCAAATGGTTTGCCAGGCACAAGAAGTATATGTAAAGATGCTGGTTGTAAGGAAAACTGAGAATTCTAAGAAGCTATTTTCAGAATTTTACTCTGGGAATACTATAAGTAGAGGTCTTTCTTTATAGTGTCAACAGGGAGATGCTGTATGGTTCTTTAAAGACAACACAAACCTTCTTGAAACATTTTTCTTGGATTTGTCTTTCCAGGAAAATTGAGTTTCTGTAACTCCAAAGTGAGTTACAATTCCTGGTGGTCACGTTAGTGCTGTCTTTGTCAGCCATATTGAGGACAGCCCTGATACTCAGCCTGTTGGTGCAGACTGACGTCTGTCCACAAAGTCAGGTCTGTGAGATAAAAACTCTTTGGTAAAAGAGGAATTCAGTTCAGCTGACTGTGTAGACTCGTTTGGTAGTAAAAGTCACTTTAGTCTGGAGTAATGAATAGATGAATTACTGAAAAACCAAGACCTCTGGCTCAAAGTAAACATGTGGCACTTGGGAGGTGAGCCAGTTTTTGCAATGTTTTCTTCTGATTGATTCCTTTGTGTAGACTTATGGAAATTTTCTTATGTACTGACTTTTCCCTTAATCTCCTTTTATTAGCTGGACTAACATACTTCTCCCTGACATCTTCAGAAGAGTGCCCTGCATGTCATTCCCAGAGAAGCAGGAGTCTTCAGTTGACTATCTTCTTGAAGTCCATGCTCTCACATTCTGCTTTCAATTCTTGGAAATAGTGGTTCCAGGAAAACGCATTTCACGTGTTTTCAACTTTGCTTTTTCTTACACAGATTGAATGCTTTCTTCTCTCTCTCTCTCTCTCTGTTCCTGTCATCTAGGGATCTTACCATGTATCTACCTTCCTTCCTAGTGCAGCCTGTAGCAGGTCACAGAAGTATTAGTATAGGCCTAGGCCCATGGGTTTTCTAGAGTGGTTCATATTCAGACACTTGGTTTGTAAAACGATGAAGATTCATGAGTGACATTTTCTAAAGAAGGAAATTGCCTGTAATTAAATAAATAGCAGTTAAAACAGTCAGGAAAAAAAAGAAAAAAGATAGTAAGACAGTCTGAGTGGAATAGAAGATATGGTGATAAACTGGAACAAAAATGTTTATCCTTACTTGACCAGATTTATTGGAAAAATAAGAAAATACAACTTGACAACTTGTCCAGTTGAAAAGCGCCTATGACATCAGAATGACTGAAGGGTGAGAAGAGAACCGAACAAAAGGTGAGAGGAAGGTAATTCTGATAACACTGTTAATATGGAGGCACCCTGATTCCTTTACAGCCTTGTCTTTGGTACAAACAAACAAGCTAACTCCCACCACTTTTCCTGATTTATTGTATTTTAAAAACTAATAACAGTAGAATCCGAAGCAGATCTTGGGGAAATGGGAGTGATGGGAAAGGGTTGGTGCTCAGCATCATGTTCCAGGATTACAAGTCACTGCATTTTTAGGTTTGATACTGTACTTCAAAGATGGTCTTTATCAGAAAAGTTTCAGCTGGTTTGTACACACTTTCGTGGGCACCTGACGTGCCACAGACCCTGCTCTTCAGGGACAAGCTGCTCTGCTGAGCACTGCCCTAGGCAGGTAACTGGGTGCAGAGGTGCGTGTGCAGCACTGCCTGTGGCAGGAACGGCCCTGCAAGTGTCAAACAGGGACTCCTTGCACAGGGATGTGTTGGCTCCGCTCAGAGTTCATAGGTATCAGCGTATCTGGTTTTGAATGTGAGTTCTGCAAAGTCATAATTAATCTGTTAGGAGAATTTAATTCCCAATTGTTGTTTGTTATACTGTTATTTGTTTCTGAAAAATGGATGCGCTCATACCTGCATACTGACTTTATTCTCTGGGAGAAAGTTCAGTGTGATGGTTATGGTATTATGTCCAAATTTATTTTCCCAAATACAGGATAAAAAGACAAAAGCAATGTTATTAATTAGAGTTAAAAGCTAGTTTTATGCTTTGCATAAACCAGAGTGAATTCATGATCACACTTTCAAGGCAGTTCTGGACTGGCTTTTTTCAGTGTGCTGCTTCTTAGCAAAAGAGGCTATAAATCGGTTTATGGATGTTTATGAGCTCTCTTCTATGATCCATGTAATATATAGGATTGAGAAGCAGTGGGGGTTTTTCTGGGGTTTTTTTTTGCATGTACTTTTCCATATTTGTTGCATTAAAATGCAAGAAACTACAAAGGGTGTATTTAATTGCATCTACTGAATTCTATAGATGATACAACTTATTCTCTGACTTTAGGATCCTGTACTTCCATGAATACAGTGATTTATTTATTTTGAGGGGGATATGGTGGCTGGATTTGGATTACCTGGAGTTTAATATCTGGAAGCACTAGCTGTGGTCTATATTTTCATGTACATCTTTGTGTAACTTTAGAGTTTGTTCTTTTTCTTTCTTTCATCCTTGTTTTATTTATTTATTTATTGTTCATTTGGGTTTAATTTCCCTCCCTCCCCCATATTTTAAATGTGGAGGGATTTTGCCTTGAAATGAAAATAAAGGACTGCAGTAGCTTTGGCGGCTTAGACCTCCATCTCCCTGTGCTTTAATTTCCTCAGAAGGTTTCTGCTGGAAAAGCATGATCTGGTATAAATTCCTTCACTCAAGAGCACTCAAGTATTTAAGATGCTTCTTGGGTTTTTTTACTTTTGGTTAATGCTGATTAATAATTGATCTCTCTCTGTACCATGACTTCCATTTCCAGGAGAAAAAAAAAAAGTGATTTGATGTATTACTTTTTTAAAAAGCTTAAATTAATGAACACAGTAAATGTAGGCACACTGGTAAGCAGCATCCTGACCTAAAGAAGCAATTAAAAATAAATCACCCATCTCCAAGAAGGACAAAAATAATACTCAGTAAGAGTTGCTTCCGCAGCTTGAAAGCAAAAATAAATTTCTTAAAGCAAGTGAATGTTATAAGCACTCATTTTTATGGGAGAAAAAAAACCCAAACTCAAACCCTTAACACTTAGAAAAACAAGAGCAAAGGCTGAAATAGCATAATTCTTTCCTCCTGGAAATATGAAAATGGGAAGGAACCAAGTACGGAAATAGACCTTTAAATACTGACATTCATTATCTTAAAGGAATTGCTCTGAAACAGCAGGTTGGTGGTGTTAGTGCTGACAGGAGAGTGTGTCTGGGAATGCAGAATGGAAGTTACCTGAGTAAGTCGTGGAAATCACTTGCCTGGATAAAGTGCTCAGAAGTACATGAACAGTGATATGGTTGTCTTCATACCTTCCAGGACAGGGACCTACCTTGAGTCTCATGAATGTCTGAGCAGAAATGCATAATCCCTTCCTATCGTAAGCACTGTGTGACTGTGCTCCATGATTTTAGGGACTGACATAGCTCTCACTGAATCAGAGTATCACAAAGGTTGGAAGAGACCTCAAAGATCATCAGGTCCAACCCGATACCACAGACCTCAAGACTAGACCATAGCACCAAGTCCCACATCCAAACTCGCCTTGAACACCTCCAGGGACGGTGACTCCACCACCTCCCTGGGCAGCACATTCCAGTAGCCAATGACTCTCTCAGTGAAGAACTTTCACCTCACCTCGAACCTAAACTTCCCCTGTCATAACTTGAGACTGTGTCCACTTGTTCTGGTTCTAGTTGCCTGAGAGAATCTTCTTTTTACTTTAACAGCAGGTAATTTGAGCCAGGTATAGTTGCTTTTGATCCTTTTCCCCAAAAAGGATCTGTTTTATACGGTAGTGATGTCTTTTGAGTTTGTGGAAAGATTTGGTGCTGTAGTGGGTGCTATAAACACCAGGCTCGATTGCTGTGATGGTGGAAGAAACAATTGGTGTTTTTATGCCTAAAAGAATGAGTCCATCTCAGAGCCACAGTTTAGCTTGGAAATGAACTGGCACCTGACATGGTCAGGAAGAAAGAAGCAGACTGCTTTTTGGAAGCTCTAGAAGATGGAGTTCAAGGCAGTAAGTCAGTGCAGAACTACTGGCAATGTTGAGCTCACGGGGTTTATGTTGATTTCATTGGAGGCAGAACTTTACTTGAGATTTCCCTGAATAAGGTATATTCTTTGAACAGTTGACATGTGTCCACCCTCTAAGCATCTGTCCCTCATTCTTCTCCCTCCTCTTTGCATTTCAATATTAGAAATTGTTGGATAATATAACAGTTCTTTTTGAAGCATGAGAAAACTTGGCAGAGAGTACCAAGTTGAAAATAACTCATTCTATAATGGTTTCAGATCCATGCTAATCATTAATTTGGAGCAAAGGTAATTTTCTTTACAAACTTCTCAGAAGGCTATCATCTCTAACAACTAATAAGGCTTCATGGCAATGGCATCTCTGCAAGTCGTGGAAGTATCCAAGGGAATCCAATGATTCTACAACTACTTGTGTAGGAATGTTGTCACTTGGTCTGATTGCAAGTTCACCAGTGAAAGTGTCACAGTGTCTGAGGTGTTTACTTGATCTAATGGACAAAGAAATCTGACAAGTAGCAGAGTGCAATACATGACTTCAGGTAATTTTCACTTTCCAGTTCTATGTAGATTTGCTGTAACTGTTAGAGAATTACAGATTGGAGTTTAGTCACAGACAGCTGTCGGTTACATTTTCTGAATATTCATATTGATTTTATTTTAAGTGGTTCACA
Source organism: Eubucco bourcierii (assembly GCA_013396675.1). Lineage (NCBI taxonomy): Eukaryota > Metazoa > Chordata > Aves > Piciformes > Ramphastidae > Eubucco > Eubucco bourcierii. The sequence goes on from VWZE01003722.1 coordinate 98,346, forward strand.
AAATGCTTTTTACATTTTTAAATTGCTTATGAGTATGGATCAATCAGCAAAATATAGCAGTAATGAGTTCCTCTTAATAGCAAAGAGCTCACTAATTACAATGCTGATTATATGAACCAAATTTTTAGCCAACAAAAAAGCTCCTGCAGGCAGTGTCCTTCCATCTGTTGGGGAGTGGGCAATTCTAATTAAAAAATCAGAGGAAATAATTTTACTTTTTAATCTCTTTTGAATCCTAAGGAAGAAAACATGCTCACTCACTAGCTATGTGTAACACCATCTGGAATTAGTGGGTGCTTCCACAGACCTTGAATAGACAATGACACCAAAATCTAGGAAACATTTTGCTACAAACAGTTGTCTTTCTGTTCAGGTGGAAGTTCTTCAAGGTGTAAGGTTTAATATGAAGTTTGCCAGTGAACATGTGACTTCATTTTGGCCAGGGTGAACTTTCTAATTTCTTTCACTACACCAGGGTGATTCTGGCTGTCTGCAGACATGTCAATGGACTCTGGAGAGCTGTCATCGACTGAGTTTGTTGGCAGAAGATTCCCCACACAATCACATAGGTTGAGTTCTCTTGTAGGCAGCATTAGCTGTGCTAGAGTGAAACCGAACATTTGGAAAGTGCACTGAGATCTTAGCTGTTGCAAAGCCAGGAGATGGCCTGTTGGCTATGGCATTGGGCCGAGGGAACCTATGAGCTTGTAAGCAGCTTTGGCAAATTGCTTTGCCTCTGTGCCTCATCTGGAATGTGCTTTGTTAGTGCGTGAAAACTGTGAGGTGTTTAGGGGCTGGGGCTAAATAAGATACTTAGGTACAATTTAGGCAGAAAGGAGCAAAGGAAAGAAAGTCCGAAAGATTTTCTTAGTTTTGTTCTGTATGTTCTATCCTTCATTATTTTTCAAAGGAAAAATGAGTTCTGGGAGATGCATAATCCCTCTTGCAGAGCTTTAGAGAATATGGAGGAAGAGAGAGGGAACAGTGGTGTATCCCTTGAGACCAATGCCTCATCTAGATCTAATGAGCACTTGCCATTCACTACATTAAAGTAACTTAATTACTTCCTAAAATAATTAATTCCTGTTGGATTTATAGCTATCACACAGAATAGATTGTTGATGCTATGGAAATAGTTGTCCAAAAGTTCCTTTTCACAGCCTTGTTTATCTAAGGGATTTCTAATGCAGTTTGGCTTTTGTTCTGACCCGAGATGCTTTTCTGTTGTGGGTCAGCTGAGAAAGCTTCATAACACATAGTTCAGAATCTATAAGGAAGGAAGTTGGAGGTGGTGCTGAACACTTACTAAAACTGATGCAAATTCCAATTTTATGTAATCACAGATGCCCTGTTACTGAATACTCAGTATCTTGCTTTAAATGTGTGTGTCTGCTTAGCCTTGCTTCTTGTGGATTACTCCGTTTGTCAGAATTTCAAATCCTTACTCATGTTTTCAGCAGAGACCAGGATGTGTTCAAAGTTTTTGCTCCTATAAATACCACTTCGATAGCAGAAGCGTATGTGTGAAACAACACAGATTGCTTTTTCTACAGTTCATTTTATTTTATTCTGTGGATAAAGAAATAAGATTCACTTTTGAGTCCTAGGAAAGCAGTATTTTGTGTATGATACAGTTCTTTAAAATCTGAGAATCCTCTGCCTTCCTTTTCACTGTGGGAAAATAGATGATTACCTTTACTCTTGGGATATTGCCATTCTAAAAACCTTTAAATTTGGAAAAAAGAAGAAAATAGGGATATTTCATTTTAGTGGAATAAAATGCTTTATTTGAGTGTCAGGCACAGAATATTTTTGCACAGATAAAAATATGTAAGAATTGTATTATTGTGCATTTTATTTAATTTATTCTGCCTGCAGGTACTAATTTAATTCATTTTCATTGGTTTAAGAAATCCATTTGAAGTGAAATATTATGCTTAAAGGCATCAGCAAGTGATAATAGGTCTGTACCTGTAGTTCAGAATGAATAGAGAAAAGGAAAATAAACCGTTATTCCTAAGGAGAATTAAAAAGCAGGGGAGGTTAATTTTCTTCCATTTTAGTACAAAGTGATGAAAGGAAATAAATTCACGTTCCAAGCCTCAGACATAGCGTAAGGTGGTTTGTGAGGATGTTATCTTCATGGGTGAAGAAAAGTTTGTCAGATGTTGATAATGTTGAAAGTATGGAAAATGGATTAAAATATCACAAGTTAAAAACAGGTTGTCGTGGTGACGGAATAAACCTGTGGGCCTGTTTTCCAATTTTCATCTCCACATGAAAACACAGCATGATGCTAAGTTTCAGTGAAAAGAAACAGAATATATCGGTCAGCGGCTTGGTAGGAAGGGAATCATATTTTTATAAAGCAGATGCTGGGTTTGATAAAACAGAAGCACAATCCTAAATTAGTGGTTGCGTTCTCTGTTGCAAGAACTGTTACTGGATTGGGCAATATGCAGTTTTAACTCAGACTCTTATCCAAATACATCTTACTGTACAGATTGGGTCACTGTGGATTTCAGGTAAGTTTTGAGAAAGGCCATTGTGCCATTTCTGTTGGGTAAGTCACTTATTGACATATCAGGGCCACCGAGAGAGATGGCTATATAAACAATCTGTCCCAATTTACAATGTGACTTGAAAGGCAGTGTATGAAGGAGATAGAGGTTCAGTCACTTGTATCTGTATGGGTACAGTGAAAGGGAAGAGATAGCAGAAGAGTAATGAAATTACAATTTTAAGATGAGATGTGAGCGAGGAACAGATTTGGTGTGCAGAATGAATGCTACTGATGCACATCTCTAGGTGTACTGATACATGTGTAGATATCACTTTTGATTTTGAGACAGAACACCTTGCCTGAGGAACTGAGGAGGGGAAAGGTAGAAATCCATGAAAGGATTGTCAGAAGAGCTGGCAGGAAAAGAATAACATTTTTTACTGGAGTATATTTATCAACAATTTCATACAAAAGCGGGTTTGAACCTTCACCTCTAGATGGTATTTTAATTATTCCCCTAGGGCAGTTTGACTCCATTTCAGATGACTGTTGTACTGTTGCTGTCTTGTTGCTCGCGCTGACTGCAGGTATCCTACCATTTGACTTGTGCATCATTTTGCTGTCTGATTAGGAGAAAATTATGTTCTTTTCCTCAACCAAAAGGGTGTCTTAGGCACCAATTTGATTTACCAAGTATTACCATGAGATGTATGAGCCTGCTGATGCCAATTTTAATTTTGAAAATTAGAAAAAAGTAGAAAAGTGTGTTTTCACTGAGAAAACAGGTTTTGCATCTGTAGTGTGACAACAACATTATTATAGGCAAATTAGGGCAATTTCTTATGATATTTTCTGGGTAACTGCATTTTGCATTTTTGCTATGGGAATATACTCTTCAGCAAACCTATCCAAAATCATGGCACGGTATTTTAGTTATGCAATAATATAGATCCATTCAAGAAGCTGTCTTGGCTTGAAGCGTGGTGTGGTTTTTACCTGCCTGTTGCAATTCCATTTGATTTGCTTTCTTTGCTTTCCATCTCTCTTCACAAGCCGTTTTCCTGTTTCATTGAAATGAGAAATGTAAAGTTTGAGAGAAGATAATATTAATGGATGTATGACAGCTGAAATGCATTTGAATTACTGTTTTTTATCTTTTGTCACGAGTACTGCTTAGTATCAAAATCTCCCAAGCCATATGATTAATACTGTTTTCATTTTTATTTCTGTAAGAGAAGTATTTTCCTCTACAGAGTTTTCTTTCTTTTTATTTGCATAATTGTTTGCTTTGAATGTGACCATAACAGAAAAACCTGTTAAAGGCATCATCTCTGCATTTGTGCATTGCCCCTACTGCATATATTCATCATCATTAGGACTTACGGTTTGGGGTTTTTTAGGGGGTTGGGTTTTTTTGTTGTTGGGGTTTTGTTTACTTGTTTGTTTTTCATATTTGCAGAGTTCTTTTGAAATTATTTTGTCCTTTTTTGGAAGAGATTCAATGAGAAAAAAAAAACAACCTACATCTTCCCTCTTTGTCCAGNAAAAAAAAACAAAACTACATCTTCCCTCTTTCTCCAGGTGTTCTGCTTTGTTCTTTGGGTGTTTGTTTAGGGGTTTTGTGGTTTTGTTTGTTTGCTTGGTTTTGTAAGAGTTGTGTTTCTTTGGGGATTTTTGGGTTAATTTTGACTTGTGTTTATTTCTTCTAATTATTTTATTCACTTACACTCTGTTACTTGGCATAGATATTTTGGATGGAAGAATTTGGTTCCTCAGGGAAGTGTTTGCTTAACATCTACTGTGCAAATTCTGGTAAGTGGTCTGTGTCAGCAAGTCTGTAATTTCAAAATCTTTGTTAAAAAGAACCAATTTTACACTGCTTTTTCTCTGTAGTGAGTCTGTGTGAGGCTCTTCAACAGCCTACTGAACTGATTCCCTCCTTCCTTTGGGAAGAGGGTTGTTTTCTCCTTGAGAGAGGAGAGAGCATTGATGAAAAAATACACTGCTCTTGGGTGTCTGGCTTTGAAATTCTCTTTCCTGTTCCCTTGGTCAAAGAGCATCTCAAAAAAGATGTTGTGAATAATATAAGGCAAGGTAGATTCTCACTCTTTGGGGATGGGAATTTTTGGTATGTTTTGCTGCATCATGCTTCTGTGTATGGAGAAAATTAATGAAAATTGTGTTTTATGAGTTGTGACTTTTTGTTGTACTTTCAGTGGCTATGGAGGTGTAAAACACTTGTTGTGTACAAGTGCATTGTGCTGGTTTGAGGCTAATTGGAATATTTTAATAGAGATAATTATAGGCTGTGAAAAGGAAACAATGGTGATGTCTACTTCAGTCATAGGTTTGCTGAGACGTTTAAGTACTCAAAACATAGATAAGTTAGTCTCTGGGGCACAGCATCTCAGTCTAGCAGCTTCTGGATTTTTCTCCTCTCTGCTGAGTAATCTCACTAATCACTTCTAATCCCCCATGCCAATCCTCCAAATTCACCTTGCGCATAAGGCAAACCTTGGGGTAAGGTACACGGGTGGGGAGAAGGTGGAAGGGTGCTTGGGAGCCCCTCCTGGGGTCTCTGATTTCTGGGAGGGGAGTTGTGTTTCTGTATTATCTTTAACTTGTATATTTCTGTAAATATTCCTGTATATAGTGTCTATATCTGCTTGTACTTTGTGCTGAGCTGTAAATAGAGCTTCATTCCTCAACTTCCAGCTGGCCGAGTTCTAGTCTGGGTCATTTTACAAAGTGTGGGGGAGTGGGGAACTCCCAAACCATCACATGCATCTATTGATCTCCAAGTAAGTAACAAACTTAGCAGAACATTGAGGAGGAATTAAGCACCATAGTTCTGGCAGCTGCAGAGTCATGGAGATACATTTATTCAGATAAGGTTTCCTCATGTGCTCACTGGTGTTCATGGGACTTTTGTGATCTACTCTATGGTCAGTTTTATGTCAGTTTTAATGGTGGCATTTGGCACTCAGCTGCTGTGCTTAATAGAGCCTCTTAGTTATTCCTAAGTTATTCGTTAGCTACACTGAGAAACTTCAGTGAATCAGACTAACTGTGTTCATTCTGTATTTTGCTTTTGGTGTGTTTTCTCTGTTTCCCACAAAGGAGCTTCCTTAGCTGAATGATTGAAACTTTTAAGTTTATGAAAAATCCTGGGGTTTTGTTATGTTTTATAATAAACTTGCTGTTTGCTTCTTTCTGATATCACAAATGCTTGCAGAGACCCACTTTGACAAATAATAACTGATTTAAATAGTCAACATCAAATACAAAAGGTTTATGAATACTAAGCAAAACATCTTGACAAAAGGTGAGCAGACTTTGCAAGGGTGAGCTAGTTTGCATATTTCAATGTCTCTCTTAGTGAAACCACATCTTTACTTTCAATTTCCTCTTTAATGTAACATACATTCTGTAAATATTGTTGCTACTGACAAGAAGTCGTGTTATTCACAAAGAGACTTTTAGTATTTGAGCAGTGAATAGCAAGCAGGAGGAACAACTGCTTGCGTTTTTGTTTCTTAACATACATCCCTCTGCTAAAAAATGGAAGCAGAGTCAAATCATGCTTATCAAACACATACTGCTTTTGGGAATAGGGCTGAGTTTTAGCAAAAAACCCACATGCAACTGAAGTGAATTTGTTAAAGTATATTTACTTCCTTTATGTATTAGAGATTGTTTGCCAAATCGAAGTGATTGTGAGACCGAGATATTTTCACAGGAGTTGTAAAATTAGTGGTTGTGAGCAGAAAGCGTGTTGAATAGTTGCTCAGAGTAATTGATATAGGATGTGTAGATGTGGATGTTCCTGTGGACAAAAAAATCTAGTTAAGTTTAGTTGCCTTGAGTAAAGCAATACCAAGTATGGTAACATGGCAGTAAGCAGTAAATGTACTTTGCGTTCAGTTTCAGTCCTTATCCTGCACTTACTCAAATGCTGAAGTCAGCTGAACTGTGTGCACACTCCAGATCAGGTAGGTGCATAAGTGTTTGCTGAACTGTGAGTAAATTGCCAATGTGAATAAATAACAATTGCAGTAAAATTTGGGGGCTACAGTGGAGCTGTGTGGACAGCTAAAAATGCGAGAAAAGAGTCTGGGATATGCCTAGAAAGCAGCAGAATGACATCATCTTGGAGTACGTTTAATTGATGTGGGAGGAGCTCTATGGAAAGAAGATGCACCCATTTCTAATCCCAGTGCCATCCAGCCCTGCCCTCTGCCTAGGTCCAGCTGGAGCTGCATGTCTCACAAATGAAAAATGCTTTCCTAAAAGGCTGGTGCATAAATGCTAGAGAAAAGCTATTAAAATCTTCCACTTGGAGTAAGCTGATGATTTCAGGGCTTGAACAGAAGAGTTACTGAATACTTGGCGCTTTATAATCATTGTGAATTGCAGGTGCTTGTCATGTCTGAGGATTTAAGCTAAAATTTTGGAAAAAAATTCAGTTCTTCTGACTCTGCAACTTGGCAGATTGCCAGGGAAGCCTAGGCAAGAGTTACATTTGCAGTAAACAATTTTTGCTTTTTTCACCTAGGGAAATGGTTTTACCATAGAAAGCAGAGATCACCATACCCAGAATTTTTTACAAGTCCTTTATACACAAACAGACACTGGGAGGGGAGCACTGGGCCTTGAAGAGAGTTCTTTTGCCTCATTAGCTCTGGAATAGGTGGGAAAGCATATCTGGTATCTTGTCTTTTTTCTTGTCTCCGTTTCTTTTTCTTTTTCCTTTTCCTTTTCTTTTTTTTTTTTTTTTTAATAAATAAAATTTCTGCTCCTTTCACAATTCTCAGAAATGCCTTGCCTGAAAGGGCTAAAATTTGTGTCCATTTCTGCATTTACCCCTCTGCATGCATACTTGTGCATGTAATTTCATGCATAAAGTGGAAAGAAAAAGTGCTCTGTTTTGCAATTCAGTTTTATCTGTTACACTTTCTGTGAAGAAGAGTAGCTAGCAATATTGACAAGGATGCATAAATACTCTGTGGCATGACTGCAGCAGTGACATTCAAGTCTGCTCTTCTCTATTGTTGCTTTAAGTGATTGGTAGAGGAGATGGAGTAGGAGCGGGCCTCTCCTATAAGGTGCTTTCTGCGAGTCCATCTGACTTTCATAGTACATGTGCAAATCCCTAATGATTATTTTACTGTGCTGTCCTTTAAATGAAACAAACATTCAGCCTTGCATTTGGCTATTTACATTTATCAGAATAGATTTCCTACTCGTTTGAAGTGTGCATCAGGAAGAAATTACCAATTTCCTTAATGATACTTGGGTTTACCCTGCTCATTAGAGGGGTAGTCCAAGTGTGATTAGATCTACTCATTAGATCTTCACAATCAAAATGGCATTCCAGTACTCCAATAGCATATGCTTTTTATATGTGTTATTATGTGTGTTATATGTGTATTATATGTGTCATATGTATTATTTTTTCTTCATATGTGTGTCTTTTGAGAAACGGACACTGATGACCATGCAGAAGGAAAAACAAGGATTTGCTTCCTGGAAGCAAACATCCCTGAAATGTAAGTATTACTTCTTTTAAAATGAGATGCTACAGATTGGAGGGATGAAACAATATTGAAGAAGCATCTCTGTTTTGATTTTCTGTTCAATTCTGTTGTAAAAATAACTTTCCTCCCTCCCTCCCTCTCAGCATTATGGATATGTATAGATAGAAGGACCTGTTAAAAATAAGTACATGTGTTCTACTTAATGATACTGAGTGAAGCCACAGGGCACTTTGAGAGCTGAAGTCAGGAGGACATACAGTTCATCATTTTTATTGAGGGTTTGTATCACTGACAAGAAAAGTTGTTCTCCCTCTCTTATTTTTTGTGTGAATGTATGAGGTTGCCGGTCATGGGCAGTTTTAAGTCCTTCTAAATATGCATTTCCTTTAATTCATTAAGGGACTTTCATGTTCCAGCATATCCATTACAATGACAAACTGACACTGTAAAATTAAAAAGCCTGCAATTACTCACTTGGTTTGTATTTTAATCAAAGCTATTGTAATATGACTCTAGGGAGCCATAAATGGCAAAACAAAGAGTTTGGGATTTATATGGGGCCTCTATACAGAATGTCTAAGTGGAAGGAACTAGGGAAGGAAAAAAATGCTGGATTTCTTCCCAGCATCCAGGAACAATCATTTCAAGTATAGTTTGAGCAGAGACTAAAACAAGACATTGTCCAGTTCAGGATCAAAGAGGCTACAACAAATACATTGGCTTTTGGACATGGGCACCATCCAGTGAAACCATGCTGGACCCATATATTATTTTTATGAATCATTCCATGAAAAAAACAAACAATGGAAGCAAAGCAATAAAACATTTTTTCATGCACTGTGGTCGTTAGGCAGATACTAATTGTATCATTTACTTCTCACAGTATAAAGTAGATGTGTGTGTGAGTGCCTGTTTGTGTGTGGGCAGCAGAGACGACAAGTGTTCTGCTCTTGATTTGTGGTTTGTGATTTCAAGAGGAATTTTCTCACTTCAAGTAAAGCAAGTTTAATTCATTGCCTGTATCTCTCAGGCTACAGAGCTCTGACATCAAAATGTGAGCAGCAGTGTGTATAGCAAACCAGTGAAACTTAGTCATGCATTCCTACTACGAGGAGGTGTTTCTACTGCACTTAGTGGAATTGCACCTCCTGTACTTGCTCAAAACATGCATTTTGGGTGCCCTTCCCTGTGAAGTGGCAGGGACTGTACATGCATCACAAAACAGTTCTCGGAATTTTTGTAGGAAGTTCTATGCTTTTATGCATTGCTTACAAAATTTATACATGACTCTCTATTTCTGAAGGAAGTTAAATGAATAAAATTGCTCTGAAGGTAGTATGGCAGCTGCACCTTAGAGCTGGACTTTTCCCCCAGGGTTCACATGGAATTTACTGTGGATTTAATGAATGTTCGTAACTTGGTTGGAAATTATATGAACAGACATTCTCATTTTGGATCAAAATCTCTTTAACCAAAAGTGCAGTTAGCCAGAGCCCAGGTACCAGCCCGTACGAACTGGAAGTTATTGCAAGTATGTCACAATTACTTGTTAAGGTGATCTTTGCCTTTTCTCATTCAAGCAAATCAGAGTTACATTTTCTTGTATATAGAGCATTTTGTATTTGTCAGCAGAAAGCTCTTCTAAGTTATGTGACAAAGAGAGGAGTGAGCAACTATGGTGGAAAAAAAGTACCATAATCCAGAGATGTAAAAATGCTAACTGCATGACACTGAATGACAATTCACCCAAAAGCAAAAACTGAAATAATTTTTCATTTGCTGCATGAACCAGATGCTCTAACTCCTTATCAAGAAGCTATGTTAGCCTCTCAAGCTAACATGGCTCCAGTGGAGAGGCTTTCCTCTTCTTGGGCAGGCAGTGGTAGTGCTGTGGGTTGCTGAATTTTCACCCATCTGTCATTTTCATTCAAATGCCTCATTTGCACTAGATGGCACTATGATAACACTTGTTACATCACCCAATTTATTTACAAAATCCATCTAAACAAGTGGAGTTACCTTGCAGTGCAGTAAAGTTAGTGCTGTCATTCATATGCTCCTTTTGAATATCTGTGCTTTGTTGATAAATGAGTGCTGTTATATGTGCTGAATCGTTGTTATAAGTCTACATGGGACTAGTAGTCCAGAACTGTTCTGAGCACACAGCCACACCTCTGATGTGTCTGCTCAGACTGACTTGAAGGTTATTCTTTCAATCATCATTAGATTGATTATACAGTGCTTTTTAAAAGCTCTCCAATTTTGTAAGTTCTGTTGCTGTTCCTATCTTACAATGTTGATAGACCTTTAGTGTTTAATTATTGTTTTTTAAGCATTTCATCTCTGCTCGAACCTTCTACTCATCTCATCTGTAAAGTCTTAGCACATCCATTGTGTCTGAGTATCCTTTCAACTACTTACCTCAGGTGCAGTTCACATTACTTTCTTAAGCCTTAAAACCCTAACTTTAACTTAGGTTAAAAGTCTTTGTACCTCTGTCTCATAGTACAACTTTTCAATTTTGTCTGCTTGCTCAGCCACCCCTTCTAATTTCTAAATGAGTTTTACATCTCTCTGGCATTAGCAGCTGGTTTTGGTCTGATTAAGTCTTGCATTTCTGTGATGATTCTCATCCAAGTAGATCCCCATGTGCTTTATAAACTTTATTAACTGGTGGAACATACTACCTATCCTTTGCCCTTGATCAAATTAATAAACCTTTAGAGTGAAAGACAGTAAATGGTTTTGCTGAAGGTGGAAGGAGATGATGGAAAGCATGTGAAATCATTTACAAACTACTCCAGGCCTCAGGATTCTGCTATCTGAATACAAGTGAATTATCAGTGTTATGTAGATATCAACAGTGTCAAAATGATTCTGCCTATGTTTTTTTCTTCAAAGCTCTAAAACAGAGCCCATGCTGTTACTTGAAAAAGAACAACTGTCCTAGTTCTTATTTGTTGTGAACAGTGACAGTGTATGTGGCCTTGGCTCTTAATTGCAAAGAGAAATAGACCCCAAAATCCATCTATGAGTGTTTACTGAAAAGTATTGCCCTGCAGGAATGTTCCTGGAGCTTAATATTATATTTAGGGGCTTTGACTGCCATATTGTAAATGAATGCTTATTTAGTACAACTGTTACTTAATATCCCTCAACAAAGCAATTATTGAAATAGAGAACTGCATAAATGGAGTTACCCTTCAGTCTCAATCCAGACAGGACAACTCAGTTAATAACTTTATGCTTTCTAAGACTCCCAGGGATTTTCAAAGCTTTGTTGTAGAGGAACTACAATGGTATGTGAAATAAGCCAGCATAAGCACTAGTGGCACTAGTACACAGCGTAAGGGAGATTTGTCAGCTATTGAAATGTGGGTTTTATTTACTACATCTGCTAGGTGTTTTGCTTGATAACATTGTAGCTGTAAGGAAATGATCAGGCTTTTCACAGCAGCTTACTGTTGATTTTAAGGGAAGATAATAGATTAAGGTACTTCTGTACATTAATTTACAATGCTTTAATATACATAATTTGCAAAATGTAACCCAACTTTTCATGGTAGTAACTGCTGTGAAGTATTTAATTCTGGAATATCAAAATCTGTTTCAAATTATGTTTAACAGTTCTGCCTTTGGTCCCAAACCTGCCATACCAAAATAGCTATCTGTTGGGATCTATTTTGCATTAAGCTTCGTAGCAGGATATGTAGGGTTTATTTCTTTCCATTTCCTCTTCTTAATGTTTCCCAAATGCTATCCAGCATTATCTATAATTCAGAGCTTTTGCAATAAGCATTTTCCTTCCTCTCATCTGTAAGGTTCGTTACTCGCTTTAGCACAGTGCTGGCCCAATGAATTGATGTTTTCACTGCAACTGAAATCCAGTTTTTGGTTAAGTGACAGAAATGTTGTTTTCATTTAAATGATAAAATAATTAATATAGCTATTGGATATTATGACCCAGTATTAAAGAGTCTAGGACAGGATGCAATCAGAACAGTGGTATTGGAAAAGCAGTGTCTTTGCTCCAAGAGCAGCAAGCACCATTTGCTTCACAGGGACAGTGCAAGAAGTCTGGCGATAGCCAAGTGGGGTAACTTGGTAGAGACCCTTTGCTTTGGTTTTAACTGCTGGAAGATTTATACCATAATATAAACCATTGGAAGTATTTGGTTGTTTTCTTTCTCTTATGTAATATAGCAAGGTAGTTCTTATTAACTTTTTTTTCCTTTTTTTTTTTCTTTTTTTTTTTTTTAACTAATTCCTAATCTGATGAATAATTCGCAAGGCCAAATCCCTAAACAGACTGTTGTAAGTGTCTTGGAGGTATAGGATTCCGTGTTGCTGATTATGAATATTTTGTGTTCAGCCTGGTTGATAAAAAGGAGATTTTGCTATTAGTTAGTATTTTGTTAGTGTTTGTGCTGAGAAAATAAGCAACAGCTAAACACTGGGCAAAGGAATGTTAAGTGAAAGAAACATGAACCTCAGTCAGAGCTTGGATGTGGGCCTGAAAGATTGCTGTTCTCTAATGTTCTTCTAGGTGTTGCAAGTCACAGGTGGTGATGCTGTTCTAGTTTAAAAGTTAAATTCTAAATTTTGTTGTTTGTGTGGCACAACAAATGTGATTTGAAATGGTATAGAGAACATTTTTTCTTCATTACTTGTCAAATTCAGCTGCAGGCAATATTTTAAAGTGCTGTAAAATTATTTTGCCAGATTGTTAAGAAGCTTTAAATCACACTGTTTTTAAAAACCCAGGAAACAGCTGTTTATATTCCACAGGAGTATAACATCACAGTCAGAATTGATTTGTGACTGTTATGTTGTTGTTTAATCCTGTCCTGTTTGCTTTTTTTTCTCTATTTGTTAAAGCTGACTTCAACAATCTGTAGATCTTAGTTTGCAGAGTAAATCATAGCTGTGCTCAGATATGTGGGGAGCAAGACATAAAGTAATGTAATAATTAATTTTATATGGAAGCATTCAATTTGAGTGAATACATAAATATAAAAAATAATTAAATATAATTTATATTAAATTACTTTGTGCATATGACACAATTAACAAATATTGCTGTCAGGTTTAGCCCTGTGGTAGAGCTTATTTTTCATGTGAACTGAATCACAAAGTCTAGAAGGCTTATGGTGAAAAATACAGCATTTAAATAACTTGAAAGGCTCTTAAATTTATCAGTTTTATGTCTCAGTTTGCTTAAAAAAAACATGAGTTTTTTGCATTTTAAAAGGTATATTGACCTTAAGTGTTCTTTCCTGCTCAGGGTAATAAACTTCATGGTATTTGAATCCAGTATTGAACACTCTCTCTGAATTACTCTTCATGGTATTTTAGTCATTTTTGTTTGCAAGGATTAGGAAGATCTCACCTATATTAATTAAAGTTGACTTCCAGAAGCCTTGCCAATAGAAGTATTGATGCCTGATTTTATGGGCCTGCAGTGTATAGTACACAGCATAATGGGAAACAAGTGATTTAAATCTGAATGGTGGACACTGAAGGACCCAAGCTAATTAACAGGCTTGTGAATGAAGCTCTTGAGGAAGACCACTAAGAAGTGATGGACTACCTTATACCTTTACTCATAGCACAGTGATTATATATTGAGCTGCACTGTAAATCAATTAAATGTTCTTGCTAGCACCACATTATTAAGTTTATGTGCTCTGATCATTTTCTTTTAGCTTTATATCTATGCTATTGCCAGTTCTACACAAATGATAGATTGCCTCTTAAAATTACAATTCTCTTTTTTTAAAAATAGAAAGCAGCACTGTGTTGGAAGTCAGAAACCATTATTAGTCAACTTTGGTGTCTGAATTGTGCATGAAAAACAACCAAGTGTGCCAGGACTTGAAAATAAGAATAGACTGACATGGAGGCCAGTAAACCTTTACAAAAGCTTGAATTTGAGTCTGCTAAAGCATTTTATCAAAATATATTAGGCAAATATTAGCTACCTTGAATCTTAATGTTCAAGGCAACCCTGAAATTCAAACCAAATTTCACTTTTGCAATTGCTCTTGTGTAGAGACACATCCTAGGGAAGAGGAGGAGCAAAAATGCTACAATGTGGATGTCAGATAAAAAGATTACTTTATGGCATTAACTGTTGCACCTACAGCACAAGAACCCACCCCAAAAGAGATGTGAGATCATTTCTGATAAACAACACCTTTGGCAATTGCTGTATTAAATAAGAACAAGTTTCTGAAGGAAGTATTGCAGCCCAAGAAATACCAAAAATGCCTAACTCCATGAGATTCACAGATTTATACGTTTTCCTGATGTCCACCTCTCTTTCAAGATTCTGTGAGCTTAGAGCAGTTCAAGAGGCAAAATTAGCTTTGCACAACTTGTTCTTTAAGTCTTGGGATTCTGTGACAAAATCAAAACTGGAAGCACCAGTTTCGCTTTTCTTCACAGGGCAACTGTGTGGTTTGCCTGCTTGCTCTGTCTTCAATAGGAGCTCTGTCTTCAAAAGGAGCTTCATGCAGAGCTATAGGCTGGGGTCGGAGTGGCTGGAGAGCAGCCAAACAGAAAGGGATCTGGGGGTGCTGGTTGACACCCGCCTGAACATGAACCAGCAGTGTGCCCAGGTGGCCAAGAAGGCCAATGGCATCCTGGCCTGCAGCAGCAATAGTGTGGCCAGCAGGAGCAGGGAGGTTATTCTCCCCCTGTACTCTGCACTGGTTAGGCCACACCTTGAGTGCTGTGTCCAGTTCTGGGCCCCTCAATTTAAGAAGGACATTGAGGTGCTTGAGGATATCCAGAGAAGGGCAATGAGGCTGGTGAGAGGCCTCAAGCACAGCCCTATGAAGTGAGGCTGAGGGAGCTGGGATTGTTTAGCCTGGAGAAGAGGAGGCTCAGGGGGGACCTTCTTGCTGTCTACAACTACCTGAAGGGTGGTTGTAGCCAGGAGGAGGTTGCTTTCTTCTCTCAGGCAAGCAGCACCAGAACAAGAGGACACAGTCTCAAGCTGTGCCAGGGGAAGTTTAGGCTGGAGGTGAGGAGAAAGTTCTTGCCTGAGAGAGTCATTGGCTACTGGAATGGGCTGCCCAGGGAGGTGGTGGAGTCACCGTCCCTGGAGGTGTTCAAGGCGGGTTTGGACGTGGCACTTGGTGCCATGGTCTAGTCTTGAGGTCTGTGGTAATGGGTTGGACTTGATGATCTTTGAGGTCTCTTCCAACCCTGGTGATACTGTGATGCTGTGATACTGTAATAATCCTACCAATAATGCTCCTACTTTCCCTTGGGAACTATGGGAACTACATCATAATACACGCAGTTCTGTGCAGATTTAATTTGTTCCACGTGTCAAAGAGTACAGGCTAGTATGCTCATTACTGTATTTTTATTAATTTCATTATCACTTTTTTTTTTTCTTACATGATTTAAAAAAGTTTCAGCCTGCTTCTTAAGCTCCCAGATTTTTTTAATATTTTTTTTAATCCCCTGAAGTAAAATATGTTTGTGTTTTACAGCTTGAATTTAATTTTAATATAATAGATTTATGGACACTTTCGATAAGGTGAATTGGTTTCTTCTTCTGTTCTGCATACATTTCAGTGGCAATGAATACTACTAGGAATCAAATCAATAAAGAAATTTACATGAGGGAAAAATAAGTATTTTCTCTGTTGTAATAATGTATAATATCAATTGCATCTTTAATGAAAAGATAAAATATTGCACACATAATAAAAATGGAGCCATTATAAAGTGAAAGATATGAATGGTGTATTACTGAGTGTTAGATGTGGTTTTTTAAAATATTACATAATCCCTCAAGCATTTTTAAACAAACAAACAACACACACACACTCAAAAAAAAAAAAAAAAAAAAAAAAAAAAAAGATTGGTTTCTGGGTATTCAAATCCATTTCACCAATTCCCAAGCAGTTCAGAGCTGTGCAAATAGAGTGAGAAAAGTGATTATGCTAAAAGTGTTTGATTAGCAGAATTATTTCTTTAGCTGTACTCGCAGACACTGAAGCAGAATCTTTTATATCTGTACGTTTTTCTTACTGGTGGTGTGTGATGTGTGATGTAATACAGTACTCAGTGTATGCGAGTGCTTGACTTTGCTTGGACACTGATCTTTCTTTTCTTGGATATTCATGAATACTTATTAAACTGTCTGCTTGGATGCATTACTTTCAGAAAGATGTGGAAATTGAAGATTGTGGCAATCCAGTGACCTTACACATAAGAAATGGGTTTGGATATCACCAGCTCTCTGTCTGTACATCTGGATAGTTAGTGTCCTCATGACCAGAGGTGGTTCTGGTGGAAGACAGGAGGACAAGGCTTCTAATTCTTGTAATTCTTCAGCCTCATAGAAACTTATGCAACCTGGGTTAGATCATTGTTAATTTACATGGTGCTAAGATAGATGCAGCACTCAAAAAACCATCATGGGCTTGCTGCTCTAGTTTGAGATGCCTTGAATTATGCAACTGGTCTCCTGTTGTATACAGCTGTTCTGATGGATGAAACACTTAACACAGGTATGAAGAGCTGAAGAAATTATAAGGGAGATCCTACAAACCACCTGCGCGCTTCAGGCAAAAGCAATTTTCATGTTAGTGGGTAGAGATTTTTTTCAAAGATTGCTCTGTGTCCCCTGATGTAGGTGGAATAGACCTTACCTCAACCTGTATACCTCAGAGATGTGCTGTGTTCTTTGGCGTGCTAAAATGGAGATTACTGTGTAACTGCTAATTGGACAAAGGGAGAAAGGAAGATGCTGGCTTGGTAATATATAGTGGCGAGGTATTTGAGTGTAAGTGGTCATCTACAAACCCTGTCACTTCTTGTAATTTAAATAATTTGGTAACAGTTTTCAGAAAATTATATTTTCTGTGGCCTGGCATTAGCATGAGATTGATTTGTGCTTTAGCAGAACGTGTCCATTTCTGTTTACATCACTTGGGCTCCTGTCCTGTAAAATGGCTTGCTAGCAATCCTCTACATTGCAGATAGGGAGGGAAGAAGTGAAAGCAGGTAAATGAAAACAGATCCTGTCTTTCTTTTAGCACAAACCACGGGAAGAAGGAAAAGAGCTGTGAAAATACTGCAGGTTTTTTTTCTCATTTATAGACCATGTTTAAGTAACACAAATGGAAATTTAAGGAATTCCAAGTTCTGCTAGGTTTGTGACAGTAAATTTGACCAGCTGTAACTGAGTTGGCTGTGTGCAAATGCCAATTAGTGTTGTACATGGTAATATAATTAGAAGAATCAAGATGAAATTAAGAAAAAGGAAATGTAAGTAAGCCAAATGCCAGGTACTTTGTTGCTATCAGGGGCTTTAAAAACTGGGCTGAGGAAGCTATAAGCAGGGGCCGTGTAAGAATTTTATTCTGAGAAGGCCTGTACTAGCTCATTTTTATCTTGAAGTTGTACAGTTCTGTGTCTGGTGAAGCATTCTTTGGATAGTCCCTGACAGCTGGTGTGCGTGGGATGTGCTGACTTCTCTGCTAATGATCCAAAACAAGAAAAATAAATACTGGTTACTGTGTGCTGCCCTGTGGAAGCTGTCCGTGTTTCTGTCATGCAGCAGGTGGCAACGCTGAGCGTCTCTGATCTCTGCAACATCTTTGTGATGTCCCACACTCTCTCATCGTTCTTTCCCAGTACCAGCCAAATTCTTACAGATTGCATTGGTGTCTATAGATGACCATGAGGAGTCTTCAGAAGTTCTTGTGTGGAGTGTATTTATGCATAATTTATTAAGTAACACACAATGAGCAGGCAATGAATTTAAAGTGGGCAGCAGTCCTTATTTCTTCTCCCTGGCTCCCTGCCTAGTAATACTGTAATATTAGCAAAGAAGGAGGTGGATGTCTGGAGAGAGAAATGTTATTATGGAAGCATGAGAAATATATATGTCCTCTGTAAGCCATGTGGTGTGGCAGGCCTGTGTGTGTCTGTGGCTCTTAAGATATGAAATCTTTTTTTCCATCTGGTTGGCTTTTGCAAAAGATTTAAGTCCCAAAGAAGTTTTGGGGTAACAGATGAAATGACAGCAAAATGAGTTTTCAAAACCAAAGCAGTATGTCAAATTGTGCAAAGGAACTTTAATGTCAGCAGGATTCTCTTCTAAGTAAAACTTGAGTGCACAGAAATAATTTCAGTGTACTATGACTGGAGAGAGCAGCTGTGCATCAAAGGTCTTAGGAGTTTTGATTTCCAGGTCAAATAAGTGCATGATATCAAAGTTTATAATCTACCAGAACTCTAGTTTCAAGCTCCCTGAATTTTTGTTACCAGGAATTAGAACACAGAAATACTTGCCAGTACTTATTAATTGCAGCCCCTAGACAATGCATCAGTAGTATTGTAATAAAATTCACAACTCATTTTACATGTTGATCTCAGTGATGCACAACTTTAATATAGCATTTGGAATCTGTCCAAGAAAAAAAGTTTCATACATTGGTAGGGCAAAAGGGCTTTTTATATATATATATTATTTTTTTTTTAAATATTAATTTGGAAATCACTGAAAAGGTAAACAAATTTTTGAATCGTTTAAACTGCCTTTTCTTTTTAAAGTTCTGCAGTGTCCATGTCTGCCTGTAGATGCTGATGGAATTGCCCTCATTTGGACTTAACATGTTTCTACAGAATCTCCCTCACTGCATAATTGCCAAGTATCTCTGCTATGTTGGTATTTCCCCCCACAGCATTATAAACCGGGTTTTTCCTAGCAGTGAATTATTCAGTGCTAAGGCAAACTTGCTCAGTTGTGAAAGTCAGCAAAGTTAACCATCCCATGCTATATTCAAGTTTTAGGACATTGAGGTGCTTGAGCGTGTCCAGAGAAGGGCAATGAGGCTGGTGAGAGGCCTCGAGCACAAGCCCTGTGAAGAGAGGCTGAGGGAGCTGGGATTGTTTAGCCTGGAGAAGAGGAGGCTCAGGGGAGACCTTCTTGCTGTCTACAACTACCTGAAGGGTGGTTGTAGCCAGGAGGAGGTTGCTTTCTTCTCTCAGGCAACCAGCACCAGAACAAGAGGACACAGTCTCAAGCTACACCAGGGGAAGTTTAGGCTGGAGGTGAGGAGAAAGTTCTTCACTGAGAGAGTCATTGGCTACTGGAATGGGCTGCCCAGGGAGGTGGTGGAGTCACCGTCCCTGGAGGTGTTCAAGGCGCGTTTGGACATGGCACTTGGTGCCATGGTCTAGTCTTGAGGTCTGTGGTAATGGGTTGGACTTGATGATCTTTGAGGTCTCTTCCAACCTTGGTGATACTGTGATACTGTGAAGTTTCTTACAGCAGATTTATCAAACCCATAACTATATATAGTGAATTCCCAGCATCCTCAGCTAAACTGGTGTGGAGTTGTATAGAGAGCTTCTATTTTAAGCATTTAGCCGAATATATTAATGACACTAAGAAGTAAATTTTTTACTCTTAATAACAATCAGCATGTTGTCACAAATGCCAATAAATTAGCAGTGATGTTTCCTTCTAGTTTATTAATATGCTGTGGAGAGTTCAGATTGATTGATAAGAGTAGCATACCAGAATATTACAGATAACAATGGTATTTTGTCTGATGAAGTTGCTTGCCACATCTGTATTATTAAAAAGCAGAAAGTTTACTGACACAAAGTAATGTGTATGTTATTAAGTTATTGTGTAGTGACTTGAACATTTAGTGTTATGCCAAGGTTTATTTTGAGATCTTAGTCATATACAAAGTCTGATCCAAATACATGAGCTTTTGGATGAATAAGCAAGTTCTGCGTCATTTAATGGGGTCGTATTTTGCATTAGATAGATTTCTTTGAACTTTATACTGAAGTCTCCATTGTGTTCATATATTTTGCCATCATTATGCTGATATAATTGAGGTTGGAAATGGCATTAACTCCAGCAAGGATCAGAGCTAGTCATAGTAGCCTGCCTTACGCTGGACAACACAATACTGTTTCTGCCTTAAGAGGAGCTGCTCAATTGAGATGTAACAGCTCTGATAGTAAATTGCTTAAGAGTTTACTGTACTTACTAATGGTGTGCAATTGGAGTCTGCTGCCAGAAAAATGCAACTTTTGAGGTTAGTATAAAAATGCTACACTAACACTGCATGGGCCCTTATTCTGGGGACCTGACACAAACTAAGCAAGGGAGGGAACAGAAAACTGAAATACCACAATGTTTAAGTGAGTGAGAAGCTGTTTGTCTGCAAACACAAGGTCTACTATTCTAAACCCATACTGTTCTGTTCCTTGTGAGAAAGAGCAATTTGCTTCAGTTATTGTGTATAGTTTCTGTGAGATACAAAAACCTGTGAATGCAGAGCTGAGGAGTGAGTAGATGTATTATATGAGGCAAGAGGGATCTAAAACAGCAGGATACTTCAACTTGTCAAGGGAAGAGGAGGGCTGACATTTTCTTGGGGGTCTGTTTTATCAGGAGCAGCACCTGCAATGAAAAGGAAGTGGGGATTTCTGTGGCACATCAAATACATGATGTGGAATCTACTTCTGCGTAGAAGCTCTGTGATGATATCTCATTAGCTTATAATATCTTCTGAAGGAAGATATAAATAGGGAAATGATGCATAAGTCAATAAGAGATTACATCACTCACTGAAAAGGTTTTAACTATTGTCTCTTGCTACATAGTTACCTACTTTTTTCTGTGCTGCTGCTGATTTCCTCTTGAAATATGGTATGCATTTGTAATGTCTCCTTGGTATTTGACCTCTCTAAAAATGACCTGTTTCACAAGTCAAAGCAATGGTCTTTGTAAAGAAATGGTACAAATTAAATAACCATTCACTATATTTAATATGTGCAAACAGAATAATCCTTCCAAGAAAGTTTGCTGGCTGTGCCATAAATGTCTTGTTTATAATGGTGAAGATGGCTGTATATATTTTTTATGTGTCAAGACATTGTAGAGGTACATAAACTGAGCATAACTCTAAAAAATGCCCATGCTGTGAATTATACAGTAGGCCTTTCACACCTATAAAAGATAGATGGTTATCTTTTGTGAGTATCACCCTTTGCTGTAATGCTCTGTTTCATGGTAATAAACACACTGCTATTCCATTTCAGTCTCTCTCATTAATATATTCATGAATCTTTTAAGGTGCTTAAAAGCCTTACTAATCTTGAAATGTCTTTTTTTTTTTTTAAGGATATTTTTACATGAACTTTTGTTAACTCCAGTTGATGAACAACTGTAATTTTGCTGGGAGGATAGTTTCAAATGATTTCAGGAGTTCCCATTTGCCGTGTTCTCTGGAGAAGGTAGATTGCCAAAATCCCTCAGGCTGGGTGTAGCTTGATCAATGTCTCTTGTCACCTCCGAGGTCCTGGTTCCCTAAAAACATGTTTCTGCCTCCTTCTTAAAAAAAGCCAATGTTCAGCGCTAGCCTATACGTTGTTCTGTTCTGATGCAGTGTCAGGGTGCACATACAGCAGCTTGGTATCTTGAAGCCCTCAATAATACATCTATATATTTTGTTTGACACAAAGTCTGCTTTATAATCCTTTAAAAAAAATCTTCTTTCTCCATTTGGTGTAATTTTCAGAAGTAACAAGTGTTTGCCACTCTTATTTTGCACCACTTTTCCAGAAATATTACAGATTCCAAGAAAACAGGAAATTATTTAAATTGAGTCTACACTTGTTGTCTCTGGGCATAACACAAGTCTGTCAGCACGGATTTTCACCAAGTGTCTACTTTCCTTTTTGATTTTCCTCTGTTTCTATGGAGGATTTCTGTGGTGCATTATTGTTTAAGAAAGGCTTATGCTTGAGTTTGTCTGCCGTGGGCACCTTCATTTGACACTTATGTTTCCCAGATAACTGATGATTTTGGAATTTACAAAGGTGCTGTAACAGAGAAGTTTTCCTACAAACTGTCAAAAGCTTTTTCCTGTATTTTGTTCTTTCTTCATCTGTTCTTAAACCAAATAATTAATCTTTCCCATACACTACACCTAGTAGTATTATCTCACCTAGACTTTTGTTTCATTAGTGGTTTGTCCTGAGAGTAAACTGAAAGCATGAATGCATTGATAGCAACTAGCTAGCATAGATAATAAACGTGATGAAAATGTAATAACAAAGGATCAACTACAAATGATGAGGCAGAATATAATTTGCATAGTTGTATGTCAGTCTCAGGGGTCAGTTTTCTGTTGCATGTCTTTATTAATTATTTTACTGAAATTAACTGAGGCTAATCAACCAACTCTGTGCACCACAGTTGTGTATCAGTGACCCTGCAGGTGTGCTTTAAACAACCTGTGGTTTTGGTCAATGAAGAAAATCCATTGAGGAGACTTCTTGCTGGGTATGTCTTTTTGGGTGAGAAAGGAGAAGAAATTAAGTTTTCTTTGTGAACACAGGATTTCAGTTGTTAGAAGTGATGAGTGCAGACATTTTATTCTTGTCACTTGGAAGCAAAAAGCAAACACTGAATTACTGAGACATTTCATCAGCTCTGGTAAGGAATCTGAATATCATAGATGCAGCTGCTGGCACACACTCTTGTTGCTCAGTGTTGCAGAAATGGAAAAAAATCAGAATCCACATGAATGAGGCAGAGGTTGATTCTTGGTTGTGTGATCCATTTTAATGAACACTGTACTTTCCATTTGCTCCCCTTTCACACCAAACAATGGAGTTCCCCCTGAAGCACCGGCAGGGTAATAAATAGCCTCCCACAGCAAACAAGAGTTCACCGGTAGTCCAAAACATTTTTGTCAATAAATCCATTAAGATTTACATGAAAGACATCACGTGTTAGAAGAATTGAAGGGAAGGGTGAGAAAAGGGGGTAGGTTGGGCTTTAATAGAGGGAGAGAGTTGCTCTCAAAGATTAATAACTCGTGACACTGGAACATGAAGATTCTAGTTGTTTGTCACTTTGGGGTTTCTTCTTGTCTCTCACAAGTGCAGTCCAGGCATATATGGCACAGCTTTCTACATATTTATACAGATTAATGATCATAACTTTCCTACTATAAATAAACTATTCTGCTGCAAAGTAGTTGGCCCTGTTCTGTAGCTAAAATCTCAATTCCTACTTCTTGGAGAAAATTTCAGGAATGCTGCACCATAGTGTTCTGCAAAATTAATTTTTTCAAATGGATATTTGGAATTAAATAGATTTGTTTATAATGTATTTCTTTCCAATCAGAAATAAATATGGGAATTACCTGAATGTATAAAATAGCCAAAAAGTATGCCTTGCCAGTAGTTTTTAGTAATAATATTAAATATTGATTATTTTACTGCACGATTGCCAAAATGAGTATTTTCATACTGGCACACACTTTTAGCAGCTACTATATTACATTGATGTTGAGCCTCTTTTTACCTAGAGTGTTTGATAATTCAGCATTTGTCAATATCAAATCATCCAGTGCAGACACTCTGCAATTCTCACCAACCCCCNATTTCAGACCCATCTGCCCATGCAGTATTTTAAGCTGGGATGCAGAACTTCTTAAACATGTTAAAAAAAAAAAAAAAAGTAAATGTAATTATTTGTGATGTATATGAACTAAAAAAAATTGGTGGAACTCAACTGGAATGTGGTCACAGAGTTCTATAATAATAGTGATTCTGTGGGAAGAGATACTGAAAGAGTATCCCAAAATTATCAGAGACTCCAAATGCTGGACCATAACCCACTTATAGAGGAACCTTTCTTATAAAGAAACCCATGCTTTCTTTTCTTCTTGTTTGGGGAAAAACATGTGGCAAGAGTCTGGAATACACTTGCTTGCTCCAAGATGCTCTGTCATCTTCAGCTCTCTGTCATGAGAGCACCCTGTCATCTTAGCTCTTTGTGCAGTACTGTGTTGGATGGTTCCATGCAAACAATATAAAAGCACTTTCCAAAATGATGCAAAAATCAGGGATTATTCCAAGGGTCATTAGTGATAAAACTAGATTTTAATTCAGACCCTAATTAGGCAGGACTGTAGACTTGCAAAAACTGTTTTTGCTATGCCTGGCAAACAAAGCTGAAATGTTTTGCCAGATGAGATAACATCAGATTTTTTCCATTATAGTTTGAAATCTGAACGAATTGGTAGTTGTTGCCAAAAAAGTCTATGTTTCACCTTCTGAGTGATGTAGGGCCCAGACTTCATGGATTGATCTAGAATGCAGAATATAAGTCCACCTGCATTCTAGACTCATTTCCCAAAACCAACTGTAGCCAGGAGATTTAGGAATATAATCTCTTGCATGTCAGCTTCTCATAGTGTTTATAGATAGTAACCCATGAAGATGTGATAGTTTTTTCTCCCTCTGGTACCCAGCCACATGGAACTGTGCATCTGCTACAGTGTTTGAGTTACCAAATTGCAATAATTTAGGTTGTCTTTGGTCCTTGCTGCCATCAGTATCCTCCAAAAATATTGTTTTGAGGCCATCTCTCCATCTCTCTGTGTGTGTATATATATATGTGTATATATATATATATATGGTGTACTTAAAAACATGGTCCACCTAAAACATCAGCCTGGGTTATTTGTGGTAGCAAAGCTATATTGAGTCACTTTTGCGCTAGTCTTTCAACAGTTGCAGTGCCTGGATCCCAATGACTTGGTTAGAAAAGTTGTTCTTTTGTGGCTTAGCCTATCCTGCTCCTTCTGATGAACCTGCTCCAACATCCAGCACAGAATTAATGGCAGCGATGTATAGAACATTCATAGTGCAGTGCTTTCAAGCATCTGCTCAGGCCCCTGCCTGTTTTGGGTGTTTGGTAAACCACCTGAAATATATTTCTGTCTCTAACATTGCCTCATCGCACACAAGAGGTTAAGGCTAAGGCTGAAGATGTCTCTCTTGTATGAGTCATTGAATAATCCTTTCTTGTCCCAGTTCAGAAGGCATGTAATTCTGTGGGCCTGTTCCCCACTTAGAGTTAATCATGCCAAATGTAACATGGAGGAAATCCAGAGAGAGAGATTGATAGCGTAAAGAATTAAATCTAAGGTCTTTCAAGATTAAGAGTTTCACTGACCATAATTACGTCTGAGATTTCAGCAGATAACTGTCTTGGCAGAATTATCATTCTCATGGCTTGCTATGGATCCAAAACATTTCAGGGATATGAAGTATTTGCTTGGTCATAATTAGAAGGGTTGAAAGCAATTCTTTCTAAATAATATCCTTTCTTTTTATTAATGATTCAAGACTATTTTTTCCCCTGCCAAATATCAATTTATCTTGAAATTATTTTCTTGATTGCACTTAATATCTGAAGAAAATATTAAAGGAAATAATTTAATGTATTCTATATATAGCTCTGTATTAATCCTTGTATAAGCAGTTGTAAATGATGTTGCACATACAAAAATTTTTATTGCCTGAGCAGTTTGTTAACAGATGAGCATAAGTATGTACTGCATTTCAGGTAGGCCTCCTCATATTTCTTTGGTTCCTTATCAAATAGAGTAAGCTGAAACTCTAAGCAGCTGGCTTTGATGGTAATCTGGATTTAAATAGTGTCTAAAGAGATTTCCACCTGGATGAAGACTGAGTAAGAGAGTTAATGGAATGCTAATAGCACCTAAAGCAAATGGCAATGAGGGGTTTTGATCTCCTGAGAAACTCTGACAGACACATGCAGTATGTAAGTGGTTTTATTCAGTGCTCAGAGAGAGCTGGCAGCATGTTCACTTTCCCCTCCACTTGGTATTGCTTTTAAGACTCTTTGCATATGAGATGTGGAGGTTACCACCGTGTTCCAGGTCATGAGTGTTGCAACATGCTCCACTGGGGCCAGAGCCGGCAGCTGAGAGCCACTGGGATAATCCAGCTAGGACAGCTGTGATAACTATTTTATTAGGTAGCATGTCTTGCAGGAAATCTGCCTAACAAGTGCCTTGTGATTTGAATTTCTGCTGCTTCCTATTGCTTTTTAGGTACACCATTGAAGAGCTTGGGGTTGTTTTTTGTTGATTTTTGTTGTTGTGGGGTTGTTTGTTTTGTTTTTTAATTTTTTGGTGTTTTTTTCCTTAAATAATTCCTATGGATTATGCCTCAGATTACTTTAAAAAGAAGTACTGGATACAACAATGGCTGTGATATGATTGATTAGGTGGTGGTTTTGGCTCATGTTAGTATTTTTGTTAGAGAGGACAGGTGATTGACTATTCTAAGAAAGGACCCTTGTATATCTTTATCCCAATTGGGCAACCAAGCCTGTAGCATTTAGATTAGGTTTGTTAGCTTTTGGGTTGAATAGCAAGACTATTTTTTTCCAGGCCGTTGATAGATGTATCTGGGAAAGAAGTGGTCAGAAGAAAGGATTTTTCTCAGATTTTTAAAGTAATTTTTGATGTTACTTTAGTAGAATGATGCAGTAGTCTCTGGGCAGTAATGTTGAAGATATCATCCAGAAGTGCAACAAGAAAGTCTTTATTTTCCTGAAGCTTTTCAAACAGTTTGTTTAACTAATTAAAGAGAACATGTTACCACTTGAATTTATCGCCTCCTTCTTCCACTGAGAGCCATTGCAAATGCAGTAACTTTCTGCATCATATTCTTGCAGTGTGCACTGCAATATGCCAATATCTGCTGATTGTATTAGAAGGAAATCTGTAAGTGCAGCTGACTCCAAAATGTTCTACACTAAACTCTTGAATTTAGGGGTCCTCTTCAGTGATGATGTTCCATTTGGCGCCGAATGAGACTGCATGTCACTTGCAGATAAGGTGTACAGTATGCAGATAAGATTGGGATAGTGGTATGCATGGTCAATTACTCCTCTCCTAGGCTTGAATAGTAGGCTCTAACCTGCTTCCAGATTTCTCCAATCCATCTCAGTATGTATGAGTCTTCAAGGCACAACATTAAAACAGGTTATCCTTTGTAATCTTTCTAAAATTTTCCCTGGCAATGATAGAAACTATTTTTTCCTTTATTACTTTGTTTACAGGAGCAGGAATCTTGCACCAGACAGCCCTGCCCACCTGCCTTTCCCCCTCCCCCACCCCGAGCTGAGGCAGCTGGCATTACTGAATGATGGTGATCCACATGAACTCTACAGGCTTTTGAGAATAGGGGAAGATAACACTTGCGCTTTCCTAGTCCTTGCAGGGCTGTCTCCTCCTGCACGCGTCCTGCCTGGAGAAGAGCTGGCCACTGTCTGCCTCTTATGCCCTAAATGCCATCTGAACCTCAAGAAATGCTAAGATTTTTAATGATGATGTCAGGGATATTAAATATTACCTTACTACCCAGCTAATTAAACAAATATATGATACTTTTACTTACACTGCAGAAGCTTTCAGCAGAAAAGTGCCAGTTTTCCCAAAATTTTTCATGCCATAACTGCTTTCTCTAATGCACACGCAGGCATTTCCTACACCAATAAAAAGGGCTTTTTAGCTATAGATCTCTGGAACAGCAGTCACATCCAGTTGCTGATTAGGTAAGTGACAGATGTTTGTTCCCTTCTTCTCATCTATCAAATGCAAATCTCATCATTTTTTCTTTTACATATATCCATTCCTGGAATTCATATACAGCAGGATTTATAGCACTGAAATATTTTCCATTGCTGATCTGTGTGCTTCTGGCTGTCACCCATGTGCGAAACTCTCTGCAAGAAGACAAAGTAATGCTTTTTGTTGGGACCTGCAGGCAGGGCTGCAAGCATAGTCCACATGCACTCCTGCTGTTGACAAAGACTGGAGTCTGGAATGGATGTGCAAAGGTACCTCACTGTTTTGAATGAAAGGTTCCCACTTCTTACACTGTCATGAAAGACAGCCCCCTGTTAGAGCTGCCATGACCGGGGCCCAGGTAGTGCAAGTCACTAAGCAGAGACAAACTGGCTCAAACTGTCATTCCATCCTCCTAAATGTCAACTGGATTTATGAAGGAAAGGAAAAAAACACCCACCACCTACCTTTATGCTGGATATGAACTGGACATGTTGGAGGTCATCTTTCTCTGTGCTGCATCACAGGTACTTAGCTTTTGAAAAGAAAAGACATATTATATATATAGAGAAAAGGTAACCCGAATGCAGTGTTGATGCACTGTTGTTTGTTGCTTATGTGGCTGTTCTTCTATTTAGTAGGATAATTTGCCTGTGCAGTTGGAGTAATTTTTTTGCATGAATGGAAGAAAAGTAAAATGGATGTCTTCTAGATGAATATGTGCTAAAAGCATTTAGAGACTGACTCTTAACAAGGCATCATTAGCCCCCAGAGTTAACTCCCTATTGAGATGAATAGGGTAATTCAGATATTAGATATGTTAAAGTAGTAGCTCAGCCAGGAGCAACATCTCTTATTTTAGAACGTTTGTCTTAGCAGCTATCAAGACTGAAAATTAACTCCTCTAGTTTTTAAAGGCAAAGTTCTATCATGCAGAGTTAGCCTTGACCAGGAAAGTAAAAAAGTGTCTGAAATTATTGCAGAGACCGATGACTCTCCTTTGTCTCTCTTCCATATCCAAAGTTAAGCTAAGAAGCAAAACAATACAATGAAATTGCTTCCTTTAAATATAATTTTCAGTACTGTTTTAACTACTAATCATAAAGTTTTGGTTAAACATGCTTTGTTGCCTTCTTACCGATATGCCAGTGCTCTCGTGGGCACTCAGCCATGGAGGACCACTAGAAGGCTCTAAGTTCTTTACTTACAGATTCAAGAAGTCAATTATGACGACAGCTATCAGCCTCATTAGCATTCAAAGACTTAAAGATACCAAACATTATTGTTTTATTTCTTGGAGGACATCTTGTACATGGTTTCCTTCTGTAGGGTTTAAATTAAACAAAATTGACCAGCTTTATGCTCCACCTCCCCCATTGCCCCTGTGAGCTCCGTGCTCGCAGGGCTCTTCCTCATACTTCTCAGAACACTTTGCACTCCTTGCCTGTCAGCATTTTGCCCTGTGTCAGATGTGTTTCCCAGAGTCGCCACTAGGGTGCGCTCGAGCAGTCGCAGAGTCGTCTGGAATCGTCTGGAAGCAGCTAGAACCGGCTAGAACCAGCTAGAACTGGCCCTGTCCAGCACAAGGCAGCCGCAGCCTCTCCTGACAGAGACTCCCTGCAGCCCTCCAGCTGGTAATGCCAGAGACACCCAGCACAAACCGATTAAGTATTTTTGTTTCTGGCTGGACAAGAATACCTCCCTGCTGTACTGCGCTATTTGAACAGGCACTTTCCCAGTTTTGTCGTTGGAAGCTGGAAAACTTGGCACCGCTTGTTTCTTTGGAAGGAACAGGGGCAAAGCACTAAATGCAGGCTAGAAAGCAGCCCTGTCCCCAGGGTATACTGTAAGGCTCTTGAGGACCCCATAACGGCACCCGTGCTGGAACAAGGTGTCCCATTTGGGAAGGACTTCATCAGAGAGAAGCCTCTGGCAGCTGATGTACCACGGAGACGTGAAAGCACACATTACATCAGGTATGGCTCTGAGCAATCGGAACAATGGGATGACTTCTAAGGGAGGATGTGGATTTCCTTCCCACCAGGCTGGTTTTGGTCAGGGCAAGCTTGTTTTACCTCTGTAACAGCAGTGCAGCTATGCCCTGCAGCAAACTGGCCCAGGTCTCTGCTCTTTACTTCTGCACAGGCCTCTCTGACAGAGGCCACTGCCATCTGACTGCACCAATACTATTTCTCTTCTGTCCCTGTCTGCCCATGTTGCAAAGCAGATTGGTAGATGATTTGGCATTTCTTCCTTGTAGATGCATTTTATTTTGGAGGTGAAGTCAAGAGGGAGAACTGAGCTTGCTGTTGCGTTTATTTACTTTTTGCTGTAGTTATTTCCACCTGTCATCATTATAAAGTTGTTTTTGTTTTTTTTTCTGTGAGCATGTGGCATGTTAACAGTAGCTAAATTTAGTAGTTGGCCTTGAGAATGTAGCTCTTCCTCTGCTATTTAATATCATGGGTGATCACATAGCAAAGTGACAGGCAGTGAAGGAAAGAGAAAGGGGGTCTGTGTTTCACTGACCTGAGATGTAAGGAGGTGCATTTCTCTTCACTCCATCAGTGCTGAGTTCCCTTGATGTCAAGTGAATGAGGCTGCCTGGTTGCATGCAGCTACCTCTTAGTGGCATTTCCATTGCATGCTTCCCTACCTAGCATAGTTGCAGTCGTGCTTTCTGTGATCATTTGACTCAGACCTTGCTACATGGGAGTTGTTAGGGTTTGTTTTCACTTAAACTGGCTGGGCTTTTTTTTTTCTTTCTTTTTTTCTTTTTTTCCCTGTCCGTAATTTTAGGGTGAGGTTTTCTCACATGAAGGAGAACAAAAGTGCATTTACTTCAAGACTGATTTGGATGCAGGTTAAATATTTAGCAGGATAAGGGAGTACTGATTAGAGTCAATTATAACTTGATTGACCTGCTTTGGCAATCAGATTGATCTGGGAACTTTGCAGTGTATAGAAAAATGGATTCTGTCCTCCTGAGGTGGAATTTTGCTTATCTGCACACATTTGATTTGGAAAACTCACTCTTTTATAGAGCTGTATTTGCATTGATAAATTTGATTTAATGATTGGGACAGGTGTGCCCAAATTAATCCTTTTACTGTAACCAAATTACATAGCGTTAAATTTACATCTTAAGGTTCTATTGGCTCTTTTGCATAGTGAGCAAAAGAAACTTGGCACATCCTGTACTTAGATACACATACATGCAAATTATGTTGTTTCAGTTCTATTGTACTGTGTTTAATCATGGTTTGTTTGGTCTATAATACACCAGTCAAACATGTCTATATTTCATCCCACTTCCAAACCTGTAATCCTAAAATATAGTAATATTTCACATTTCTGTAATACCTAATTTTACTGTAGCCCAAAGTGTAAGTAACTTTTTGATGTATCTGTTGTGGAATGAAACACAAGAACTGGCTAGAAGTCCAGTGACATTGCACAGCCTTCTGAGATGGGGAACAGGGTGGCATCAAGTGAGGGAGCAGTGGAGAGACTGTTAGGAAATCAAAACATAATTAACCAGGACACAAACTGGCATGACAGAATAACATTATGTGCTAGGCACTGTAGAGAGAAAATGCTTAGGCTCAAATTCTTATCCAGAGTTTGTCACTTCAGTATACTACTGGAGCATATCTATGACTGGAAGCATTTCATTTAGACCAAACTCCAGTGAATAGAAGAGCCTGAGAAAGTGTCTGATACCATTATTACAGCCCATTTGATGATGGGGAAAAACCCTTACCTCTCACAGAGGCAAAAATGAAATCTTGAAGCACTCTTTGAACACTGTGTTCTGATGCAAGCAGTTCTTCAGAGGTCTTCCATAAAATACCGACTTTACCACTTCCTGCTGACTCACTATGTCTAGCAGGATGGTAATGCACAGGGTAAATTGGCTGTAACTTAAGATGGTATTTATTTCTTTCACTATATTAAGTTTGTGTTGTAATATATGACATCTAGAAGCTCATTGGGAACCTCAAGATAATGGTTATACAGGATGAAGTTCTATTTTATTTGTGAAGTGAAATGCATTTACAGTAACGGGATCAGCTTTTAGGGACTTTTCTTTTACAAAGAGCTTGCACAATGTCTTGGGCTAAAGATAGGCTGTGTGCATTGCCAAGACCTAATAAGAGCCTATAACATAATGATGATTAGCAGACTAAATCACTCCAATTCTTCAAAGAGAGGCAAATTCCATGTGTGCCACTTAACAGTGTAAGATTCATTGGGAAAAATACGTATGTTGTGTTTGAGTATGTGTATGTCTGTATTGATGTATGTATATGTGCTTACACATAGCTGATGAACAAATTTGGAGAATCTTTATAAGTAGTAATCCTTTTTCTCTTTGTTCTTTATGAGATCACTAGTATAGGTACCACACTAAAACTTTTCTAGACTGGTACAGTCTGTTTCTAGAAAGTGTTTTCTTTAAGGCTATATCAGAAAGATCACTGCCCTGGTATGGAGGAGAAAGCTAATACAGAGCTCTCGCAGTAAGAGATAAAGAGATTTATAACTTAGTACACATCTCTGCTACCAAAAATGTGCTGCAGTGGGGAAATCCATTTACAGGTTTTCTTTTACGTAACAGTTGCAATGCCCTTTAGAGCCCCTGGTTGTTTCCATGGTTCTCTTCTCCAGTAGTCCTGCAGTGTAGCCGCAATAAAAGCATTTACAGAGAACTGGTACTGTTCCATGAAGTGTTTCTCAGTGAACCTCACAGGTCAGAAGCATGTGTTTTCACAGCTCTGAAAATACTGTCATATAATAACAGGGAGGTTCCTGCTTTTTTCATCACAAGAGTTCTTCACCTAAGCGTGGGTAAAGAATTTTACAATTTTGGTTGTTATCAGTCTTACTGTCAGCACAACTGTGAAGGTAAAAAGCTAGTGGGGATGCACTGACCTTGCAATTGCCCCTGTGCCTGATTGCCCACAATCTGTGCCAGGTGTAGCTGCTTATATCTCTAATGAATTCCCTTGCTGCTGAGTGAGGAATACTACTTGCTCAGGTTTATCAGGGTATTTTTCTGTGTATTAGATCTGTCTCTTATTTCTTCACCTTTAATGTTTTTGTTGTTTGTTGGTTTTGGGGTTTTTTTTCTTCTACATATATATCCAGTAACTTTTTTTTNCCCCCTTACAACAGTCTTATTTCATATCCTGTGCTTAGGTAGACTTCTCTTTGTTCAGTTCTGCCATTTTCCTTGTCAGTGTTGCCTTTGCCCCTGGTATTGAGCTCCATAAACTTGTTGTTTAGCTGGATTGGGAGACTTGCAAGTCATTTCTGCTTTGATCCTACAATATATAGAAACTTGCTTAATATAGAATCATAGAATCATAGAATGGTAAGG
>VWZE01003723.1:0-31193 GCA_013396675.1 Eubucco bourcierii
ATATATATGTATATGTATATGTATATATATATATATAATATACTGGGCAATTCGCTCTCCCCCGTTCAATCCTACCGGGGTGGGGTGAGGTACTTAGCACCTACTCCTTTCACATTCCAAACCCCCAGAACCAGAGGTGGGCGTGGGGAGGAGCAGAACAGTTTCACACCCTATTCAAACCTTCAGTGGGGCAGGGACTTGGGTGTGCACGGCCACACTAGTTTAACACAGTTCAAAATGTCTTAACTGTATATTGAGCACAGTTTTCAACTGAGTATTGTACTTGGCTTGCAGAAGATGTTGTCTGTAATAATGTATTATCTTGCTATAGTGTAAGCTATTAGAACAGTGTCATGGTAGCTAGATGTTCATAACAATCCCATGAGAACCGAAGAATTAAGTTCTTAATGTGTTTTCTTGGACCAACATTTTTCTGGTAACTGCAGTTGTCGACACAGATTCTTGTATTGTTTCATTCTGAATAATCTTTTTTTTTTTTTTTTTTTGTACTTCGATGTATTCAAAAACAAACAAAAAGCAAGCAACAACAAACACCACACAAACAACCAAAAAAAACCCCTCACAACCCAAAACATTAACTATAGAAGAAGTTTAAACCAGCAGTCTACTAGGTCCAAATTTGGACAAACTGATTTCCATTCTTAGAAGTACTGCATGTAAGTCCTGTAAGCTGGGATATCCATTTGATATCCATGGTGTGCTTACCATGTGTCTGGATGGATTCCTTTCTGTTTCACCATCTATTTTCTTTCCTTTGAGCTACAATTCTTGGGGTTTGGGGGAGGTAAGTTCACCTCCTCTGAGTACTTGCACACTTCATGTAGAAAGCATCCTTGTGTGGTGGTGGTTTCAATTAAACTAAGCCATTTCCCTGATAACTTTCTTATAATTTAATCACCGATCTTATTAGGAAGCTGTTCACACAAAATAATTGATTTGTGTAGTACCTAGTAGGCATAGTTTTGATATAACTGCTGATATAGCTGCTGTTATAGCAAGTTTAGAGACAAAAGAGGTTTGGTCATTTTATATTCATAATTCACTTTGTTTGAAATACATTATTACTTTTCAGCTGACTACATAAATAAAATGGCTTGGTTGAGGTCTCTATCAGGACAAGTGCTTTATTTCTTAGAAGGTGAATGATGATTACAAACAAACCTGTTATCTTGGAGACTGCTGGAAGTTTACCCTCTGTGATGCTCAGAAATGTAATTTTGGGTAATCTGTTAAAGGTTATTGCTGTCTCAATAGCATCTTGCATTCACAAGGAAGTTTGGAAAAATGGAGCACAATTATGAGTGTTTAGAGTTTGTTCCATCAAATCTGTATGGTCCAGTACTCATAGAACAATCACTAGAAGTTCCCATTTGTAGGACAGGAGATCTCATGCTGAGTGGCATCGATTGTGCTACTTATTAATGATACATCTCTAATGTCCTACTGTTCCACTCTCTTATGTTGCTAATCATAGAATCAGTTAGGATTGGAAGGGACCACAAGGATTGTCTAATTCTAATCCCCTTGCTGTGGGCAGGAACACCTCACACTAGATCAAGCTGTCTAGAGCCTTATCCAACCTGGCCATAAACATCTCCAGGGATGGGGCTTCCACCACCTCCCTGGGCAACCCATTCCAGGGTCTCACCACCCTCATGCTGAAGAACTTCTTCCTAACATCCAGTCTGAATCTATCCATTTCTAGCTTTGTTTCATCCTAGTCCTATCACTATCTGACATCCTACAAGGTCCCTCACCAGCTTCCTTGTAGACCCCTTTAAAATACTGAAAGACCACAATAAGGTCACCTCGGAGCCTTCTCCTCTCCAGACTGAACAGCCCCAGCTCCCTCAGTCTCTCCTCATAGGAGATCAGCTAAGGCTGATTCTAATAGCTCGTGAATAGAAAATTAAACCTCTGTCCATCTAAGCTCCTGTATTTAGTACTTTTACTATGTGAAATAAATGAAATTATTACAATTTGGACTGATAACATTTTATTGGAAAAAAAATCAAATATGTTTTTATTTCAGTGTAGGTAATATAATTAACACTAAGACCTCCGAAAATGTGTTTTGTTTTGTTTTTTTTTTCTTTCCTTTTTATCCTGTTTGGCCTGCCTTTCTGCAGAATGTTTCCCAAGAATTTAAAAACAGAGTAAACTTTAAACTTAGATCTCTTTCCCAAGGATGAGATCATTAGCTTGATTAGCATGTATTCGTGGGTATGAAATGAAGTGTTGACATCCTGAGCTAAACAGAAATTGAGAAACAGCTAAACAAGAGAGCTTTCACCTTAGCTCAAAATATATACGTACCTGTGGTTACTGTTCTCTTTGGGAGGTAACTTTCAAGGTGCAATACCTACCCTCTGTTTAAATTTCAATCTCATTATCTTCCTCTAATGTACAGGCTGTGCTAGCTCTAAGGACACAATGTGTGTAAGCACAGTGGAAGAGAATACGGCTGAAAGATTTGCTTTCCTATGTAGTCAAAAGTGCTTTAGGAAGAATATTGTCCATGATTATATTGTGCTTGCACTGACTCAAAAACAAAAGGAGTGAAGATCCATCAGGCCCTTACTTGCTCATTCTGCAAGTGTTGTACCACATCGTACTAGAAAGAAGTTTTGTGAAACACAAACCAAAATGATGTGGGGTTTTTTGCCCTGGAATTTATTGTCGTTGACACTATCTCAGAAATTAGCATCCATTGTTCGTTTGATTCAAGGTCAGAAAATGTATTTTAATGTTTTCAGAAACCAGGAGCTGAAATGAATACAACTGTACAAGATTAAAATTCAAGACAGCATGAAGGAATAATTAAAGTATGGCAATGAATGCACTTAGAGTAGTACGGAGTGCGTTAGGCAGGTGGAAATGGAATCCATATGTTAAACCTGGAGAGGTTAATGGAATAACATTTACTAGCAAATCAAAATGCAGCATAATGAAAGCTAGGTGAATGAACAATTTTTTTAACTGATGAAAGAAAAAACTCCAGAATTCTGCATGGACGGGAGTCAGAAAATGGAATACATCTGTGTAAATTCTCCTTCCATGAGCCCAGAAATTTCGATGAAATTCCCAAGTTAGATGTCTAAGTCTTCAAAAGGAGACTGTAACTTACTGAAGATTGCAAGGGTGATATTGGGTGTAAGATACAATCTTTGATCTCTCCATTCTCTATCAGTAGTTTGAAATCATTGCAGTCCACAAATCAGAAACTACCCAAACTACACATAGCAGTGCACTGTGGCTTGGTGGTGGGTTTGGGTGTTTTGGTTTGGGTTTTTTTGTTGTTTGTTGGTTTGTTTTCTGTGGTATGTATGGGTTGTTTTGTTTCGTTGTTGTTTGGTTTTGAATTTGGTCTCACTAGGAATTAAAATACGTCCTGTGATCATGATATTTATTCTCCTTGCCTGTGCAAGTTCAGTAATTCTGCTACAGCATGAGGACTGTCTTCATGTAATCAGCAAAAAGGGGATTTTTAGATAGGTTATGGAAAATACCTCAATTTTGTTTTTCCCTAGACTGTCACCAAAGGTTCCTAAACTGTTGTTTAATGCATCATCTAGTGACAAGTTTATTTTAACCCTGCAAGTAACAACAGTAAGTGCAAAATAAGAACAATGTGATGAATGACTACATCTATTGACAACATAAAAGGCACCATAGTGGTTATAGTGGTGTGCTAGTGCATCAAAAGTGAGTAATTCATGCAATTACCCATCACACTAACAGGCACCTACTTGTCAGCGCTAATATATGGTGTTTTGTAGAACATGACACAGTTTCAAGCCTTGTTGGGCAAATGGATTCAGAGAAACTATACAGCATATAATACAACAGACAAATTAAATGTTCCCATACAATGTTAAGTCTAAACTTGTTTGTGGTGAAGAGCATGTTCATGCTTGATACACCTCAGTCTAATGTCTCTCACATTTCCGACATTTCTAGTTTGATTGTTAGAATGACTACGTGGATCAGACCACAGGTAGGTCTAGTCTACCATCCAGCAGAGGCCAATGCCAGATGCTAAAATAGAAGTATAATAACAAAGTAAGCATAAAGCAATGGTTCCTCACAATTATCTTTCTTGTCTTCCAAGAATTTGTAGTACAAGGATTCCTGGGCCAAGGCTGGTGGTACTTTTCAATATTGGTGTATATTAACAAAGTTACTGAAAACTCAGCTATCCTCAAGAGAACACCTGTATATATATTTTTCTGTTATTTGAACTGATGGATCTGATACAATTTATGTGTATGAACAAGTAATTGATCATATATTATTATGGAAGTCAATGTTTATTGATTCATTTACAGTTACAACAGGCTGAATTGTTCCAAACTGTTAGAATTAGGTAGAATCATAGAATTATCAGAGTGGGATCTCAAGGATCATCTAGTTCCAACCCTCCTGCCATGGGCAGGGACACTTTACAATAGAGCAGGTTGCCTGGAGCCAAATGCAACCTGGCTTCAAAAAATTCCAGGGATGGGGCTTCCACCACCTCTTTAGGCAACCTGTTTCAGTGCCTCAACACCCTTATAGTGAAGAACTTCTTCCTAATGTCTAATCTAAATCTACCCTTTTCTAGCTTGGATCCACCCGCCTTAGTTCTATCACTGACATCACCAGCTTTTCTGTAGGCCCCCTTTAGATACTGGAAGGCCATAACAAGGTCTCCTCAGAGCCTTCTCTTCTCCAAGCTGAACAACTCCAAATCTCTCAGCCCGTCTTCATAGGAGAGATGTTCCAGCCCTCTGATCATCCCTGTGGCCCTTCTCTCGGCACAGATGGATCCATTGTTCCTTGGGAAAGTATTTCCAAATGGCATAGAACCGTGGAATTCTTTCAATAGTGAAAGACTTTTAGGATCATTGAGTACAACCATCAACAAATCACAGACCACCGTGGTCATTAAACCATGCCCCAAAGTGCTATGTCCAATTCATTAAACTTTAAGAAGACAAATGCATATAGAAATCACTGCTCTTTTACAACGTGTCACATGTTTTAAGTGTTATGAAAAAGCATTTATTTTTTAGAATAAAACTTGTCTTACTGATTAAAGACAGTACTATGAGGATATAGAAGGAAAGCAATCTGAAATACACTATTATTGCATTCTGATACATGCGTGTTTGTGAGAAAAAATTTAGAAATTGGCCCAAATCCTACATATTTAATTAAAACAACCTCTCCTCATCTGTAGTCTCCCCACCCATCCTTTTCACAGCAGTCACAAATGGTACCACTCACTTGGCTGTTTGTACAGGCATAAACTCATTTTTCATGCTGGTTACCAAGCAACTATTTTTGTATTTCATGCGTTGCGCTGAATTCATTAATTTCTGTCATGTTCCTTTGTTTGTTTATTATACATTGAAGAAACCTGTGTAGATGAGAATGACAGTTTTTGTAAGGAAAACAAAAAAAACGCATTTGGGAATAATCCAGTGTGCTCACTGGATGCCTCAGGAGAATGCTTATACAATCATTTCACAGAGGACCAAAAAGGTATCTAGCAGCATGTGCAAAATCAAACTGGGACTTACTCAGAGTGACTCTTTATGGAATATACCAAATACCTGTCCTCCCAAAGTTAAGCAAAAAGAGAGCAGCTGGCATTAGACATGCTTCCCTAATCCATTCTTCCTTCCCCTTCCCCAGCTGTTTGTTAGGTATCTGTTTTGTGTTGTTACACAGCTGTGGAATTCTTTGTACTTTCTGGTTAAGATGGGGACCCTCATTGCCCCTACAGCTGGCCTGGATAATTTCCACATTCAGTTTAAATAGCAAAAATTCATACAATCATAGAATCAACCAGATTGGAAGAGACCNTCCCCTGGCACAACTTGAGACTGTCTCCCTTCCTTCTGTTGCTGATTGCCTGGGAGAAGAGACCAACCCCACCTGGCTACAACCTCTTTTCAGGTGTAGACACCAATGAGGTCACCCTTGAGCCTTCTCTTCTCCAGGCTGCTCACCCCCAGGTCCCTCAACCTGCCTTTACAGGGCTATGCTCCAGGCCTCTCACCAGCTTCATTGCCCTTCTGTGAACACATTCCAGTACCTCAACATCTCTCTTGAATTGAGTGGCCCAGAACTGGACACAGTACTCCAGCTGTGGCTTGACCAGTGCTGAGTACAGGGGCAGAATAACCTCCCTTGTCCTGCTGGCCACACTGTTCCTGATCCAGGCCAGGATGCCACTGGCTCTCCTGGCCACCTGGGCACACTGCTGGCTCATGTTCAGCCTACTATCAGGTTAGTAATAAAGTAAAAATAGTTAATTTGATAGCCAATGTTTAACTTGATGATTTTTCTTCTTGATACTGAATTGGTTGCTGCCTTTGTAGAAGAAGGAAAAGGGAAAAAAGACTCAATGAAAAGATTATTTCTTTGCTGAAGCTACTGTTTATTAACACTACATTTTATTCTGGCTGTGATCAATTTGATGCCCAAATCTCTCAATCATTTGGGTATTTCTGCAACTCTGTAACAACAAGGTAAACTGAATTAGCCATAGTTAGCTAAAATATTTTTGGTCATATTCTGCAAGTGATGTTATTTTTTGCTTACAAGCAATGTTGACAAGAGACTGTACTTGCTGAGCTGTTCCCTCATCTTTACAATTTACAGGAAGGAGGAGTGGTAAATTGAGAAATATGTATAGGTAGAGGTTGCTCTTGACAATTATTTTTAATGTACTCTAGTGGACTGGGAAGTAAAATATCAATAGAAATTGCTGGGGGGTTATTTTATTTTCAAAGACCTTTATGACAATACTTTTATCCTCACAGTGCCACTGGGGAAAGCAGACAAGTATTAGCATTTCTGCTTTACAAAGAACCTGAAACCATGTTTGTTTGATACGACAGAATTGTTAAATGTCAGAGGCAGGATTAGTAACCTAGTCCTTTCAGTTTATCTTTTATGAGGATAATCTTTATTGGTGAAATAGTTTTATTTTTGCTGTTGGACAGTAGTATATTATTGCTGAGGAGAAGTAACTTCAGAGTTAATTTTTTTTTCTGATTCTTGGTATTTGCAGCTCGCCTTCAGGTTTTAAGGGATGACTTCTTTACTCACAATTGCTGTTCATCTAATCTAACATAGTTCCCAGTGACAAAATCTAATAACTACCATGCAACCAGTTCTTTATTAAGTTCAATTTACATTGCTGATGTAACATAAAACAAATACTCTGGCAATTCCACCTGACAAATTGTTTTCCCTGTGTCTTTAAAGAAGTCTTTGCACCTCTATTGGTGATGTATTAATTGAGTAATTCATGCAAAAACATGGTGTAAGTGAAGGAACTGCTTCCAATGACAGTTGGGGCAGAACTGAACCAACATTGTACCTAAGTTTACTGTACTTGAACTTCTGCACCCAGCAACCTAATTTCAGGCTGCACTCTAGTAATGCAACTCTCTGGTAGCCATCAGTGGAGAGGCCATGGAGGTGTTCTGCCAACCCTTCTCTGCTGCCTGAACCTCATTCCAGAAGTGGTGGTGGGGAACTGTAGTGTGTGTTATCAATAACAAAAGGCATAACAAGACACTGTCCTGCCATGCCCTTTCTGTTTTTATCTTTTTAAGCACAGAAAAAAATTATATTTTTTTGATTGAGCACGGGAAGACCTGTGCACAATGACAAGTGTGCTAGCGGTGTTGCGTGAAGGAAAAAAAATATAAACCCAGGCAAGGTACTTAAGCTTCTGAATGATTTTGGGAGAGAGGAGGGAAGGGGTGGGGGTGGGGGGGAAGGAATTTACACCCCAGCTTTCATAGCTATGAGCTGCGTCTTTATGAAATAAACATTTACAACAAAACTTTAGGAACTCTCTAGTGTGTAGGATATGCTTTGCTGCAATTGCTGAAATATCTCCTTTAAAAAAAAAAAAAAAGAGATTAAATATGTGTGCTGCAACAGAGAGGAAAATATGTGCAGTAGATGCCAGGGAGCACATCACTTAAAAAAAGTAATTTTAAAAAAAAAAAAAAAGTTCTTTGGAAAATTCTGTTTTGAAAGTCTACCAGCAATTGCATTTTAGGTTTTTAATAAGCCCCTACCAGGTTCTGTCCTGCCGCTACTTTTGTGCATAAACCAGTGCATGATAAAGACACAGCTGCTAAGGTAAATGATTGAATACTCTGTCTCCATTGGTGTATTCAA
This sequence comes from Eubucco bourcierii, assembly GCA_013396675.1. Classification (NCBI taxonomy): domain Eukaryota; kingdom Metazoa; phylum Chordata; class Aves; order Piciformes; family Ramphastidae; genus Eubucco; species Eubucco bourcierii. The sequence continues at coordinate 8,212 of VWZE01003723.1, forward strand.
GTGGCTTTTGTTCCACTCCTCAGAAATGACACAAAAATATGAGTACAATCTAAGTGAAAGAAAGCTCCAGATTCTGTCTTGCCTCCATTTAGCTATAACACAAAAGTTTCGTCTTTCCTGGTCCTGTTTACTCTTCACTGATTTCTGTGGGAGTTAGAGACTGTGCCAGTGGATACCAATTCACAAACAGCTTGCTGTGAATAAATCCTTGGCTTTTTGTTTTCTCTGGGAAAAAGAATCAGCAGCATTCAGAAGAAAGATCAGGTGCTTTCCTTTTGGTTTTAGTGCTGCCTTTTGACCTGCCTCCCACTTGCTTTGTCAGCATCTGCCACTTTCTACAGCTCATTAATAGCATTCAGAGTGCATCATGGAATGAGAGAAAGCAAAACGGCATTCAGAGTGGACCATGGATTTAGTCAAAGCAACATTAAAGTGGCTATTGTGATGTGTCCAGAGCTGTGTTGTGAGGCTGACATCCTTTTGTGAAAGCATAACGTGGTTTGCTTATAATTCTGCAGGATATTGACAAAAAAACCCGCCAACCAAACCAACAAAACCCCACCACCTCTACTAACTGTAGAATAATTTATTAAATAACTAGTGTCAAATGAAACACTTCACTCTCTTAGAGATTAAGTGATGCTCTTCTAGTAGATTTCCTCTCAGAATCTGGAAATAACGTGGTTTAGGAATCACTACAACCTGAAGATTACTGATTTACCTGTGATGATTATCACAGAAAATAAAATGCTTATAAAATGAATGACTAGCAAAAGTCTTAGTACACAATTTGTTCATGCTATTCTAGGCAATAGTTAAAGAGAATAGAACAGAAGGGAGTAAGGAGAAGATTGCTGCAGTTCCCTAGAATCAGTTGATCATATATGGATTCAGTAATTAACATATCCGTGATTTAATTTTAAATTAACATATCCTTGAGACCTTAGTAGTAAAATTGAACTGTAAATTATTTACTCCACCATTGTAACTGGTTTGGTTGCCAGCAATTTAGTTGTTGTTTGTAGTTTCAATTGTGTATGCAAATACTTTAGCAGTTTTGCCTTGACTATATTCTTAACTGGTGACTGTTGTGCCTTAAAAAAGCTCTGTTAAGTTTTCTTTCTTCCTGAGCCTTTGTTTTCTTTACTTGATACTCCTAAGTACATATAGGAGAAACCCTTGCTAAGAGGGCAGGAGTTTTACTGTTCGATGCAACCTCCCCCTGACAATTGCCATCACTCAGGTTTAATGTGCTGAGGCATTCACCCTGCTCCCCCCTTGCCCCACCCACAAACCAGTAATCTTTGTTTCATTTACATGATTTGCACTTAGGAGCACCTCTCCTATGAAGACTGGCTGAGAGTTAGGGTTGTTCAGTTTGGGGTAGAGAATGTTCCGAGGGGTCCTTATTGTGGCCTTCCAGTATCTGAAAAGGGAGCTTACAAGAAAGCTGAGGAGGGAATTTTTAGGGCTTTGGTACTGATAAGACTAGGGTGAATGGATCCAAGTTAGAGAAGGGTAGATTTAGATTAGGTGTTAGGAAGAAGCTCTTCATCATGAGGGTGGTGAGACACTGGAATGGGTTGCCCAGAGAGGTGCTGGCAGCCCCATCCCTGGAGGTTTTTAAGGCCAGTCTGAATGTGGCTCTGAGCAACCTGATCTGGTGGCAAGTGTCCCTGCCCATGGCAGGGGGGTTGGAACTAGATGAGCCTTGAGGTCTCTTCCAATCCTGATGATTTGATGATTTTATGATTTTAACATGACTTCAAGTTTTAAACAGGTCCATGGTTGTCTGGGTATGAAAACCTGTTGTCAAAGAGAACAACATTAAAAGATGATCAGAGGGCTGGAGCAGCTCTCCTATGAGGACAGGCTGAGAGAGTTGGGGCTCTTCAGCCTGGAGAAGAGGAGGCTTCGAGGGGACCTGATAGTAGCCTTCCAGTATCTGAAGGGGGCCTACAGGAAGGCTGGGGAAGGATTATTTACAAGGTCCTGCAACGACAGGACAAGGGGCAATNTATGCCACGTAACTGCAAGTTTCTGGAGCACATGCTATTTCCTTCAGTGTTGCTGTTGCTCCCTTACATTGCCGGTGATACAGTCCATTAAACATGTGTATGCAAGAAAAATGAATGAACTTAAATACTGCCTTCTTGTGTGGACAGTTTAAGTTTGGGCAAGAATGTCTTGTAATAAAGTAAACATATACCTTCAGTATCCACAGAGGAGCTTTCATTGACTTAATCACTTTCTGAAGTAATTTTTTTGTGGTTTTTTTTTCCTTTCTTCTACAGTGGTGCAATCCCCTTGTGTAAAGAAGAACTTAATAGGTTGTCTTTTTCCATCATACCATTAAGAAACTTTCCAGAAGGTCTATATGTAAAATCTGTGAGGGCAAAGAATTAAAGAATTTTTTAGGCTGCTTTATAGCATGTTCCTTTTTTTTAGTTTCACAACATGATTTTTACAACTGGAATGGACCTGCTGTAACTGTGCAGAGCTAGAAGCATACCGAAGTTCGTTTTAAGATAAATACCCAAGATAGGTTTGATGAGTTGCCTGTTGGTGCTTAGTGCTTTTCTTCATTTACTACAGAGCTCTGGGCTACGATTTCAGGCTTAGATATCTGAGGCTGAATTCAGAAACTGCTGCTGTGGACTAACTGCCTACATAGTTCGTGTAATAGCACTCCTTGCAATCAGTTCCCATTTGATGTAACATCAATTTTAGAGAGCAAAATCTAATTTCAATTTTTGAAGTGTTAAGGTGTTATCACAGTTCTTTATATGTTTTATGCAAAAATATTTTTAAGATGCATGTTATTTTAATTGACATATACTTCAAAGTCAGCTTAGTACTGTAAAAAAAATATAATTTCTGGGTTTTGTGTGGTATTTGCATTTTTAGGTCCTACATGAATTTGTATGATTTAGTTAACAAAATGATGAACGAAAACTGTTTGTCTTCTTGTAGAGGTTAGAATAACATGACAGGATTTTGGGGTGTTAAGTTATGGTGCAGAAAAAAGGCCCCTAAGTTCCTTTTAAGAAACTTTGAAATTTGTTTGTTTTTGTTCTTTGTGGGGAGATTTTTCCCTTTGATAAGGACTAACCCCTTATGTAGAGTTGTGAGAGGGGTTATACACTGTGCTGAGTCAATCTGCTGGAGGGTAGGGGAGCTGTGCGGTGGGACCTGTACAGGCTAGACTGATGGGCCAAGGCTAATTGCAAGAAATTTAACAAGGTCAAGTGGTAGGTCTTCCACCTGGGTTACAACACCACCATGGGAAACTACAGACTTGGGGATCTGTGGTTAGTAAGCTTTGACTCTGAGATGGACCTGGAGGGTTCTGGTTGACAGTTGATCAAGTGTGAGTCACAAGTGTGCCCAGGTGGCCAAGAAAACCAGTGGCATCATAGCTTATATTAGAAACGCTGTGGCCAGCAGGCACAGGGAGATGATCACCCCCTGTGCTCAGCACTAATGAGGCCATGGCTAGAGTATCATGTTCAGCTCTGGACCTCTGACTACAGATGGACATCGAGGTTCTGGAGTATGTTCAGACAAGGGCAACCAGACTCATGAAGGGCCTGGAGCACATGGCCTACAAGGAGTGTCTGAGGGAGCTGTGGTTGTTTGTTCTGGAGATGAAGCTGAGGGGAGACCTTATGACTCTCTACAACTACCTGAAGGGAGGTTACAGTGAGGAGGGGGCGGCCTCTTCATTTTATCTAGTCCTGTTGCTTGCCACCAAAGAGGTTTCAGTCTGCAACAGGGGAGGTTCGGGCTGAATGTTAGGAAAGAATTCTTCCCAGAGAGAGTTCTCAAATGTTGGAACAGCCTATCCAGGGAAGTGATGGAGTCACCATCCCTGGAGATGCCTGACAAATGCCTGACAAATTTAGTGGCTTTTTATGATGAAGTCACAGCGACAGTGGACAAGGGAAGGGCAGCTGATGTCATCTACCTGGACCTGAGTAAGGCATTTGACTCTGTCCCACATGACATCCTGGTCACCAAACTGGAAAAACATGGACTTGATGGATGGACCACTCGCTGGATAAGAAATTGGCTGGATGGTCGAACCCAGAGAGTGGTGATCAAGGGCACAATGTCCACCTGGAGACCAGTGACAAGTGGTGTCCCTCAGGGGTCAGTGCTGGGACCAGTGCTGTTTAACATCTTTGTCAGTGCCATGGACAGAGGAATGGAGTGCACCCTCAGCAAGTTTGCAGATGACACCAAGCTGTGTGGCACAGTCGACTTGCTAGAGGGCAGGGATGCCATCCAGAGGGACCTGGACAGGCTGGAGAGTTGGGCCCAGGCCAACCTGATGAAATTCAATAAGGCCAAGTGTAAGGTCCTGCACCTGGGTAGGCACAATCCCAAGCACAAATACAGGCTGGGTGGTGAATGGCTGGAGAGCAGCCCTGAGGAAAAGGACCTTGGAGTCTGGGTTGATGAAAAGCTCAACATGAGCCTGCAGTGTGCACATGCAGCCCAGACAGCCAACCGAGTCCTAGGCTGCATCAAGAGAAGCGTGGCCAGCAGGGCAAGGGAGGGGATTCTGCCCCTTTACTCTGCTCTCGTCAGACCCCACCTGGAGTACTGTGTGCAGTTCTGGAACCCTCAGCACAGGAAGGACATGGAAGTGTTGGAGCGGGTCCAGAGGAGGGCCACAAAGATGATCAGAGGGCTGGAGCAGCTCTGCTATGAGGACAGGCTGAGAGAGTTGGGGCTCTTCAGCCTGGAGAAGAGAAGGCTTCGAGGGGACCTGATAGTAGCCTTCCAGTATCTGAAGGGGGCCTACAGGAAGGCTGGGGAAGGATTATTTACAAGGTCCTGCAATGACAGGACAAGGGGCAATGGGTTTAAACTGGTAGAGGGGAGATTTAGACTGGATGTTAGGAGGAAGTTCTTTACAGTGAGGGTGGTGAGGCACTGGAACAGGTTGCCCAGGGAGGTTGTGGCTGCTCCCTCCCTGGAGGTGTTCAAGGCCAGATTGGATGAGGCCTTGAGTAACCTGTACTAGTGGGAAGTGTCCCTGCCTATGGCAGGGAGTTGGAACTAGATGGTCCTTGAGGTCCCTTCCAACCTTACCATTCTATGATTCTGTGAGATGTTTAAGCAGTGTGTGGACCAGGCACTTAAGGACATGGTATAATACTGACCCTTCAGGTCCTTAGGGACATGGTATAAAATGAACCCTTCTGTGCTCAGTTGAATGTTGAACTGGATGATCTTCAAGGGCTCTTTCAACTGGATGTTTTTGGTAATTCTGTGATGCTGTACAATTAACATTTTCAGCCTCCTGCAAGCTAGATAGTGTTAATTACATTTGGAAACAAAAAATAAGCACCATAGACAAACCGTGTTAATCACTGCAAAAGGTCCACGATATGCTAAATCAAATTTATTCAGGCATAGACGTGAAGCCAGTATGCATCTGAACTAACACCAAGTACCCTGCATCGTTCACTTGGAAAGTGCACTGAGTCTGTGGGTTGTTGCTGGTGATGTTTTCTTGGCTGTTTTCTTTGGGTTGGTTTGGCTGGTGTGAGTTTTGGGGTTTTTTTGGGTTTTTTGGTTTTTTTTGTGTGGGTTTTTTTTGGAAGGGGTGGTGTTGGGTTTTTTTTTGGTTCGTTGGTTGGTTGGTTTGTTGTGGNGATTAGGCTTAAATGTCTGTTCTGGCTTGGCAAATGTTATATACATCCAGAGGGTTTTTTTGCCTTATGAAGGGATAAAGGTAGATTTGTTTGATAGTTACCCCAGTTCTTTTTATAGTAAGATGAAGCTAAGAAGTTAAGAGGACAGCATTATTTCATTCTTAATTCTTTTTTTAAATCATTCATAAACCAGCATTTAAATAACTGAATTTCCCTTTCCAAGTCTTTTCAATTCACAGTCAGAATAAAGGTAAAGAGGATAGTTTAGTTTTTTATAATACTGGCAATATTCCAGCCTTTCCATAATTTGAGATTGTTGCTGTAACTGTTTGTTTGCTGACTGATGTTCTATACATTTCAGTTAAACATCTTGTGACAAATTAATTACTTTTTGCTAACTGGAGGGGAAAAAATTGTGTCTAACCAGAGTCTTTGAGGTGTACTTATATTTAAGGCAATAGGAGCTTTGGGGGCGTTTTGGATTGGTGGGTTTTTTTTTAATCAGTACAGTAATCAGTTAAGTACAAACATAGATTAACTTTGAAATAGTCTAATGAAATATGCAAATGCTTCCTTTTGGCCTTGCTTCTGTGATTCAGGCATTTTGCTTGTTCCTCACCTTTTCTGTCATTCTCTGGACAGCACTATTATTGTGGCTGTAACTACCTGTAATCACTGTAAACCTTTAAAACCCAAACAATTTTACATTCTGATTCAATCTCTTTCATCTGATTAAGTAATTTGACACCATGGATTTCCTTTATTGGTAAAACCTCATCATGCCACCTTTCTTAGTCATCATAAAAACGACATCCATGGTACTTTTGAATGATTTATGTGGGAATTCATTAATTTTAATTTCAAGATTCACTTGCTAATTGTTTAAGTACATTTTAATGAATTAAATTGCATTCTGGTGTTGTGTAATATGCCAGAAAATCTGTACTTAGTTTTTCTTGAGGAAAAATTTTCTACTTTGCCAGTTTGTGATAATTAAATTAGACACTGATATAAATCATTGCTAGAAGGAGCTAAAAGTATTGTACTGTGCTTGTAAACTATTTACTGTTTATCACAACAGCAGAAGCAACAAAATCTGATTCACACTTCTTCAAAGGATTTGTGAGTTTATATGCCTAGGACAATCCTCAAGTGGTTTCTAGTGGCACAAACCCCCCAGTTTCAAAGTGGCTTTTACAGCAGCAAATTGAAAACAGCTAACTTGTCAAAGGTTAACTCAGTGGTTTTGTGGCAGAGGAATAGATACACATTAAATTAATGCATTTTAAATTCTTCTAATTCATTCTGACCAACAATTTGATGTAGATGATTTTTGTAGTTATAATAGCAGAGTTTAGCTTTACCCACTGCTGAAGCAGGTTTGCCTAGATAACATTGCACAGGTGTGCAACCAGGTGAGTTTTGAAAGCCTACAAGAGGAGATGTCCATAACTTCTCTGGGCAGCCTACTCCAAATTCTCCATCACCCTCAAAATAAATAAGGTTTTCCTTATTTTTAGGTGAAGTCTCCTTAGTTCTAGTTTATGCCTGTTGCTTCTTGTACTGTCACCAGCCGACACTGAAGTGTCTGTCTCCATCCTTTTGGCCTCCAGCCTTTAGATACTTATAAGCAATGATAAGATCCCTTTTCAGTGATCTTTTCTTCAGTCTAAGGAACCTCAGGTTCTCAACCTCTTTTTGTAAAAGAGCTACTTCAGTTGTTCAGTCATCTTTACAGCTCTCCTTTGGACTCTCTCCATTAGTTCCCTGTCCCCCTTGAACTGGGGAGCCTAGAACAGTACTCCATATGTGGCCTCACTGGGGCAGAGCAGGTGGGGAGGTGAACCTCCTGCAGTGTGCTGATCATACTCTTCATAATGCACCCCAGGATACCATTGGCCTTTCTGGGCACAGAAGTACGCTGCTGGCTCATGGATAACTTATTTTTTACCAGCACTCTCAGGTCCTTTCACATGCTCAGCACTCGCTCACACACACAGCTGATTTCCAGATGTTGACCTTTAACCCGTACTTGTGCGTGGGCTTGTTTCTCTCACGTGCAGGACTCTATGCTTGCCCTTGAACTTCATTAGATTCTAATTTACCAACTTCTCCAGTCTGTCTGTGTATCTAATAAAGTTATTTAGACTGTCACAGTTTTGGGGGGTGATACACATGAGGTTACAGTCATGATGATTGTCCCAAGACTGTTTTCAGTCAGCTATTTGACAAAGTGTTTACTCCTGAATTTCCTCAATGTCCTGTTAGGAGTTAGTAGAACCTTCTTTCTCCTGCAAAAGCAAGTCATTGGAGCACTGCTGCTGACAGCCAGACAGAAAGCAGTTAAACTATTTTCTGTGGTGTATAAAATTTATTGCATGTCTGTGCTCAAGTTAAGACACCAAAGCTGTGGTAGGGTTTTGGTTTGGCTTGTTTCTTGTTTGCTGTCTTCGGTGGGAAGGAATTGAGATTGTTCATTGTGCAATGGCCCGAAGGGACTCACTGTGTTTGCTTACCCCTGCAGAGAAGCTACACTATCTGGTCCTGGTTTGTTTATTCTTGCCTGCAGAGAAGGGAGGAAGACAAAGAACTGAATGGTTTGTGTGACCTTAGCTGAAAAGGAAAAGTTACTTGGTTTTGTGCTGCTGCTGAAAACAATGCTGGAAAACTGTACTGTCAGTTCTTCATGTCAGCAATGTTATCTCCTTCTGCCAGGGAAGGGACATAAGTAGATGTTCTCTAGCACTGAATCCAGGAACCTACTTTCAATTATGTAGACTTGTTTTCTGAAACCTTATCAAATAGATGTCTTGATTCAAGGATTCATGGCAGCAAACAAAATGGAACCATTTATTTATAAAGTCAGGTCACCAACATACACTTTCAGTAACTGTCCAAAAGAGTGTTCGGTAAAAGTAGTATGCCTGCACATGGTAGTTGGTCTTGCTCATTTCTTTAGTTCCATTTTATTAATGGCCTTGAACATTGTTGGGTGCCTGCATTTGATAATAGACCTTATTCTGATTATTTTGTGTGTGTGCAGTAGCTCTTCAGGACATGAACTTCCCTATGGTTTTATTGAATTCAGTTTTGTAAAAAGATATATTTACCAATTGAGAGAGATTTTTACTGAGTCAAGATACAGTTGGAGAAAATCAGTGGTCACTGGTGTCCTCTTGGCATTTGATAAAGAGAGGAAAAACTTTTTCACTGTGAGGGTGACAAAATACTGAAACAGGCCAACCAGAGAAGTTGTGGAGTCTCCTCTGGAGACATTCAAAATCCATTTGGATGTGTTTCTGTGACCTACTCTAGGTGGTCCTTCTCTGACAAGGAAGTTAGACCAGGTAATCTTTTAAGTTCCATTCCAACCCTTAACATTCTGTGAAAAATAAAAGGGGATAAACTATTAAAATTGACACGTGCAGATAAACTTGTGTACTATTGAAGACATGGCAGTCATTTTGGAAAAATACTTTTTGCACACTTCTGTGTTTGTGGAAACAGTGATAAGAAAAACAGTGATAGGTTCTCATTCTAAGGAAAGAGATGAACTCTGTTGAGAAAATCATTAGCTTTATTGTAATTCTACCCACGAAGATCTAGAATCACTGCATATTTTGAAAACATTTCCTTATTGTCCGTTAGAGCAGACATTAAAGCAGCTGACTGAGGCTCACTTTCTCCATTCTCCTTCCCTGAGGGCTGCTTTATTCTTTGCCATCCCTTCCATTTCTTTCAACAAACACCAAAACATTTCCCTCTTAAATGAGTTCTAACTGGGGATGCAAAAGAAGAAAATTAAAAGAAAACAAACTCAAACAACAACAAATCACAGCATTTTCCAGTATTTCACTGTACTTTCCAGTAATCATCCAAGCATTCTCAGGCCTACAATACCTTTAACATGTTGTTAGCTTGACCAAATTGTATTTGTTAGTAATAAAGCTAAAATTTTAGGGACGTATTTTAACATCTCATAACATCATGCTCTTTTTTAAAAATGAAAAGATAGTTAAAGCTCAGTGTTTTTGAGGAGATGATGTGGTTTTAATGTAGTTTGGAAGTTTAAGTTTTTACTTCTAAGAAGTATACTATCTTAAGAATGGACTTCTGTTATGTAATTAAATGGATGAATCATACTCTTGATGCCTTTCACTGCCTATGAAATAAAGGCAACTGGTCAAATCCTACCTACAGCTTGTTCTAATTAATATAGAACAGACACACCACAGAATGATATTTGTATATTTAATTTAACGTAATTCCCATCAAACTGTGGTGTTACTCGTCGTGGGATGTTATATTCAATCATCTGTATCTGTTAAATGTGTTACACAATCATATTGTATTAACTGTTCATGAAACTCATTAGATCTCTTACTTCAGCATGTTAAACTAGTTACCTCTGATAGTTTGAGGGACATAATTCCTCTGGAGTGTTTCTGTTGTTTTTTTTTTTCCTGTTTTTGTTTTCATTTTTTTTGGGTGGGAAGGGGTTTGGTTGGTTGGTTTTGTTTTACTTATTTTGTTTGTTTTGCTGATTTTGCTTCTCTTGGGGTTGTTGTTGAGTACCATTGTCCACCTTTGTAGGTTTGGAGAAAGAGTGTTGCAAGTACTAGCAGGGTAACTGAATCCAAGGATTGATTTCATGGTGAGGATTTCAGGAAAACATACTTACTTTTCTGTTTCTGAAATTTTGTAATGAAGTCTCACAACGTAAAAATCAAGGTGCCTTGTATCCCTGTCAATAAGGCCTTCTGAAATCCATTCCAAGATGATTTAGACTAGATGTTAGGAGGAAGTTCTTTCCAGTGAGGGTGGTGGGTCACTGGCACAGGTTGCCCAGGAAGGATGTGGATGCTCCCTCCCTAGAGGTGTTCAAGGCCAGATTGGACGAGGCCTTGAGTAACCTGTACTAGTGGGAGGTGTCCCTGCCTATGGCAGGGGGTTGGAACTGGATGATCCTTGAGGTCCATTCCAACCTTACCGTTCTGTGATGACTATTGGGTCAAATGCTATCCACATAATGACAGATATGCTTCATAAGGCACATGTGCTGTGGAAACAGTAGGGAAAGACCTACTTAGTGTGGGAAATCTGCTGAAACTGGTGAGAGCATCTTACGTGACAGTTGTAGTTAAACTGGATTCGTTCTGACTGGGTTCAGTCAATGCTAAGTTTCAGTCATGACAAGACTTCATTTTTTCCCTATCTTCCTCAGAAAGTTAACATGTTGTTTTGGCATCACTGAAGAGTTGAAGCTCAGTGACCTTTCTTCCCTTTAAAAGTCCTGTTAGTGTGCTCAGCAGGAAAAGATTATGTACTCTGTAATTTGCCTGGTTTTATGCCAGTCAGTGAAAACTTGGTTTGCAATTCATTATTTATCCAACAGAAAGAACATTTATGATGCTGTCTTGCGCTTGCCCCTTCTAGTTAGTCATAGTCAATTGTGAAATGTCCTGATTGTGAGACAACTATGAAATAGCTAACACAAACCTACTGTAAACATTGTGTAGCTACTACAAATATACAATACCTAGATTCAGGACAGGCATTGACTATAATAACTATTAGCTGTGTTTCAGTATAAGTAGATGAAGGATAGACATCAGCTCTCCTACCCATGTGTCTGTTTGAGGACATATCAGAGGTGATCACGAATTATTACTTCCATGCTAAATGCTATTGATACGCTGGAGGGGATCAACATATTTCTGAAGGGGAACAAAAAAAAAGAGTTAAGGTCAGAAAAGATATTAAGTAAGGTGTCATAAATGGATTACTCGATCCTCAAGTCAATGTATACATTTATCCACCAGAAGAAACAAATATCTAGCTGATGTGTAGCAATATGAACACTGCAGCAATATGAGCACTGATGTGTTTGTGCTATCCTGGGGCAAAAGCATATGAATACAAAAAGAGTAAAAGCTGCTTGTGTTCCGTAACAGAAAGATTCAGGTGACAGAAACCACTGAACAGAATGTGGAAAAGGTTGTTGTGCCAAATACACACATCACTTAAAACGAATGACCAAACCACATCAGCCCAGAAAGCACTGTAGTCTCAGAGTTCTCAGGGGTACCAAGCTCTTTTTTAGTAGTAGTTTGCGGCAATTCCTCTGAGGTGCAGAGAGCTGTGTGACTGTCTGATCCTGACGTGGCTGAAGTTAGATGTTCTGTGTTCTTCTCTTGCTCAGACACTAGCAGAATTGTCTACTGAGTCACGGAGGTGTTACCCAACAGGTGGGTTCAACCGATACTACACAAAGCACAGTAGGCCCCGTTAATGGTGTCTGCAAACAGATCACCCTTCTATTCTCTGTATAAGTACAGGCAGAATATCCATTGCATGCAATGTAAAACTACTGTTCTCTGACTTCAAGCCACTTAATGGTTTTGGTTCAGGATTTAAAAAAAGTCACCGTGCTATCAGCTGTGGAGTGATGAGTCCTTAATTGACCTGTTCTAGTGGGAGGTGTCCCTGCTTATGGCAGGGGGTTGGAACTAGATGGTCTTTGAGGTCCCTTCCAACCTAAACCATTCTATGATTCTATGATGCCAATTATGTGGCTGCAGTACAGCAACATAGCATGGCAAGACTGAAGTTCACCTGCAGTATTATAGAGCACATGCTTATTTAAATGTAAATATGATGGAATGGTATGTGATTATATACTCTTAAATGTGTATACATACTTATCTATATGCATGCATACAGGAGTTCTTAAAGCAGAAAAGATAAAGCACCGCTAACTTAAAACACTTTTGAAAGGTGTTTATGTACTTTTGAGTATGAGAACTATGTAAGAATCAACCTGAAGAAGAGGGACATAGAAACTCAAAGGTTAAACACATAGATACATTTAAATACCCTCAAGTATTGCTAATATGATAATTTAAAATAATGATGCTTGAAGCAGCAAGTATTCGGTAGCTGATAAGACAGATCATTTCATTGTGAAGTGAACTTAATAAAAATGTTCTTTGAGGAGCTGATTGCCTACTGGTAAATTGCTGTTTAAGTAAGACTTGCTGTTGCAAGAGAATTAATAACAAAATCCTACACAAGTCCCAGTGTTTTTAAGATTCCCAGTGTGCTTCATGTGATAATGTATTATGCAGGTAGAATTCTTTTTCCATTCTGGATGGTGATGTGTATAACAGTTGTCCTTTGAGACTAGTTCTCATGCAGTTGCTGGTATCTGACTGTTCGGCAGCCTGCTGCAGATAAGAATGAGTGATGATGCCCTAGTTTTTAATGGAAATTTTAGAGCGTGTGCAGCGGTAGGGTGCAGTCTTCAGCAGAGAAAAACGAGCTGACTTGCAGGCATAAGGGGTCATCAAGAAAGATAAAGAAATAGGGCATAGACTCCAGGCTAAGCAAGGCTTTTTAAAGGGTATTATGGAAATGAGGAAGAACTAATTTGATTTTCATAATGTCACTCCATTTAACTTTGAAGTACAAGGTCAAGGTACTGTGTTTTCTGTAATGATTAAAAACTGGGGGTGTTCTTTTTGTGAAACTGTTAAATGTTTATGTGGCAAAGACTGAATGTGACAAAGAACTGAAGGATGCCCAAGGGCTCAGGTCCAGCCAACATGGATTCAGGCAGGGCAGATCCTGCCTCTCCAACCTGATCTCCTTCTATGATCGGGTGACCCACCTGGTGGATGTGGGGAGGCCTGTGGATGTGGTCTACCTGGACTTCAGCAGGGCCTTTGACACTGTCCCCCACAGCAAACTGCTGGCTAAGCTGTCAGCTCGTGGCTTGGATGCCAACACTCTGCGCTGGGTTAGGAACTGGCTGGAGGGCCGAGCCCAGAGAGTGGTGGTGAATGGTGCCACATCCAGCTGGAGGCCAGTCACTAGTGGAGTGCCCCAGGGATCAGTGCTGGGCCCCATCCTCTTTAACATCTTCATTGATGATCTGGACGAGGGCATTGAGTCAGTCATCAGCAAGTTCGCAGATGACACCAAGCTGGGGGCTGATGTTGCTGGGTTGGAGGGCAGAAGGGCTCTGCAGCAGGACCTAGACCGCCTGGACAGATGGGCAGAGTCCAACGGGATGGCATTCAACAAGTCCAAGTGCCGGGTGCTGCACTTTGGCCACAACAACCCCATGCAGAGCTACAGGCTGGGGTCGGAGTGGCTGGAGAGCAGCCAAACAGAGAGAGATCTGGGGGTGCTGATTGACACCCGCCTGAACATGAGCCAGCAGTGTGCCCAGGTGGCCAAGAAGGCCAATGGCATCCTGGCCTGCATCAGGAATAGTGTGGCCAGCAGGAGCAGGGAGGTCATTCTCCCCTTGTACTCTGCACTGGTCAGGCCACACCTCGAGTACTGTGTCCAGTTCTGGGCCCCTCAATTTAGGAAGGACATTGAGGTGCTTGAACGTGTCCAGAGAAGGGCAACGAGGCTGGTGAGAGGCCTGGAGCACAAGCCCTATGAGGAGAGGCTGAGGGAGCTGGGACTGTTTAGCCTGGAGAAGAGGAGGCTCAGGGGGGACCTTATTGCTGTCTATAACTACCTGAAGGGTGGTTGTGGCCAGGAGGAGGTTACCTTCTTCTCTCAGGCAACCAGTGACAGAACAAGAGGACACAGTCTGAAGCTGTGCCAGGGGAAGTTTAGGCTGGAGGTGAGGAGGAAGTTCTTCACTGAGAGAGTAATTTGTCACTGGAATGGGCTGCCCAGGGAGGTGGTGGAGTCACCGTCCCTGGAGGCGTTCAAGGCACGTTTGGACATGGCACTTAGTGCCATGGTCTAGTCTTGAGGGCTGTGGTGATGGGTTGGACTTGATGATCTCTGAGGTCTCTTCCAACCCTTGCGATACTGTGATACTGTGATACTGTGAAAGAATTGCATTTGGAACAACTCCTCCCAAAACCACAGTAGAGATAGAAAAAAAAAATGCTTTAGTTCTCACTCTGGCAGTCAAATTTCCTCAGGAATCCTCTCTTTAAAGTTAGCTTGACCTCCAAACAGCAATATATCTTGTTTCTACATGCAGTCTATAAAAACTACGTCAGTGATGTAGCCAATCTCAAAGCAGCTCCTTTTACAAAACAAAAAATCTCAGTGCTTCTTCTCTTCTTGAAGCCTGATTTACCTATTAGAGGTGGTACTTTACAGGTTTACGATACTGCCAGGACTTCTTGAAATGGTGATGACTTGGTTACATTTTTACTGCAAAACCTCATGCAAACACTTTATTTTTAATGAAGAAAAGTTGATGCTATTCCTTTCCTGCATAGGCACATAAAAACTGGGCTGAAAGTTTTCCATATGTGCTCATCCTAGAAGGCAAGGGACAGCACAGATACAGGAAAACACTTTAACTTTTCTTACTTTCTGTTCTCTCTGAAGGTTCTAATAAGTCTTAACTAGAAGAAAATATGTGCAAGATATGAATGGTGAATTATTTTTTAAAAAAAGACATTATCTCCTTTTTAAGACTTTCAGAGGAACACCTACACAACCTACACACAAAGCTAGTGTGATGAAGTGGACTTTGGGCAGCTTTGAGTAGTCTATAGTTGGTATCAGAGCCAGTCAGTTAGTGGTTAGGTTGTCTGTGTCTGCACTGTACCTTGACTGTTGTACAGTTCCCTAGTGGATTCATCTGAATAGGATTTAATCACATCTTTGTTTAATATGTATTGTGATTGTTTAGTGCAAACAGGTCCTCCTGACCATAGCTAGTAAATAAAAAGGTATGTTATATTTTTACCCTTTAAATCTGCTTGCCTCTTGAAGCAGCCATAGTTCAAACCCTAATAATAGCTTTTCTTCTCCTGCTATTCTATATTGTATGCAAAGTCTAACTATGACTGTCACCCAGATTTCTATGAAAGTCTTTAGCTCCTTGTAGTTCCAAGCCACAGCTACCACAGTATTGTGTCGATGTCTGTATGCTGTGCAGAGTAGATCAACAGTGTCTAACACTGGCCGTTGAGTCAATACAGGTCCTCTTGACTAGCTCTAGTATGTGAAAGGGTAGAAGGGATCAGCCAAGGGTAGGAAGGATTAGCGAAAGGTAGGAAGTGCAAAAACAAGCAGAATACCTGTAAGTCAACTGAATGTTTTTCAGACATGCTGAACATCTTGAAAATTGACAGATGTTTACTTATTTTGATGCAAATATTCCTCTCTTAGTCTTCAATATCAAGACTGTAAAATAGATTCTATAGTTAAAGTGAGGAGTTGGAGAAATTTTCTGTTTTGACAGGAAGGAGAAAGAGAAGATAAATAGAACAGGTCTGTTAGTCAATCAGGAAACACTCATGAAATGGAATGCTGTGGTGATATGCCTGAGACCTAAGCTTAGGTTTTATTTTTGAAACATTTCTCTCATAATTAACAAGGGTGTGGGTGGCTTGCCTTTTTTAATTTTTTTTTTCTTTTTGTCATAAAAATGCTAATGGAGTCAAGGTATAAGGGATTGTATTTTTAAGCACTGTCTCTAAAGTCCTGTGAGCAGATATGTAGTCACCTACTACAAGACCGTTTTCTGGAAGGACAACTGATGCAGGGTAATTCTATTCTTGAAAATTATGTTTTAAACTTAAATTCTAGGCTATTTTCAGAAAGCAGCTTTATGCTGGTTATCAAGTGTGTGCTAAGAAAATGGGTAAGAATGACTTGGAGATTCTAGTCATAAAGATAAAACTTAACAAAAACAGTAACAGCAGGAGGCAAAAAGACTGAGATTTCTTTTTTTAAAGGCTTAGAACAATGTGTAAATTTTTTTTTATTCCCATTAACAAATACAACTAAACTTTCATATCAAACCTGCTGAATAATATGACAAGGGATAGAAGTTTAAACATTTTAATAGCAAGACTCAGAGGTTGAAATTGAAATAAAAGTAGCCAGAAGATCCCATCAATGCTAAAAATCAAGATGCTTTATGTTTAATTACCTCGCTTCATCAAGGCAAGCCTGAGAAGTCTAGATGTCAAAGGAACATACATTTTAAAACTCCAGGAAAGAGGCATTAATAATGGTAACATTGCATTGTGGTTTAAAGAGCAGATAAATATAATTTTACTTCCCCATAAGAGTAAAATAAAACACTCAAATTGGAGAGAAATACAGAATTCTATTCAAAAATGTGCAGAAAACTACGAAACACATGGATCCTTAATAACTAATATGTACATGAGATACATGAAAACCCCCCAAAACCTTCCTCCAACCTGACTAAACCACAAGCCCCAGTGCTCCTTTTCTTCCCACCTCCCCCCTCCACTCCTCTACGGCTTCCTCCCATTAGGCTTAAACAGGCCAAAATTGCAGAGACCAAAGTATGCCTCTGCAGACAATAAAGAGGCCTGCCCTACATGTGTTATGAATGATGCAAAATTAATAATTGACATTAATTCTAATATCCAGGTGAAGATTGTTAATAACTATGAAAAGTGCCTATTCACATTAAATCTCACCAGAAAACTTATTTACAAGGTTCAAAATACATGGTTTGGAAACTTATACACAGAGGGAACAGGCAAAACTGGAACACTTTAAGAGCAAACACAAACATGCTGGCAGAGAAGGTTCTTGCAGTCACTATACTGCTTGCGGTTAATGATCCTGCTTAGCAACTAAATGGACACAGGAGGCTCCTTTCTGCTTATGGCAGAAGGGAATTAATGATTACAAGAGGCTTTAAGTATTTACTCACAAAACATTATCAGACAGTACCCAAAGCACATGGAGGGGTTACTGTCAGTGGTCTCAAAAGCGTTAGAGACTTTGGAGTTTCCCAGGCTCTTTTCTCAGGCAGCTGGAGTCTGGCACAGGCTCTGACCTGGTTCCTCAACTCCCAGCATAAGCCTTGCAGAGAGGCAGGCAGGGCACAATGCCATGGGCAGGCTCGGCACAGTGTCACCCTGGCTGTGCAGGCCAATTACCCGCAGGCATTTAGAGGTCATTCCTGGCAGTGGAGTTCCAGACAGTTCAGGATGCAATAAGGCAGCAGCAGCACATACAAATACAAGGGCAGAGAGCACATTGTGCTACCTGCTCATCCCTTTTTATAAATACAGCCTAAGACTAATGGGCCTTTGGACCTAGATTAACTGGTTAGGATGGCACTCTGCCAAGCTTGACCATATTAGCTGAAGCCAGGGCTTTTGGTTTCCTTTTCCATGGTTGCTTCCCCCAGCACAGAAGGAGGGGGAGCAGGGGAACATGGCTGGGCAAGCCACAGTCCTTAGGCTCAGTGGCTTCAGGTTCTTTGTCCTCTTTCCCATGGTTGTTTCTCCCCATAACAGAAGGGAGGAGAGCAGAAAAACATATCTGGGCAAGCCAGGACATGTATAAACCTATTTAGGCCTACCATGACACCATGTTACCAGATAAGGAGCCCTCACAGGAGAGAACAGGCAGGAGAGAGAAAAGAGGCCAAGTTGGCCTTACTGCCAGTTTATAAAGAGGTAGCAGAATTATGGGATTGATTAACAACATTACAATTTCCTGGGTACACCTCCTAGACTGTCTAGCCCCTGGAGGACCTTCTGTCTTTATGGTTCAGACTTCCAATACTTAACCCTACAAGACATCTGCATCTTCTGCTTCCGATCAGGGAAACACCATTTTAGTATATGTGCTTTGTTACATCAATATGAAGTAGAAGTGTGACATTTCCAAACTTTGTGTGCTTCACACGTGATTAGAAATTTCATTAAACTCACATATATATAATTCTGTGTCATTTTTTAGCAGTCACAAGTATGGAAAATATTGTCTGTGTTGGAAACAGACTTTTGAAATTAGGCCAGAGAAAAATTACAACAAAGAAATAAACTAAAAAACCCAAACAAAACCCAAAGAAACCAAACCAACACAACAAAAAGCAAAACTTAAATTTGCTACTACATTTTCAGAAATCAGAAACCAAATATGTAAAACTTGTCTTTGATCTTCAGTGTTGAAATAATAGCAGGTGCTTGAACCAGGCAATTCAGTTGCCTGGAGTTTTGTTTTATTTTAAGAAGAGAGCATATCACAGGATCACAAGATGTTAGGGGTTGGAAAGGACCTCCAGAGATTATCAAGTCCAACCCCTCTGCCAGAGCAAGACCATAATGTAGCTCACATTGCACAGAAATGCATCCAGACAGGTGTTGAAAGTCTCCAGAGAAGGAGACTCCATCAACCTCTCTGGGCAGCCTGTTCCAGTGCTCTGTGACCTTTACAGTAAAGAAGTTCTTCCTTATGCTGAGGAGGAACTTCCTGCGCTGTAGTTTATACCCACTGCCCCTTGTCCTAGCACAGGGCACATATGTTTCAAAATTATCAATGATAAATTCCTGTAAAATGTTGTTTGTGTTTGAGAGCTATATATGCTGTTCTGTACAACACAGTAACACATTTGGTACAAACTAGTAATGCAAATGAGAAAGTAGCACAAACGTACTGACTCTAACCCCCTTTCCAGAGAAGAAAACAGAACTGCCTGTGCGTTAGCGCTATGACTCATGAGTGTGAAAGACATTTGCCTTTCATCTGTGTCCCAATTTTTTTGTTCCTTGCTATATCTAGAATTTTCTCTGAGATAAATGGAAGGAGTGGTTTGTCTTTAAAGCCTGATTTATTTACATACTATTTTTAGCTTAGCTGACATCCTGTCAAAAAGAGAGATCTCAAATGTTGGCAGGGGTAAGGACCAAGAAAGTCACTGAAAAAGCAATGAAGTTGCCATATGCTTTTATGTCTTGTGAATATATTGTTCCTGCTTTCCCTGGCAAGACCATTCCATGGTGACTAAAGATAGATTGAAGGGATAAGAATGGACATGAGGTGCAAAAGAAAGGCTAATATTTAAAGACAAAAGAGAAAAGGGTATGGTTTAATAAATAATTTTTTTTCCCCATTTTTAGCTAAAGGTAGCTTGTCTTAGTCCACTACCAAGTAAGCTCTCAATGATTTAGAATTATTCAAATTATCCAAACTCCTGCATTTATTTCAATAGGGAAAAACCTATTCATTTGTCTTTGTTAGTGCAATTCAAAGTTTAAAATCTAGGTTTACAAAAGAGTTGTCTGAGCACAATTTTATGTTTTCTTCCCCTATCTCCTCTCTCTTCGGGGCCTCTAAGTGAAACACTTAAAAGAGCATGCATATTTCTATGAGTGAAATTTCCTTTTTTCCTCTTAGAAATTGTAAAATCGATTTATAATAAGCAATTTCAAACAAGAAAATGGCATCAACTCTCTCCTTGCTCCTCTGGGATGGCTTCCTGAAATACTGTTTTATTTGTAGATTTGTCTCTTATCACACTCTCTTCTTAGGGTTCAAAACGCTTCACTGGAAACACTTTTTGTTTGACTTAAATTTCTGATGGAGATGATGTGCACTGAGAAAACCAGTATTTTAAGCACGATCTCTGTCTAAAGGAATTGTGTTGTCTAGTGTCTCTAGAGTATCTGGAATAGAGTACATTATTTACAAAAGCTGTGCTCTCATTTAAAATCCCGTTGCGTTATGCACGTTATCACTGACAGCCCTTCTGGGAAGTATCCTCCTACCATCATCCCTGTGTGGTTGTTTACCCAGACAAATAGATACCTTCTTGATTTACCACTGGAAGAATGTATTATGTAATTTCAGTCTTGGCAGATTTTCTGTGGTCTAACACATTACTTTTGACTAGTATCAGAAACTTGGCAAGTTGGAGTGTTTTTGTTTTTGTTTGGTTCTTTTGCTTGGTTGGTTGTTTTGTTAATTTATTTTTTTTTAATTAAAGCAATGAAACAAACAAAACCCTAACAAATCAAAATAAAGGAAAAAAAAATCTTTTTCATTATCTTTTGTACTTCACATAGTTCTCTTTTTATTTCTTTAGAAAACAGAATCTGGAATAGGGAAAAGTGGGGGTCTCTTTCGTGTGAAAGCTGTGACTAATCCACATTTCACCTTTTTTTTTTCTGCCTCATGAAAGTCCATAAAAGAAACTGTGCAAGGTGTCAGCAAATTCAGAGTCCTCTCACCTCCATTTGCAGTTAACTACCTCTTTTCTCACCAAAACTGACTGCAGTTTTCTTCCTTTCTGAAAGCTGATGTCCATAAACCATTTTCAGATTAAGCAGACTGGATTTTGATAACCAACAGTGTCCTAATTGGGAAGTAAACAAGATTTACAACATACCTATCATGCAAAATGAAACACCTAAGGTACTTCAAGACTAACTCTCATAGAAGCAAGTCTATGCTGAAGATATCCCTGTGTATTATGGCATGTGAAACAGCAAAAAAGGAAATATTAGTGCAGGTTTTGGCAATAACAAATTTCATTTTGCTTTTAATTTTACTATTTATTTATTTTTCTATCTGGTTAATTGGGTGAGGCATTTTAGTTGATGTGTTAATTTGTACAACCTCCTGAAATGTTTTGATGGGCTGGTATTTATCATGGCTTTTGCTCTGATTTTATGCAAAGAGATATTACTTACACCTTACACTATTTGCTATTTTCTGGTACAATGATTAATTAAAAGAAACACTCTTAGACTATAACTCCTGACAGACACAAAGTAAGAAATTTCTATATGAAACCACTTCCATAACTCTCCTGAAAAGTGGAGAGCAGAGAAGTCATAAAGACATGACCCGTGAGCCTTTGGTGAGCTGTTTTTTCCCCCTGTGTCTCTCAAAAGTATGAACATAAAGTAAGACTCAGACCGCTGCTGTAAATCTTCCATTCCTTTTCTGGGTTTTCTAGCACAGCTGAACTGGGAGAACTTGGAGCGATTTTTTGGGCTGATTTTACTGTGTAAATGGAGCTTTTGAGATTTCATTGCCTGTCTTCAGTCCATCTTTCATAGCATGGTCTGTAATGACTTTTTGAATTAATTGTTCATCAACTCTGAGGTAGGGATTCCCAAATAATTAAGCTCCTACAAGCTGTTACACATCAGTTGCTGGGTAGGACACAAGTCAGTGCTGGCAATGAGAAAGAAAGAGAAACAGTGAACAAAAGTTAAATATTTCTTTGAATAGCAGCAAATGAATGAATGTTGATCAGCAAACTGTCATGTACTTACTCTGCCTTGCCTAATGAAAGAGATGGAAGAGCTGAAGCTGTTGCAGAGGGGGGCATGTGACTTATGTAGAACAAGGAGAGCAAAAAACCCCCAAACAAACCCTGCGTTATGTCCATTCTTAGGGAATCATGTGGGGTTGTCTTTTCCCTACCTTCTCAATGGCAGCTCAGTGTATATGAGATGAGTCTATAAGATGGATGGGTGGTTGTATAGGTAGTGAGTTTCAAATTGTTGTGAGGTGTCAGGAAGTTTGCTGATGATTCAAATCTGGGAGGGGTGGCCAACAGCCTGTCAGGCTGTGCAGCCATCCAATGACATCTGTACAGGCTGGAGAGCTGGGTGAAGGCAAACCTTATGACGTTCAGTAAGGACAAGTGCAGGGTCCTCCATCTGGAAAGCAATAACAACAGATAGCAGTACAGGTCGGGTCTGCCCTGCTGAAAGCAGCTCTATGGAGAAAGACCTTGGAATGCTGGAGGGCAGCAAGTTCTGAATGGGACAGCAACTGTGCCCTTGTGGCCAAGAGAGCCAGTGGCATCCTGGGGTGCATCACAAAAAGTATGTCCAGCAGGTCTAGGGAGATTCTTCTCCCCCTCTACTCTGTTATTCCAGATGTGGCAAGGCAACATGTGGAACACTGTGTCCAGTTTTGTGCTCCCCAGTTCAAGAGAGACAGGAACCTGCTGGAAAGAATCCAGTGGAGAGCTGTGAGGGTAACTGGGTTACTCCACCATCTCCTTTACAAAGACAGACTGAGACCTGAGGCTGTTTAGTCTGGACAAGAGAAGACTGAGAGGAGTTTTGATCAATGTGTATGAATATGTGCACAAGTCCATGGGGCCTGATGAGATCCACCCACGGGTCCTGAGGGAACTGGCAGATGAAGTTGCCAAACCACTGTGCATCATATTTGAAAAGTCATGGCAGACTGGTGAAGTTCCTGCTGACTGGAGAAGGGCAAACATAACACCCATCTTCAAGAAGGGTAAAAAGAATGACCCTGGAAACTACAGAGCAGTCAGCCTCACCTCTGTGCCTGGCAAGATCATGGAGCAGATCCTGCTGAAAGTCCTGCTAAGGCAAATGGAAAACAAAGCAGAAGTGATTGGTGGGAACCAGCATGGCTTCACCAAGGGCAGATCTTGCCTGACAAATTTAGTGGCTTTTTATGATGAAGTTACAGCGACAGTGCACAAGGGAAGGGCAGCTGATGTCATCTACCTGGACCTGAGTAAGGCATTTGACTCTGTCCCACATGACATCCTGG
>VWZE01003724.1:0-23330 GCA_013396675.1 Eubucco bourcierii
CCCAATTATATTCTTATTTTTCCTTTATGAAGTGAAATCACTTTTATTTACTCTCTCCAACACATCATCAGCTCCCTGGCAGAGAGATTTAGCTGTGGCAGAGCAAACCTGCCATAGCAGCAGAGCCTTTCCCACTGTGAATGCCAATGACCAATTTAATGGACGGGTCCCTCGTCAGCATTGCTTAATATCCAGGAAAAGAAAATGAAGTCATCTGCATGCTTCTCAGTCTTGCAGGGACCACACTGAGTAATGAATGCTCCAAAACCCCCAGCTCAGAGCAGACAGAATAAAGCTCAGCAAGTCGAAAAGGCATCTTGCTCAGCTGCTGTCTGTAGGTGTAGGGTCTCACTGCCATGAGTTTTCTCTGCTTCATGAGTAAAGTGAGCCCAGAGAGGCTGTAAAAACTCTGGATCCAGGCCAAAGCCCAGCACTCGGTGAGGATCTTTCCATTGCCCTTACTGAAGCTCGGATGAAGCAGTTCAGCCCTGACACGAGAGGGACCACTCACGAGGCAGGTGAGCCAGGGTCTGTTGATCTGAAATAGGTATGTCCTGCTCTTGATTATCATGAGTAGGAGCAAGCAGCTTCTCGGCTGATGGATGAAGGCTTCCTGGGGGCACAGGACATGCCACTAGTCTGCATGGGGTGATGAGCTGAGACTCACATCCCCAACCTCATTTAACCCACTGCATGTCCAAGAAGGGGTAATTCTGATGGTGATGGCTGAGTTGGGAATGCCTCTATGCCTGCCAGCTGCTGTGCTTCGATTACTCTGCACTGTGCTTGGATGTCCTGACCTGTGGTCAGCCACGGCAGGGGTCACACCAAATGTTTGCCTTTCTGGTGTCACGTGTAAAGGGTCTCCCTAGAAACTGCCTCTCTTTTCCTGAACAAGGAAAATGCAAATCAAGAATGTCAGCTCTGTACCCAAAAATAAGATTTCAGAACCATTTAGCATTTCACAGTGGTTCAGTGACAGCTTGAAGACTTGCAGTTGTCTCTCATGATGAGAGACAGG
This sequence comes from Eubucco bourcierii, assembly GCA_013396675.1. Classification (NCBI taxonomy): domain Eukaryota; kingdom Metazoa; phylum Chordata; class Aves; order Piciformes; family Ramphastidae; genus Eubucco; species Eubucco bourcierii. The sequence goes on from VWZE01003724.1 coordinate 1,022, forward strand.
CAAGAGTTCCCCAGCTCACACTCAGGGCTGAGCACCAATGAATGCTGCAGTCCCAAACTTTGTGTTATTTGTAGTGCTCTTCATCTTCAAAGAGCTTGAGAAACATTAATGCAACTGCACAAAAGGCTTCTCTTCTCCCTGCCACTCTGCTGATGGAAAAATGGAGATGTGCCTGATCCTGGCTCGGGGCTGCTGGGGCTCAGCTTGCCCAAAGTGGGTCTGGCAGATGGCAGGACCATGGGCACCAGAGCACAACTGGTGAGTGACTTCAAACATTGCAAGAACAGGTTTCAGGTCTCTTCAGAGTGATCAGAAATTTCCTGTTCCCAGTTCTGCTTTTCTTTAGAATGGTGAAGAGCTGAGCACAGAGAGAAGGACACTGCAGTTTCCTTTGCTCTTGCCTTTTTAATTCCTGGGTGCTTTACATGTTTTACACCTGCATTTTGCTGTTCTAGGGGGAAATGCTGAGCAGATTCCAAAAACTGAATTGTGGGGAAAACAAAAAAAAAACAAACCAACAAACCACGCCCATCTACTCCTCTACTCTGCCCTGGTGAGGTTGTACCTGGAGTATTGTGTCCACTTCTTGGCTTCCCATGTCAAGAGGGGCAGGGAACTACTGGAGAGAGTCCAGAGGAGGGCCACAAAGATGCTGAGGGGACTGGAGTGTATCTCTGAGGAGGAAAGGCTGAGAGAGAGGGGCTGTTCAGCCTGGAGAATAGCAGCCTGAGAGGGGATCTTCTCAATGCTGATCAATAGCTAAAGAGTGGAGGCCATAAGGATGGGGCTGGGCTCTTCCCAGTGCTGCCCAGTTACAAGGCAAGAGGCAATGGGCACAATGGGAAACCAGGAGTTTCACATGAACTTATGGAAACAGTGTTTTGCTGTGAGGGTGCTGGAGCCCTGGATCAGGTTGCCCAGAGAGGTTGTGAATTCTCCTTCTCTGCAGACATTCCAAACCCACAAAGTCTCCCCCAGCACACACCACACACCCCACCCCCCTCCACCTCCGAGTGCTGCAGGTGGGCAAGCAGTACCAGAGCTGTGCTGCAGCCCCCATTGGCATTCTGTAGGGGTGCACTTCTCCAGGTGTGCCTGACCAGGGAGGCACTTCTGCAGTGGTTTTGGGACTGAGTCTCACGAGGGGTTTGTCTGTGAACTTTCCTCCTTGGCAGCTGCTGTGGGGGATTCTTCCTGAAGTGTAGGTTTAGATGTGCACGCTGTGAGCTGAGCGCAGTGCTCACAAAAAGCCCATTCAGGGGGAACAAATCAGAGCTCCCTGCAGCAACCACCACACAGAATTACACTGTCAGTCTGGACCCAGCAGAATTTGATGGACCAAGTGATTCACCCATCAACATCAGCTTCCAGACACCCATGCTACTGGAAGAGTGTACTTTTTATTACAGGAAAATATCATTCTTAATGTTCAGTACTTCTTGGCTTTGCCATCAAAGTTTTAGCAAAACAAAGACTGTGTCTTGTGGGGTTTTGCATTTTGGTGTGCTTAGTTCAAAAGACTGCAACTGCAGGGTGTGAATCTGAAGGGAAGATTTTTATCCTGTTGCTAGGTAAAGGTTTTTAGGTTGGTTTGGGCTGTTTTGAGTTGTTTGTTGTTTTGGTTTTCTTTCCAAATGTTATTAATTTAACAGAATAGCATAAGGATCTCCAACTTATTCCAGAGGGATAAGCTAACCCACCCTTCTTAGGGAGCTAGAGGAGTGTGGCATGAGTGGAGAAATGGACTGCCCCCAGTTTCTCACTGTAAGAGCCTGGTAACTCTCATGGATCTCCACCCAACTACGTCAAACATCCTCCCCTAATAAAGCTGCCTGCTGCCTCCCACACAGCTTCCAGTACTTGAAGAGGGCCTACAAGAAAGCTGGGAAGGGACATTTGAAAAGGGCTGGTAGTGATAGGATGAGAGGTGATAGATTTAAGCTGGAAGAGGGGAGACTGGAGACTAGGAAGAAATTCTTCACAGTGAGTGTGGTGAGACACTGGAACAGGCTGTAGATGCCCCCTCCCCGGAGGTGTTCAGGGCCAGGTTGGACAGGGCCTTGAGCATCCTGATGAGCGGAAGGTGTCCTTGCCCATGGTGGTGGTGAGGTTGGAACCAAACCTTCCAACCCAAACCATTCTATGATTTTTTTTTTTTTTGCTGACTGCATCACCAGCCCAGGGCATCTCTAGGCTGGCACAGAGCAGGCCCATTCACCCATCACCCACGCTGGTGCTGAATGCTCCTTTTGCTTCCTGAGAAAAGAAAGAAGAAGAGAAAAGAAAGGATATAGCAATGACTGGGACTGGCCCCGGCACGGTGCTGACTGAGTGATGGGGACCAGGCTGTGTGGTGAGACCCAGGCATTAAAAAAGGACAAATCTTTTCAGAACCCCTCTCTGGCTCGTCCCATGGGTGCTGGGACCATCAGTGCTCCGGTTCCGCATCCATGCAGGTCTCCCAGGGGTTCTGGGGGAAGCGAGGCAGAGCGATCAGCAGGAGCCCGAGGCCACAGAGGAAGAGCAGGACGAAGGATGAGCAGGCACAGGCGAAGGACCAGGAGTAGCTGTACTCAATCCAGGCTGTCTCCTTGCTGTCGATCATCCTCTTCACAGACTGCCTCATGACTTCTACAGAGATGATGATGCAGAGGCCTGGAGGAAGAAGGGAGCAGTGAGTTGAGCAGCCAGCTGCCAGACTTTCAGCATTAACTGCCCAACTCTTCGGTCTCTTTACACACAGGGATCACAGCAAGGCTCAGGGCTGAGCTTCTGGTTCCAGTCTTTGAAGGCACCAACACTTGCAGCTGCTGTAGAGCTCTGCTGCAACTCAGGTCAGCCAAGTCAGCGGTGACTGGTGGATGTGATCTTTTAGGCAGGTATGGGTGGGAAACTCAAAGCACTGGAGGAATAATCCCAGTCCCTAGAGAGGTTTTCCTAAGGCTGAGTAAGATTTTCCCTGAGGTGACAATATGCACCTCTGTCTTTCAGTCACTGAGGCACTTCAAGGCACTGCCAGCTCCTGTGACGGTGCAGCCTTCTCGCCTTGGGGAGACTTTGGTGCCCTCTGGGACTACATCAGCTGTTGCTTTGCTTTGGGTTTAAATAAACAAGCCAGAATCTAGCTCAGGTCACAGAGGGACACATCCAGATGGGCCTTGAAAGTCTTCAGTCTCCATCTCTAGAGCCTTTCAAGGCCTGTCTGGATGTGTTCCTGTGTGCCCTAAGCTAGATTGTCTGGTCCTGCTCTGGCACGGGGGTTGGAGTCAGTGATGTCTTTGGGTCCCTTCCAACCCCTGACATCCTGTGAGCCTGCAATAGTTCACCTCCCTGGTTTAGACTGGGGCTGACACTGGGGCTTGCTAGAAATGCCCCTTTTAGAGGCAGGTGGAGAAAGCACAGGCAAGCTGCTGGGCAGTGCTTGCTGAGCAGGACCTTTCCGCAGCTCTAAGCCAGAGCACCACGCAGGGACTTGCAGCATGAGTGTGGCCAGGAAGGAAAAAGTCCCTCTCAGGGTGTTTTCAGAAGTGTCTCCCTCCTCTCGGGACCCATTGATGTTTCTCTGTGAACAGGTGTGTGAGCACCAAGCCTCTTACCTGCAAAGGTGTAGAACATGGAGGCTGGCTTCAGCAGGTAGTCCCTCTTCTTCATGAAGGACAGGAGGACGCAGATTGTGCCAATGATTGCAAAGCCAACGCTGAAGATGGCAATGGCTGCAGCTGAGATGCTGTACTCTGCCAGAGCAAAACAAACACCAAAGGATGCAGTTGCAGGCAAACGGTGAGCAGGGTCCCATCAGCTGTGGTGACTGTGCAGTAGGTCCCTCACAGAAACGTGGGGAGATGGTTCTGGTGCCTGTGTGCTGCCCGTACTTAATCACACAACTGCTTTGGTTGGAAAAGACCTTTAAGGTCATGGCATCCAACCATCATCAGACTCTGCCAAGTGTGCTGCTAAACTGTGGTCCTCAGCAGCGTATCTCCTCCTCTTTGAAACACCTCCAGGGATGGGGATTCAACCACCTCCTGGGATATCTGTTCCAGTCGTTGAGAAGCTTTTCATTGAAGAAATGTCTTCTAATTTCCAAGGTAAACCTCTCCTGGTGCAGTTTAAGGCTGTTTTCTCTTGTTCTAAGTATAATTAGGGGCAAGTATTGACCATGTCTCTTGTGAATGCAAAGGGTATAAAGACAGAGCAGGAGGGGAACTTCCTGGGTGCTCACTGTCAGAGGGAATTGCACCTGAGTTGGTCTGGTGAAGCTCTGGGCTGGAGCTTTTCCAACTCTGCTGCAGAGATGTTATTGTCAAAGCCTTCCCAGGCCCCACTCTCCTTTCTGCCATCACTCCACACTCTGCTCCCAGTGTAAATAGACAGCTCTATTTTTATTCTCTGTCCGTATTGCAGAGCCCCAATAAGGTCCCTGCGTGTGGTGCCAGTGCCGTACGGGTGCAGAACAGCTGAGTGCTCCACAGCCCAGGCAGGCAAAGTGGGCAGGAAGCCAGAGGTGAAGTGTTTGCAGAGCACCTTTCCCCACACCCCCTGTAAGAATGATGATTTCCAGCTCTGTGGCAGGCAGCTTTTCAAGACTTGGGATTAACCCCTCCATAACATGTCCTGGTTTTTGCTAAGCCAGCTCAGATTGGGGCTGGATGCTTCCCCCAGCCCTAGCGCCCTCCAGTGCTGCAGTAAAGGGTGGGGGGAGTTGCTAATTGAATAATTCAGATCTTAATTTACATTCTGCATTTGTTTTTGGATTAGTTTAATATTTAACACGTGTAGCCATGCATGAACATCTCAGTGCCTGACAATATTTGCCTTTCAAGCCATTAAAAAAAACCAACCAAACAAAAAATCTCCCAGGCAAAATCATGAAGAATATATTTTTCCCTTCTTCCCTGTTACTAATTAGCTCCCATCAAATGAGAGCAACTTCTGGGAAAGGGAACAGCAGCTCCCTCTTTGTTCTCATTGCTTTTCAGGCCACTGGTTCATTATGATTTCCTAAATTTTTCTCTTTACTCTGTGCTGGGGCAGCCTGAAAGAGTTTGTTGTGATGTGAAATCTTCTGCTGAGGCTTAAGCTTTTTCTTTTGCTTCAAATAATTGAATCACAGAATCATTAAGGTTGGGAAATACCTCTGAGATCACCAAGTCCAATGTCAACCCAACACCACTATGGCCATCAAACCATGTCCCATTGGTTTGATGGCCATACATCCAGAGATGTTCACTGCACCTCCCCCTTGGGCAGCCTATTCCAATCCCTGACCACTCTTTCAGTAAAGAAATATTTCCTAATATCCAACCTAAACCTCCTCTGGTGCAATCTGAGGCCATTTGCTCTTGTTTTCTCACTTGCTGCTAGGGAGAAGAGACCAACCCCCAACTCATTGCAACCTCCTTTCAGGGAGTTGTAGAGAGCAATGAGGTCTCCCCTCAGCCTCTTTTTCTCCAGACTGAGCCACCCCAGTTCCCTCAGCTGCTCCTCACCAGAGCTGCTCTCCAGATGCTGTTTTTCAGTTTTTCAAACGACCAAGAAGACACCAGCTATAGTTTTAAGCTCAGGTGGCTGGACCTGATAGTATGGAAACGAGCAAAACCAGGTAGGTCAGGAATATGCTCTTCTATCCACTTAAATTTCTCAGGCTTCCCCATCCTAGGGAACTGCTGGCTTAGAACACCTCTGGACAGAGTTTTCCACTGTTATCATTTCCACTGGAAGTGAAGCAGAATGTGTTGTGCAATCATCAGCTCACTTATTCCACAGCAAGGTCTTGACTTCGCAGGCTGCTCAGGGAAGCGGTTGACTCAGCCATCCCTGGATTGTGCCATTCAGATGTGGTGCTCAAGGATATGAGGATATGGGGTAGTAGTGGCCCTGATAGAGTCACAGAATGGTCTGGGTTGGAAGGGACCTCCAAAGGTCATCCAGTCCAACACCCCTGCAGTCAGCAGGGACATCCTCCACTAGCTCAGGTTACCCAGAGACCTGTTGAGTCTCACCTTGAAGACCACCAGGGATGGGGCCACAACCACCTCCCTGAGCAACCTGTTCCAGTGTTCCACCACTCTCCTGTTTGGATGATCTTAGAGGTCTTTTCTAACCAAAGTGACTCTGTGGTTCTGTGCAAGTATATTGTGTGGCAACCTGGAAAATAGTTTGTGCTTAAGGGGAGGGTGAGAGGAGCACGACAGAGGAGTGCTCAAAGGCTTTGGCTTTGCTGGGGACTCACTAAAGATGTGGAATTTGCCTGGAAGAGAGACTTTCCCAAATCCACACTCTATAAACAGGGGCTGAGGGTGTCTTTGTGAGGTCTCTGTTCCTTCCTTCCGTCGATTGCTCTGGTTTTGACACGACAGTCATGGAAAATCAATAATGAGGCATAAAATTCCTAATGGCCTTCTCTGACTCCCTGAGCTCCTCTGCAGGGTCAGGACTGTACTTGGGGTGGGATTTATTCCTTTAGATGTAGCTGCTTCCTGCAGTCTGTCATGGTGAGTGGCAATGTTGTAAAGTCATCTTTGTGCTGAACTTTGTGGTTCCCAAGGCTGTTGGCATTGCTATATATTTGGGGCACAGCTCTTGAGTAAAAGCACACTTAGGAGTGAGATCACAGAGAGCAGTCACTCTTCCTGGGAAGCTGGAATTTGTCCTTGCTCAGGGCATGGTCTTCATATTTCCCAAAGAAACTCTGTGGAACCAGGGCTGAACCCTCATTTTGGGGACCCCTTTACCTTAGAAACTGTTGCTTTCAGGATCATTCTTACCTTTCTGGGTGGTTACTTCAAATATCTCTGAGCTCTGTCCTGGGGTGAAGTGCTTGAAGTAGGAACAGTTGCGTTCTGAAAGAGAAAAGGAAACTGAGTTTTGTATGCTTGGAAACCTCTGATCAAATGTAGGAAAACTGGAATTGATTTTTATTGATGGATCAAACTTGCAGTGTTTTTAAAGTTCCCTGTTCTTGGTGATATGGAGAAATTGTAGCCGGGTTTGTGTTATTTGGGAGCAGGTGAGGGGCATAAATGTGCCAGGCCACCAGCTGTGAGTGGCATAAACATGCCAGGCCACCAGCTCCAGCATGGACAAGGCTGAAGTCCCCAACAGCTCTCTGCACACTGATGCTCACCTATTTAAAATGCAAAGTACAGACAATTTTTGTTGTTCTGTCCTTGGCCATCACAGGTTTCTGCCTCTCTCTGTTGCTGTGTTTCCTGGTGACGAGGCCCATTGTGCCCACAGCAGAGGTGGCATCTCAGCTCACCTCCCCTCATCACTGCCAGCCCACTCCCTAATGCATCACCCCATTGGCTGTAGCAGGGTCAGCACTCCTGAAGTGAGCTTGGACTCTGAGAAGGGAGGATCCTCATCCACCCTCTCCGCCCCAACTCTTCCCTCCCCCAGCTTGCAGCCCCCTGCGTGGCAGTGGCTGGCAGCAGGAAGCAGCCCAGGAGAGTTTCCTGGATGGATTGAGGATGTCACCATGTAACAGGGTGACAGAGATGAGCCAAGCACAAGATGGTTTACAACAGGGACGCTGAGTGGGGCAGGGTTGGCTGTTATGTAAAGAAGGACAAAATCTATCTGAAGCCACAAGCTGTTGTCCAGGGGAGGGAGGGCTGATCAGAGCCATACAAGTCAAGGGCAAAGAGGCTGTTCCATAACCTGCCTCTGCCAAAGTTCACTCCCATCAGTGCATTTGATAAGATGGCAGAGCTGGATAATGGGAACTTCATCAAGTTCTTTCCCTGGACTTAACATGAAAGCACTGCCAGGTACTTGGGGTATTAATGGAGTGGTTGTGAAGTCCACAGGGATCAAGATTGTGAGATATGAGGAGATGGGAGGAGGGAAGCTGGTAGCTGAGTCTCCCAGTGGCCATGGTATGATCTGGTACTCAGCCCAGAGGGATCCAGCCAGCCAAGTGGTGGCATTGCCATCAGAACACACACTGGAGGCTCTCAGCTTCAGCAGGGTGGGGAAGGGTCTGGTGAGGACCTGCTGAGTCGGAGCTTTGGCAGCAGCAGAGTTAGGGTGGAGGTGTTCTGGCTATTTATAGCTGCTTTAATTGAATGTTTGGAGGGGTGTGGAGCTGGGAGAACAGTTGCTTGCCAGGAATGTGGCTGGCAGGGTGTGATCACAGGGCCCTGCTGAGTGGAGCCAGCTCTGATTGCGCTCTTCTGCTGAGCCAGGCTGCAGGGCACATGCTGGGCACCGGCCCCAGCACCCCTCCTGCACCTCAGCTGGACTCCCTTTGGGCTAGGAAACGGGGCCAAGGCTGCACCAGCACAGGCACTGCAGGAGCTGCTGGGCTGACACCAGTATCTCTTGTCCAGAGATGCAACTTCCCAAGAGATGCTGAGAGGAGTTTTTGGTCCTCTCCAGCATCCAGATTGGGACAGCCTGGTCCAGTGCAGGTCACAGGGTAAAGCCTGAGCCCGAACCTAGGTACAGGACTGTGGGGGGTGGGTTCCTGCCTGAGGGCACAAGGTGCATTTGGATAGTTTCCAAGACCCCTGTTGAGTCTGGTGGGTTTTTTCCATCATGTAAATGGCAAACGTTGGAATTACTGATTCAAGGAGGATTCATTTTCTCTCTCCCAGGAGACAGACAACTGTAGAGCATCATTCTGGGGCCTGTTAGATTCCTTTGAGACACTCCTATCTACTTTATTTTATAAGGCAACTTTAATTTCACCTGCAGCTTCTCCTTGCTGGAGGCTTGGTTAGTGTCCAGCCCTAGCATTTCCTCACCTGTTCTACATTATTCTTGCAAACCACTGGAGGAAACTCATTTGAACTTAGACCTCTGTGGCTGAAGTTTGGCTTTTAATTAACCCTCTGAAACGACTGAACTCAAAGGATCCTCAGGTGCATTGGCTGTAGAAAGCCCCAGGTGCAGCCATACAGATACAGCTCTGTCTGCATTACAGGTGAACCAAACCAGCCCAGTCCACCCTCCAGTCTGTGAAGGCTCCTCAGACAAACCTCTTCTTTTAGAGATGGATTGGTCTGCAGGGAGCAGAGCTGCCTCTGTGTCTCGTGGCTTACAGCAAAGCTCTGCCAAGGTACAATAAATGAGGTTATCACAGGAGTGGGTTAGCTCCAGGGGAGGTGCTTTTGGAAAATGCATTTACTGTGGGAAAATAGAATCAGATTGGGCTTGGTGAGATGACAGATTTTGTTCAGTCTAAAGATGGTTTGGTGCTTTACTGAGCTGGGACTATCTGTTTCTACAAGGCTCTCTGTTTTTCAGGAGAACTGAGGCACTTCAATGCCTCTCTGGTGCCATCATTAATAAGAGAAAAGCCCATTTGTGTCACACTACATTTACATAATGGATAGGATTTTAAATGGGCTTTATAATGGATGAAAATTGTGTGGCAATCTTTGTTTCTCTCCACCTCTAATTGCATTGTCTCTGCCAGGAGGTCACCTCAGCGTGCTGATGGGAACAGCCCAGGGGCTCTGAGGTCATTAAGGCTTGCTTGAACTTCAAGGTTGTAAGTTGTGGTTTATCACACAGTGTCCTCCCCTTTCCAGATCCCCTACCCTTACACTCCTCCTGGTCCCTTCCCCTCAGAGCCACCACTCCTGGATGACTGCTGCGTGGAGCTAGATAGAATGGTAAGGTTGGAAGGGAGCTCAAGGATCATCCAGTTCCAATCCCCTACCATAGGCAGGGACACCTCCCACTAGCACAGCTTACTCAAGGCCTCCTCCATCCTGGCCTTGAACACCTCCAGGGAGGGAGCAGCCACAACCTCCCTGGGCAACCTGTGCCAGTGTCTCACCACCCTCACTGCAAACAACTTCTTCCTAACATCCAGTTTCAATCTCCCCTCTGCCACTTCAAACCCATTGCCCCTTGTCCTGTCATTGCAAGACCTTGCAAATAATCCCTCCCCAGTCTTTCTGTAGCCACTTCAGACACTGGAAGGCTACTCTAAGATCTCCTGGAAGCCTTCTCTTCTCCAGGCTGCAGAGCCCCAACTCTCTCAGCCTGTCCTCATAGCAGAGCTGCTGCAGCCCTCTGAGCATCTTTGTGGCCTCCTCTGGACTGGCTCCAACAGTCCATGTCCTTCCTGTGCTGGGGGCTCCAGAACTGTACACAGATCATAGAATCAGAATCCCAAACTGCTTTGGGTTGGAAGTAACCTAAAAGATCACCTAGTTCCAACCCCTCTGTCATGGGCAGGGACAAATTCCACTAGACCAGGTTGCTCCAGGCCCCACCTGACCTGGTTTTTGTCTATTTGTGCAAACCTTCCCTGCCATGGGGCTGTGTGCAGCAAAAGTGCAATCCCATTGAGACATGGCTGAGCCTTGAGGGTCTGCAACATGGAGACCTCATGGGGGAAGAAAGGATAGAAAGGGCACAAGACGTTTGACCCATGCTGAGTTTCAGGTGCCAGTTGTCACCCATGAGCATTGAAGTGGCAGATTGGAAATGGGCTGAAGCCCACTTTGAGCCTCAACTGAACACCAGTGCATGAGGTTTTGTGGCAGACTTAGAAGAACCTGGACCTTAACCTGAGTTTCTGTGTTAAGAGACAGGACCTGCTGCTGTGATTAGAGGAGGTGTTTAGGTAAGGGCTGAGTGGTAGAAGGGGCAGACCTGGGATCTGACCTGGCCAATAAGCCAGGGGAGCCTGTTGGCTGGCACTGAGTCTTGGAGATAGTGCCTCCAAAGAGTCAAATTTCATACCACTGTTGCAGAGTGAGTCTCTTGTATGTAGAGAGGGAGTGAGGCAGCCCTGCTGGGAACCCATTTGCTCAGGCATTTTTCTTCTGCAGTTGCCTGAACTTCTGTTCCCAGTTTTGCCAGGACCTCTTCAACTTGCTGGCAGCACCTATGGGCTTCAGATGATTCCCTCTGCTGCTGCCCAGCATGCAGAAGCAGGGGAGAAAAGCACCTACACTGCAGTTACTGGCAATGAAGGTAAGCTCTGTTTACAACCAGTAATAAACTGCCCCAGTGCCCAGTGCCCCCTGTTAAACCTGCCTTGGTGTTAATCCCATTTTTACAGCCTTCTCCCCCATCTTTTATTCCTTACAGCAGGATACTGAAGCCTTTCCAATTTGTCAACATCCTCAGAAGAGGGCTGTAAAATTTTAAAGCTCTGCCTAAATCACAGCCCTGCTTTGTGGCCCGGGAGCTCAGCACCCTCCCCATTCTGCACCGTGCTGAGCTCCAAAGCTAATAAATAATGTTAATGGTCCCATCCATTCCCTCCCCCGGGAGCGGCTGCTAAATGGTTATTAATGCAGCGATCAATTCTGCTGTTTCTGTTCCTGTCCTGGCAGCCTTGGCTGCTTGTGTCTGATGATTTTCAGGAACAGGGATGCCCACATCTGCTCTCTTACTGCACCTTTGTTCAATCGCATTTTCTTGCCAGCCACAGGTTTCCCAGCCCCGGTGTTTCCCTGCCGACAGCTCTTCCCAGAAGTGTGAAATCAATCCAGCAGCAGCCCGGAGGAGGCAGCAGCCTTTTGCAGCCTGGGTCAGCAGGTACTTTGCTCTCCCCCTCTACCCTTGCCCGTGTTCCTGCTGTGAGTAAAACAAGGATGAAAATATTAATCTTATAATTTGGAGGCAAATTTCACCCTTGGGAACCTTAGATGCTGATTATGAGACAGGATACCATCCAAATTCCAAAATATCTGAAGGATCTCATCTGGAGGAAAAAAGGCTGAGGGGAGACCTTCTCTCACTGTCTCTACAACTACCTGAAAAGAGGTTGGATCAAGGTGGGGGGTCAGCCTCTTCTCCCTAGTAACAAGTGATAGCACAAGAGGAAATGACCTCGAGTTGCACCAAGGGAGGTTAGGTTGGAGATTAGAAGAAACTTCTTCACTGAAAGGGTTTTCAATCACTGGAACAGGCTCCCCATGGAGATGTTGGAATCCCTGTCCCTGGAGGCATTTAGAAGAGGCAGAGTTGTGGTGCCGAGGGCCACGGTTTAGCACCAGACTTAGCAGAGCTGGAGAATGGTTGGACTCCATGATCTTAAAGGGCTTTTATAACCCAAACAATTCCATGCTCTGGGTGAACCTGCTTTAGCAGGAAGGTTGAAGTAGATGATCTCCTGAGGTCCTTTCCAACTCCCACCATGCCGTGATCCCTTGAAAACCAGCTGTGGCGTGGGGTGGGTGGCTCAGCCCCTCCACCACCTCCCCATTACTCGCTGTGCCCTGCAGAACAGCAGGACCGGGATGTGATTCGATGCCTCTGCAATCACATGCTGGTGTCTGTCAAAGGCAGTGTCTGCTTTCGTGCTGCCCTGCCTGAGCGCCTCCTTTTTGCGGCCAGCTGGGTGTTTACGAGGGTTATATTTACCCTGCGGTTGAGTAGTTTTGGTGATTATCTCCCACTTTTGATTGTTTCTTCCTTTTGTGGGAGTTTTCCTCCCGAAAGGCATACGCTGAAGAACAGGCTTCTAAGCCTCTGAGTACCTTCACAGAGACATTAAGCATATGGATGACACACTCCCAAATTTGGTTAGAGGCAGATGTGAAGGCTGGACCTGAGCTCCTCTCTCCAGAGCATGTAATTTAACCAAAGAGATAAAGAACTGCGGCAGCACAGGCAATGAATGGCCATCCCGGGCAGGAGGGTTTTCCACAGGGAATTTGTTAACATATGCATTTCATTTCAGGCAGTGAGTCTAACGTGAAGGCAATCCTGTTATTTCTGTTCTGGAAAGCATCCAGGACCCTGCTAAAGAAGTAGCCTAGCTCTGCCACAGAGGGAGCATCCTAACGCTGCTGACTTGGCGATCAGCAGGAGCGTGAGGAGCTCCTCTTGCCATGGGAATGTGATGGTCCCCCCGGATGGCAGCCCAGCCTGCTGCCCACCACCCCCTCCCTACTGATTGCACCTGGTTTCTTTGGTGGAGATGTAAGCGGGACCAGGCTACCTCCTCCTAGAGGAGAGGAAGCTCAGAAAGTTGTTGAGAAATTGCTTCAGACTCATTTTGTGGCTTTTTGTTTTTAGGGGGGAGCTGGCAAAATGTACTGCAGGTCCCTTTTCCTGCTCTGAGAAATGGTTGTTGTTAAAACAGCTTGGAGATAATCCATTGCCCACCATGAACAGGCTGCTCCCTCATAACCATATGGATCTGGAAATCCTAAAGGTCCTGCAATGCATGCTGGCCCATAATTTTATTTTTTTTTCTTGCTGTTATCAGCATTCTTGGGTGCTGTGGAACCCTTGGCTGAGATCAGCGATGTTTCCTCCACCCCAGTTTCACTCGGTGATTCCCATCTTGTCCCATCCTCCTCCCCTTCTCCCTGCCACCGCTGTTGTTGCGCAAAAGACTCAAACATGGTCACAAACAGACCTCCAAGGCACCACGGCACACGCTGGCAGCAGGAGGGGTGACAAGGAGGGCTGTTTGCAGACCAACATGAGAGCAGCCCCACGCCAAATTCAGCACCACAGGAACGCGGACCCTGTTTTCCTTCTGCCGCGTCCTACAACCTCCTAAGCAAAGCCTGCCGTGAGCGCCTGCTGCTTTCTCCCGTGCCCTGGCGGGTGGTCACCTACCTCCTGGCAGGCTTATGGGCCCGCAGCCCTTCTCTTTGGGACCTTGCTCCTGCATAAAAATCTTCTTTGTACAGAGTCTCCACAGCCCGAAGTGAGCCGCTTCACAGGTAGCGTTGTACTTCATCTTGGGGCTCAGCACGGCCCAGTGGTCAGTCACTACGGCTGCGAACAGCAGCGAGACGCCCACCAGGATGACCGAGAACGTCAACCGGACCTTCAGGGGTTTGCTCTCGTCCATCCCGCACCGTGTCGCTGCTCCCGCCGGAGCCTGCCTGTCGACTCCCGAAGTTTCCCCAAATCCTGGCGCATGGGAGCGTTAGGGACGGCAACCCCACGCCGGTCGTGGGCAGACAGCTGCCGGGGCCGTGTCAGTCGCCGGGGCTGTGGCAGCCGCCGGGGCTGTGGCAGCCGCCGCTGCCGCCGGCTATTAATGCACGCACGGGGAGCAGCGCCCGGCGCGGCTCAGCTTTCCGCCCCGTCCCAACGGGACTCTTTTGGATTCCCACGAGCGGGCTCGGAGTCGCCGTTCGGAGGCTGTCACCTCTTGCGCCATGCCCAGAAATAGGCATTAATGGGGGGATTAACTTTTCAGCTGGGTTATAAACCAGCTGTGTTTGTAACGGCGACGGCCTCAAGTTCAGTCTCTTCCTAAATAGTTTAATAGCCTTGGAGCCCGCAAACCAAGGAGGTTTCTGTGGGGATGTCCCTCCAGAGCCCAGAACTGTGACATATAGAAAGTGGGAAAAAAGAAAGTTTTTTTAATTGTGTATTTTTGTAATAATATTTTTTTAAATTAACCTGAAGTATTCTCAGTAGTTGCTTTTTAGTTTGTTTGTTTTGACCTTCTTTTTTCTCCCTCTCTCTCTCTCTTTTTTTTTTTTTTTCCCTCTAGCATTTCCCTGTTTTTTCTTGTGCAGAAGCTCTGAAGTGCTCACTTGCTTTCCCACCATCCAGGCTTGCCTTAATGCATGGTTAGTGCTGGGTTGGTGGTCGAGCTGAGTGATTTTGGAGGTCTTTTCCAAGCTTTCTCTCTACAACTCCCTGAAAGGAAGCTGGAGTGGAGGTGTTGGCTTCTCCTCCCTAGAATGCAGTGGTAGGAGAAGATGAAGTTCCTTAAGTTGCACCAGGGGACGTTTAGGCTCAATATTAGGAAAAATTCCTTTCATACAGGAGTGGTCAGGCATAGGAACAGGCTGCCCAGAGAGGTGGTGAAGTCACTCCCTGCAGGTGTTCAAAACACAGGACATGGCACCTTGAGACACAGTTTAGTGGCCATGGTGGTGTTGGGTCGGTGGTTGGACCTGATGATTTCAGAGGTTTTTTTCTAACCAAACCAATTCTGTGATTCCATGCTGTAGCTCCATCAGTCACCCAACACACCCTTTCCCTCATTCTGAAGAGCCCTCTGCCACCCTGAACCCAGATTGCCAGTGCTGGGGCCAACCTCTCTCCTTCCCTTTGGTATTTTAGCCGATGGCAAAGTTAATTTGATGCTAATGCCAATGCAGAGGCCACTCTGGAGATGACATTGCAATTGTGATGTCAAACTGAGGTGGGTGACAGTACCTGAATGTCAAGAGACTGGTTAAAAAAATGCCAGTGGAAAGCTGCAAATATCATGTTATTATCTCAACAGAATGTCAAAGCTGCTCTGGACCTATTTTATGAACACTCCAATTTGATGTCAAAATAAAGGTGCAGAGGTGTCAGCTCCAATTAATGAGGACAACCTGAAGCAAGGAGTAAGGAGAAAGGGGAGTGTGAGAAAGGGTAAGGAAAATAAAGGGTAAGTATTGACCCAAACTGTCTATAATTGAAATATGACTTCAAGGCATTGACATTGCTCTGCTTGTGACTGAGCTGGCTTAGGCACCCCTGGGGAGCAGCATGACATGTCTGAACCTTGCGTGGGCATTTGGTGCCCACCTGCCAGGGAGATGGGAGACATGGGAAGGAGCAAAGGGAGATGAGATGAAACTGGAGCTGAATGCCACTGGGGAGGGCACTGGGCACATGGGGCAAGGCAGGGACCAGAGACTATGGGCACGTCTGAAGGAAGATGCTCACATCACAGAACTTTGTAGGACTGTGTGATATGGTGGGCTGGGAGAAATATTGAAGGCTGACATTTAAACCAGAACCAAGAGTTCTCATGAAAGTGGAAAAGCCTAAAGGGAACAGACTTTAAACCAGAAAAGGAACGCATTAAAAATGTAATGCCTTTGCTTTTGAAGTAGTCTCTTCTTAAACTTCACTCGACATCAGTCGATCTTAGGAGCTGCATCATGACTTGGCTTCCTTGATGCTACGAACTCCACAAGTCCTCTGCAAGTTGAGCATAAGAAAGAGAACGTGTGCTTGCAAATGTGAGCACAAAGCAAGGTTCTGGTTGCTGAGAAGCAAGTGCTAATGACGGTGCTTTAGACTAATTACAACCTACAAGGACTGCTGGAGTGGGAACTCATTAATTTCTGTGTTGGTGTTAGTCTTTGTGCCTCTTCCAGTGTTGACAAGAATCGCACTTTTTGTTCTCCTTTAGGTACTCCGATCTGGATAAGTTCCTCAGGGTTTGGTTTTGTTTGTTTATTTAGGAAACAAGGACAGTGAAGTCAGAAGGGGAAAAAAAAAATCTTCCTTCCTTCCCTGCAGAGCGGAGCTGGGAGCCCGAGGGAGCTTCGATGAGTTTCAACATCAGCAGTTTCCCTGAACTCATGGCTTCAGTTGAGACGAAACACTGTTCCCAGTACCCTCCAAAAGGTGACCTAGAACCACCAATCCCTGAGGAAAAAAAACCTGTTTCATGGGATCACTGCTCCTCGTGGGCTCCGTGGGTTTGCTACAAGAGCTGGTGTAGCCACTTTGCATGGGCACTGCTGCCTGCTTCTCCTGGCACAGTCTCTGTGGTTTTAGAGACTGCCAGCAGGTATTTGTTGATCAGCAGTTGCAGCCCCTGCAGCCATCATGGTGAGAGCCCAAATGCTCATCTCCCCACGGGCTCAGCCTCCACTTCCAATCTGGGAACTTCTGTCTCAACGTTGAGGAAAAGTTGTCCTCCCCGGGAGGGCTGGTGGGTATCTGATAAATGCAGAAGCAAAGCTGATTTGTGGGGGAGTAAAGGACTAAAGAAACTCCAAAGGTTGCCTGCACATCCAGGAGACCACAGCACATAATCCTCTGGGAACAGCTCCTGCAGTCTCCTGGTGTCAGCTGGCAAAGAGTCACATTTAGAAATCAATATCACATGAAATATAAACAGGCTATTAATGAGGACCTGTTGGGAGGCAGGGAGGGTTGTAATTAGTTGCACTTTAGGAGCAGTGAGTGAGAGAGACAATTATGTTTCTCTACTGAGAAAATGCTGAAGGAGATGTCTCCAGACCAACGATTGCATTATTTTGGCCCTAGCAGAGGCGTTGCCTTGGCTCTCTCCCCAGAACTTGCACTTTTCTATGTTTCTCCTGACAACCAGATTAACTGAACTCTTGCAGGGTGATGTTCTATAGAAGACCCTTCCCAGGCAAGAATAACCCAGAGGGGAAGAGATGGTGCCTGGGCTGCTCCCAGCTCAAACATGTTTTCAGCAGTTTCCTTCAGATGCAAGCTCCACAGCAACACTCAAGCTCCTGAGGTAAGCAATGAGACCACCATGCTGGTGGTTGACTCTGCATAGCTGATACCCAGGAGTTCCACCAGTAGCACCTTCTGAAAGCTCCCTAGTTCTGGAGTTGAAATCTTGGGGTCACTGAAGCCAAGCATGAAACGTGGATGTGCTTTGGCTGGGTTTTAAATTCTGTAATGCAATCTCACGGGCATGAAGAAGGAGCTCTGGCCCCATGCTGCCTGACACTACCCAACCTTCATGATCCTAGCCCTTGCAGCCCCTTGGAGCCCAGGCAGACCTGGCTATCCCCACCACTGCCCACACTCCTCGTTCTCCTAAAATACCCCCGGGTGTGCCGTGCGGGAACGCGATCCCTGCAGCTCTGCTAGAGCCAGGCGCTGGTGCTGTAAGATGAGCTGGGTCACAGACAGGTGCGGAGCACTCTTCATTCCCTTTTATTTTCAGCACCTCCCATGTTTGTTAGTTTTCTCAGTCCAAGGAAATGCCACATCCTCCTCGCTGGACTCTTCCTCCACTTTGTGAAGCCGTAAGGAGTCTGTCATTGCTCTCCCCCTCACACGATATCCCTTTTCTGATGCATCCCTGCACGCAGCAGGACAGCCACAGCTCTTGGGGTCACTGTTTAGCCACAGACTTCCTCAGCAATGTGGGAAGAGCCTTTGTTTAATTTAGTTCCAGGGAATCAGTTTTAGGCTTGAGCTTTAAATGGCTTCACTACTGCGTGTCAGAGGCATGTGAAAGGACAGATCTGCCTCCCTCCAGACGTGCCAACTGGTCACACGTCTGGGGAGAGGCAGGCGGCTGGAGATCCACAGGCTGTCTTTGTCTTTAAAGAAAATCTGGAGGCTTAAGGACTGGGAAGGTAAAGTTAAAAGGAACATTTGAAGAAGAAACGTGGTCTGTGAGAGAGGGATGATTTGGGATGTCTGGCAGCACAAGATGCTGCTGAACTGCAACCCCATGTTCGGTGCTGCTCGCGCTGTTGGGATTTGATGGTGTGATCGGAGCAGGGCTTTCGTGGAGCTTCAACACGAAGGGTCAAGCTTTCTTCAGGCAAAACAGAGAAGATCAGGGAGAGGAGGATGCTCAGAAGCAAATTAATGTGAAACTTCAAAAGGTGGAGGCAAAGCAGAGGCTTGGGGCTAGGGCTTCAGAAGACACTGGCTTATCTTTCTTGATGGTGGTTTGCAGTGCCTCTGGCCACTGGTCCTGTCTCAGACCAGGCACTGCAACCAGGCTGTGTCTTGTATGGGCTAAGTTAAACTGGAAACTAGAAGGTTTTTCTTTCAAATTATTTTTATTTCCAACCCAAATGACTGGAAATACTGTGAGCAAAGCTTGTCTTGGAGACTTGGTGGTCTCTGGGACCACAAAAATAGTTTTCTCTTCTCTGATCTATTGGCTTCTAGTAACATCCCCAAACTTCAATCAAAACAGGTAGAAATGTGAAGAAATAAACAGAAATCTCATCTCAGAGAATCTGGGAGCTAAAAATCTACATACCTCTCTCCACACAAAAAGGAATACATTTAAAATGGTTTATTTAAAAAGTAAGGATTAGGTACATTATACATGGTTGTGATCATAGCAGTAGAACTGAAGCACAGTGGAAATAACACTTTAGATCTGCAGACAGAAATGTAACCTCAAGGGACGTGATAGATTAGCCCTTGTGGATATGTGATCCATACAGAAAGAAAAGGAGATATAAAACCAGTTTATTGTTAGATGTATGGGCATGGGAAGTGATTTCTCCTTTTGCTTGTATGAGAAACTTGGGAGAAAGAGCTGGCAAGATACCTGAAACTTGGTTTTTCCTGGAAAATCCAATGGCATTTATTTCTCTTCTAGGTCTGCTCTTACAGTAAGTTAGAGGATAACACTAACCTGTTAATGAGATGATGATGATGATACCTGCAGGCCTTCAGGGGAAAGAGGGGCTGATTTGTGGTTGATGCTGTCCAGGGCAGCCAGAGAGATGTGGAAGAACAGATGATTATTTCCTGTAACGGTTGCTGAGTGGATTCAGCGTCTGACCATGACTAACTCTGGTCACATTGGCCATGGAGCAAGACACTGTTCATGGGCAGGAATGCTGCAAACTCTTCTGTTTTGTTAGCATCAAAGTTTTCCACAGGAAAAGGCTGATTTGGGGAGGATTTTTTTTTTTTTTTTAAATACTGGAATTGTCAAATGAAACAACTGTTTTGGTATGGGGTTTTTTGTTGTTGTTGTTGTTGTTTTTGTTTTTGTTTTTTTTGCTTTGGTTGAACATTTGACACAGACTTCGAGTTTAAAATCCCAGCCCCCATTCTACAGGATGAAAGCTCTGGTCCCTGTTATCTCCTTGTGTCTTTGCTCCCTCTCCAGACCCCATATCCCATGAGCATCCCATGAAGACTTCCCCACTCCAGCTCTGCTTTTCAGAGGTGTCTGCTGGAGGGGGAGCAGATGCTCCAGCTTGGACCAAAGCATTGCACCTGGGGAACTGCTGAAGCCAGCCCTGCTCTGGGGGACGAAGCTGGGGCAAAGACAAGCATCTTAAAATGCTTGGCAAAGGCTTGGGTTTTTTTTGTTTGTTTGTTTGTTTTTTGTTTTTGCCAGCTTGGTGTAAAAATACTGCAGGTCTGCCCCAGGCAGTGGAAAAGCCTTGGACTTTGGCTGGAATCAGATGGTTGGGTTTAGAGACATTCACTGGAGAAGGACAATTAAAAGAACAAAACCAGCACGCGAAGCAAACCTCACACTGTCAACTTCCAGTTCAATGTACATGAGCTTAGGGAAACAGCCTACATCTAACTCCTGGGTTTAAAGGGAATGGTTTTATTCTTAATTACAGTAAACACGGATGAGGACTTATTTCTAACTATTAGTTTATTAACACAGTGGGAAACAAATAGTTCTGGGAAATTGCACTTGAAAAATACATCGACTATAATTAGATGTAAATTAATTAGCACTTAGTATGACACACTAATGAGACAGAAGGTTGTTGTTGGTGGGTTTTTTTGTTTCTTTTTTTTGTTTGTTTGTTTTTTTTCATTGCAAACTTCTACTTCTATCAGAGCTAATCAAAGTATTTTAATATTACGAAGTCTCAAAAAGTAGGAAATAATTTATTGTTTGAAAGCATAAAGATTCTTGTAAAAAAAACCTTTCCCAAGAACTTTAATAATTTTCGAACTCTTTTAATGTTCTTCTCGCCGAAAAGTAGGTAAAAAAGTTTTCTCGTCTGCCTCTGTTTGAATTTCTTTTGTGTTAAAAAGCTTGTGTAACATCTCTCTCCATAGTGTGTTGATACAGAAAGTAGCACAACATTTTTCTACTTTTACATCGCTCCCATCGCTCCGTTCGCTTTAGCTCTCAGAGTTCAGAGGTTTGAAAAAGGATCCCAGCAGAGTTTTAACCTGAATGGAAACTCTTAACAAGAAGGGATGAAGGCTCCAACCCATCGCTCTACCAGGCTGAGGGCTGGGCAGAGCTTAACAGTGACTAGGGGAAGACTTCCACTTAAAATTGACCTTTGTGTCTTGGTTCCTGCAAAGAGAGAGGCTTAAGCAAGGTCCTACCTGGGGGAAAAGGGGGTTCGATTTGCTTTTAGGGATGTTAAGGCAGCTCCTCTGGGATTTCCCTGGAGGACTTGGTTCCACTAGCTGAAAGCCTCGTATCCAAACACCATCGAGTCACTGACACTGTGGCCATCGCAGGATTAATTAAGACTAAAGAGGTTTTAACAGTTTGGCTGAGGTCTCCCACCACCAGTGAGCCAAGCTTTCCAAATCAGGACATTTTCCTTGTTGCCGTTTCTCTAGTCTTCTGGTAGCAAAGATCTTTTGGGTAAAGATGGCAGGCATATTCAAAGGAATCTACAGGAATTAGGTGCTCCTCTCTCACTGCACCTAATTCATCCACAGGGAGCTGGGCACCTCATTCTCATATGGCTTGGTCTAGTGGTCACAAAAATCAACCCGAGTACTATTAAATTAAATCACCTTCAAGTCAGGCCCTTGAGCTTTGAGATTCCAAGCCTAAGTGTTTAAAAAAAAAAAAAAAAAAAAAAAAAAAGAAAAGGCAACACTTTTTAGTTGAGATTAGCCTGGAAATTTTAAGATACTCATGAATAATTCATAAAGCAGCCTTCCNCTCAGGTGATGCATAGAGTTTTCTGTGGGCTCTCTGCACGGAAGTAGATTCATCGTTACAAAATAATTTAAATTCAATCGAACCATCATTTCCACCAAAAAGCAACTATGCCTTGCACCATGTGGCACTTATTCACCATAAAAAGAGTTTAATAAGTATCTCCTAAATGCTGATTATTTTCTTTTGGTTTTGGTTGTGGGCTTTTTTTTTTTTGTTTGTTTGTTTGTCTGTTTTTTGTTCTCCTTTAAAAAATACAAAGTTGTCATCTGCTCTCTTTGACCACCCAGCTCCCACCGCCGCTGCAGGGAGGTTGGCTAGTCTGAACGTGTCAGCTTCTCCTCTTCTCAGGCCCATTGCTCAGCTAGCTTAGTTTCCAGAAGCGTTAGTGTTGCACTTGTGAAGCAGTAAGGAACTCAGGAATGCAGTCACAGGGGACCGGTGGCGTCGCCCGCACGGACCACCACAGCTCCGCTCCGCGTCTCGCTCTCGCTGTAAGCAGTCTACAGGGGCTCCTGACGGACAGCACTCAGCACCTTGCCGGATCAGGCACTAGGGCTAGTCGAGATGAGAATTCAAGTTTTCTAAATGTTAGGCAAGAAATGATAGTTGCAAATATGCTCAAGTCCCACCTACTTCAATCTTTCCCTTTTTAGGTGCTTCAAGATGCACCCACCTTCGTCTCCCTGACCTGCGTTGCCGCCTTACGCCTGGAAGCAGCAGACCCTCTTACCACCCCATCAGGGAGTCTGTAAGTACATGGGTGCTCTGTGGTTTCCATAGCACAGGCCAGGTTTAGAAAGTGTTGCCTTAAAATTTTTTTTTCCTTTTTTTTTTTTTTTTTTCCTTTTGAAAGAGGCAAAGCTTATGCTGTGTCAAAGGAAAGTGGCTCGCTCGATGAGTCGTTCGTATTTGTCCTTGGGCTTGGTTATAAATTAGGACTGCGAGTTTGCAGTAAGTGATCTCAAAATTAGGGAGGGGGGGGGGGTGGGGAAAT
This sequence comes from Eubucco bourcierii, assembly GCA_013396675.1. Taxonomy (NCBI): domain Eukaryota; kingdom Metazoa; phylum Chordata; class Aves; order Piciformes; family Ramphastidae; genus Eubucco; species Eubucco bourcierii. Next base: position 23,326 of record VWZE01003724.1, read on the forward strand.
AAGAA